>OY759261.1:69485168-69712668 GCA_963662155.1 Lamellibrachia columna
TATATATATATATGGGAACTTGGATGTACACTATGAAATGGGAGATACTGTTCTGGTTACTACTGTAAAAGAAAAGGACTTAGGAGTTACAATAAGCGCTGATATGAAAGTTTCAGAGCAGTGTGGTATTGCAGCTTCAAAGGGTAATCAAATTATTGGATTGATTAGAAGAAAAAGGGAAAAAAGTTAATTATAAAGCATTATTAGACCTCATTTAGAATTCTGTACACAAGCACGGAGACCATATCGTAAGAAGGATATAGATACGCTTGAACGCATACAAAGGAGAGCAACTAAATTGATTCCAGAACTGAGAAACCTTAGTTATGAAGAACGCCTGAAAGAATGTGGTTTAACAACTCTAGAGACAAGGAGGTTAAGAGAAGATCAGATTGAAGTGTTTAAGATATTGAATGGGTATGAAAATATTGATAGAAATATGTTTTTCTCACTCAAGATGGATAGCAGAACTAGAGGACATGAGGTAAAATTAGAAAAGGATCAATGTAGATTGGACATCAGGAAGCACCCGTTCTCACAGAGGACAATAAATGAATGGAACAAATTGTCTACAGATTGTGTAACTGCTAGCAGCGTGAATATGTTTAAAAACAAGGTTGACACATATATCAGAAGGGCGGATTTATAAGTAGATGAACATTGTTAGACTCTCGATAAGCCAATGGCTTCCTTGTCCATTTGCCATCTGGGCCTTTGACTTGGATGGCAAATCTTGTTAAATCTTGTTAAAATAAAATTATCTTTTGTAACAGCCTTTTGCCAAAGACTTCGTTCACATATCACTGTATATAACCAGGTACTCATTTGTATAGTTGATGACATTTTGTAATCATAATAGTTATATGATTACTGCATACACATATATGCAAATAGTGAAAACATGCAACGAATTCAAGATATTATTACGAAAATGTGGTTGAATTTTTTTTTTATTTGTATGCGAGTGCACGTAGTTAGCCACAGTATTACTGTGGTGTTGTTACATCGCCTATGACAAATGTTCTACAATATTAACAAACACCGGATGACACTGACAACTGACAAGCAGTTTGTCGAAGGTTGTTCAACAATTCACATGTGATCAACAGAGTGATGCATGAAAATAGTGCGATTATTTTTAAATGTTATTATGTTTTGTAAGACGTATACATTTCAGCGCCAGCCGCGTGAAAACAGGGAACATTATTTGTGACAAAAGTCCTAAAAGAGATATTTTAAAAGACAACATATGCCAATAGTGTGTCTGGGTGATAATTAGGAATGGGCACGTATCCGAAAAATAAATTAATGCATCAATCATCTGGTTCTTTTTGGTTTTGTTTAAATTAGATACTACATTTCATAAAGAATATGTACAGCCATGGCGTTACTGCCATACATACAGCCTGCTCGGCACCTCTCACGTGCCTGACTAGGAAGCACCTCTGGCCGCCCTCTGCCATTAGAGAGGAGGGAAGGAGCAAGAACCAGTGGGTTAGAGACAGAGACCACCAGCTCTGGCCGCCGCCCTCTGTCATCAGAGAGGAGGGTGGGAGCAAGAACCAGTGGGTTAGAGACAGAGACCACCAGCTCTGGCCGCCGCCCTCTGCCATCAGAGAGGAGGGTGGGAGCAAGAACCAGTGGGTTAGAGACAGAGACCACCAGCTCTGGCCACCGCCCTCTGCCATCAGAGAGGAGGGTGGGAGCAAGAACCAGTGGGTTAGAGACAGAGACCACCAGCTCTGGCCGCCGCCCCCTGTCATCAGAGAGGAGGGTGGGAGCAAGAACCAGTGGGTTAGAGACAGAGACCACCAGCTCTGGCCGCCGCCCCCTGTCATCAGAGAGGAGGGTGGGAGCAAGAACCAGTGGGTTAGAGACAGAGACCACCAGCTCTGGCCACCGCCCTCTGTCATCAGAGAGGAGGGTGGGAGCAAGAACCAGTGGGTTAGAGACAGAGACCACCAGCTCTGGCCACCGCCCTCTGCCATCAGAGAGGATGGTGGGAACAAGAACCAGTGGGTTAGAGACAGAGACCACCAGGTCTGGCCGCCACCCTCTGTCATCAGAGAGGAGGGTGGGAGCAAGAACCAGTGGGTTATAGACAGAGACCACCAGCTCTGGCCGCCACCCTCTGTCATCAGAGAGGAGGGTGGGAGCAAGAACCAGTGGGTTAGAGACAGAGACCACCAGCTCTGGCCGCCGCCCTCTGCCATCAGAGAAGAGGGTGGGAACAAGAACCAGTGGGTTAGAGACAGAGACCACCAGCTCTGGCCGCCGCCCTCTGCCATCAGAGAGGATGGTGGGAACAAGAACCAGTGGGTTAGAGACAGAGACCACCAGGTCTGGCCGCCACCCTCTGTCATCAGAGAGGAGGGTGGGAGCAAGAACCAGTGGGTTATAGACAGAGACCACCAGCTCTGGCCGCCACCCTCTGTCATCAGAGAGGAGGGTGGGAGCAAGAACCAGTGGGTTAGAGACAGAGACCACCAGCTCTGGCCACCGCCCTCTGTCATCAGAGAGGAGGGTGGGAGCACGAACCAGTGGGTTAGAGACAGAGACCACCAGCTCTGGCCACCGCCCTCTGTCATCAGAGAGGAGGGTGGGAGCAAGAACCAGTGGGTTAGAGACAGAGACCACCAGCTCTGGCCACCGCCCTCTGCCATCAGAGAAGAGGGTGGGAACAAGAACCAGTGGGTTAGAGACAGAGACCACCAGCTCTGGCCGCCGCCCTCTGTCATCAGAGAGGAGGGTGGGAGCAAGAACCAGTGGGTTAGAGACAGAGACCACCAGCTCTGGCCACCGCCCTCTGCCATCAAAGAGGAGGGTGGGAGCAAGAACCAGTGGGTTAGAGACAGAGACCACCAGCTCTGGCCACCGCCCCCTGTCATCAGAGAAGAGGGTGGGAACAAGAACCATTGGGTTAGAGACAGAGACCACCAGCTCTGGCCGCCGCCCTCTGCCATCAGAGAGGAGGGTGGGAGCAAGAACCAGTGGGTTAGAGACAGAGACCACCAGCTCTGGCCACCACCCTCTGCCATCAGAGAGGAGGGTGGGAGCAAGAACCAGTGGGTTAGAGACAGAGACCACCAGCTCTGGCCACCACCCTCTGCCATCAGAGAGGAGGGTGGGAGCAAGAACCAGTGGGTTAGAGACAGAGACCACCAGCTCTGGCCACCGCCCCCTGTCATCAGAGAGGAGGGTGGGAGCAAGAACCAGTGGGTTAGAGACAGAGACCACCAGCTCTGGCCACCGCCCTCTGCCATCAGAGAAGAGGGTGGGAGCAAGAACCAGTGGGTTAGAGACAGAGACCACCAGCTCTGGCCACCACCCTCTGCCATCAGAGAGGAGGGTGGGAACAAGAACCAGTGGGTTAGAGACTGAAACCACCAGCTCTGGCGGCCGCCCTCTGCCATCAGAGAGGAGGGTGGGAGCAAGAACCAGTGGGTTAGAGACTGAAACCACCAGCTCTGGCCACCGCCCTCTGCCATCAGAGAGGAGGGTGGGAGCAAGAACCAGTGGGTTAGAGACAGAGACCACCAGCTTTGGCCGCCGCCCCCTGTCATCAGAGAGGAGGGTGGGAGCAAGAACCAGTGGGTTAGAGACAGAGACCACCAGCTCTGGCCACCGCCCTCTGCCATCAGAGAGGAGGGTGGGAACAAGAACCAGTGGGTTAGAGACAGAGACCACCAGCTCTGGCCACCGCCCTCTGCCATCAGAGAGGAGGGTGGGAGCAAGAACCAGTGGGTTAGAGACAGAGACCACCAGCTTTGGCCGCCGCCCCCTGTCATCAGAGAAGAGGGTGGGAGCAAGAACCAGTGGGTTAGAGACAGAGACCACCAGCTCTGGCCACCGCCCTCTGTCATCAGAGAGGAGGGTGGGAGCAAGAACCAGTGGGTTAGAGACAGAGACCACCAGCTCTGGCGGCCGCCCTCTGCCATCAGAGAGGAGGGTGGGAGCAAGAACCAGTGGGTTAGAGACCACCACTCTGTGAATCCATGACAGGTTACACATTTACCCCGTGTGGGATGTTTTCTTCCCCTGGCACTGACACCATATAGAAGGGACCAACGGCTTTCAGTGTCTCTTCCAAAAGATACAGGTGGACTCGAACCACAGTACTCTCGATCGACAGTTGGGTGCTATAACCAGCAGAATATCACTCCCCATTTAAAAAAGATCACACATCTACTGAGGTACTTCATGTAACAACATCACATATCTACTGGGGTACTTTGCAGAACATCACACATCTACTGAAATACTTTGTAGAACATCACACATTTACTGAAGTACTTTGTAGAACATCACACACCTACTGAAATACTTTGTAGAACATCACACATCTACCGAAGTACTTTGTAGAACATCACACATCTACTGAAGTACTTTGTACAACATCACACATCTACTGAAGTACTTTGTACAACATCACACATATACTGATGTACTTTGTAGAACATCACACACCTACTGAAGTACTTTGTAGAACATCACACATCTACTGAAGTAATTATTACGTACAATTGTCCACAATGCTTTGCAAGCAATTACGTACATTGTTCATAACATCATCCGTGTTATCTGCAACTGTCCCATGTGGGAATAATACAAGGGCAAGACGTTGCTAGACATTAGTGTAACTGCCTCTATTACGTCGCAAGTTTGAGAGTTGTATTCCAAGAAGCCATCAAGATATTGACTGGCACCACCAAGTACCAAGGCATAGATGACAATTTCTGTTTTTTTTTTATTGTAATCATGACTGTCATTTACGAACGACCAAGTTATTCCGTCCAGAAGATGGGTTCTTTTATTAATTCATCTAACAAGCTTGAACCCATAATAATAGTTCAACAGCAACGTTACCTTGCGCATCAGTTCGTTCTCAGCAGGCAGCAGTGAAACTGACCCAAATACCAACTTGAACAGCTTCAGGAAGAGCCCAGACCTCTCCATGTTAGCTGCAAGAATAACACCTTCATAGACACATACAATCACGTTGTATATACTAGATATGTGTTTCACTACTTCTGTTATTGCTTAATTGAATTTTAATAACAAGATAAAATAAACATAAATATAACATAAATGAATACACACATAATACATATCATTGCAATGATAAAAAACAATTTACAAATATTTAAAAACTACCATCATTTCTAAGAAATTATAAATAAAATAAAACGGTTAAATAAAAACGATAAATTTTCTATCTCTAAAACATCAACGTTTATGCAAGCCTGTGAAGTTGTAAATGACCACAGTTAGATTTACAAATACTTAAAAAAAACTATAAATTCTAAGAAATTATAAATAAATAGATAAATAAATAAATGTAATTAAATGAAACCATTTACTTACATCCCATATCATGCAAGTGGGCCAGCAAGTAGTCGACAAGGATCGTAGCAAAGGTGGCTGATGTGGCTTGGTTTGCCAGGAACAGATTCGCCACAATCTTAATGGACACACAAAATATGCTTCTGAGTTCTCTTAAGTCTTGCTCACAATCCATCTTTGTATAGTGGTCACTCGTTCCGGATAGGCGCAGCTACCACAGCAGCAGCTGCACACATTCCAGATCACATGATACGAACACTGGGCAGATGGAATTCTGATTGTTACTGCAGGTATATTCAAACATGTTGAACATCATTAAGAGAAGCCCAACAAGACATGTGCAGTAACATGTGAATAATAGGTTTAGTATCACTTTAGATAAGGAGTGTGATCAGTGTGCTACAATATATATATATATATATATATATATATATATATATATATATATATATATATATATATATGTATGTATGTATGTATGTATGTATGTATGTATGTATGTATGTATGTATGCATGCATGTATGTATGTATGTATGTATGTATGTATGTATGTATGTATGTATGTATGTATGTATATATATATATATATATATATATATGTATATATGTATATATATATATGTATATATATATATATATGTATATATATATATATATATATATATATATATATATATATATATATATATATATATATATATATATATATATATATATATATATATATATATATATACGTATGTAGCTATTCATTTGTGACAACCATGATTTAGGAGCGTAGTACACGACTAATACTGATCAGTATTTTAATGTGTGAGAACAATGATGGTACATGCAACATGGATGTGTGATAATGTTCTTAGGACACTGCACTACAATATGCATGCATTTAGTTTTGTATTGTATCACCTATTGTATGTATATCACCATATACATATTGGAATTTCGGGGTTATATTTGTATATAATTATGTATACTGGTAATACATATGTTTGTATGTACGGCTGTCTCCTTCGTTTGCACATGCAAGCACGCACGCACGCATGCTGACAGCAGCTTCCCAGTCTTCGTGAGAAGGAACTTGTCAGTATCGTGCGGGAAGTTTCCAGTTGATGTGACAATTAATTGTATTGGGAGCTTCACCGTTTCATTCTCCATGCAAAGACAAAAGTCAGAACTACTGTTACCAATGTGTGAACTCTTTATGTTGCATTCAAATTTGCTCTTGTTAACCAGTTTACAACATGTAAATAGTGTTCGAGACCCTGTCAACTCGTAATAATCAGTCGAGAATTCGGTAATTAAAAAGGAGCCCCATTTGGCGACTTGTAATTACGAGTTGACGGGTGTCGTGAACTCTAGTTACATGTCGTGAACTCATATTCACGGGAAGTACGAGTGCATTCGAACGCAGCCTTTATGAGCTGGCTCCCTCAACTCGACCATTCTTTGCTTGTCTACTATTTTCATTCTTCTCACCCAGTTATTCTCGAAAACTTGGACTTTCTCTTGTTGTTTTTTTCGTCATCACAATGGTTTCTAGGTCATATAGGGAGGTAAATGGTAAAACACGATTAATTTGATTTAATCAATTTGAATTTAACTTATCATATTTAAGATGATTACTAGCATGATAAGATGTATTTATTCAGAATGTTGATATTAAGAACACTTTAGACCTGCAGCTAAAATATGTCTCAGTAATTGGTCACATGATCTTATGCATGTTTGTCTCTTCTTCATCTGCAAGACTTCTTACCAATGACGTGATGGCACTGATGAATATGCACGGGAACCGGGGGAAGACCGCCTTTGCAAACACGAAGTTGCATGGAATCGTAAAATGTAGTAGCGAGTTGGACTGGCAGACATGATCAGTTAACTTACTGTTCTGTTTTATGAGAATTGGTGCATTTCTGATCACTTTATTTAGTGTAATGTGTGCTATTATGGTGGCTGTTATGATAATGAGTAAATTGTTAAGCAAAACATTATTAAAAAAATAATTTATACAGCATTTTAACAAATGCTCTGATCAGTGTACAATGCATTTTAAAGAATTTTAATCATGTATTCAATAAAGATTGGCAGTGTTTCTAAAGTTGGCAATATTTTGTTTGTTACCATGGAAAAGGGGGTCTGGCTGAAACAAGTTCAATATTTGTTTTACTCAGTAAAACCCATTATATGCTTTTGGCAGAAAATAGTGTAAATATTTGTAATCATTCTTTCTTTAATTCTTGTGATGAATATTTGTTGCAGCAAGTGTCCTGAAGAACCAGACTGGCACAGAAACAGAAATCGATTCGGCAGTCTCGACTACGTGCCTGAAGTACGCCCCTGACAGAATTGGTGGAGGTGGAAGACACAGGCTGGCTAGAGTGCAATGTAGTTTTAGTTTCTCAGTAGTTCTTAGTAGTTTCTTAAATTATAATTATTATTAACGTTATGGAACATTATGTTTGATTACGCGTTATCTATTATTTCCTTGTGTTCACGAATGTACTTCTTGTCGAATAAAATGTTTCTTGTTTCATAACAAAGTGAACATCTTTGTTTTGCTTATGCGACCATGCAATTCCGTTTAAAAAAAACGACGTTGAAACCGGACGTCGATACAAACCTGGAAACCTGACCTCGATACAACTTTAAAATCCAACTAGTTTTCAACATTGCTACGACGTTGATGCCGGACGTCGATACAACGTAGAAACCTGACGTTGATGCAACTTTCAAATCCAACTAGTTTTCAACGTTTTCACGACGTTGAAACCAGACGTCGATACAATGTGGAAACCTGACGTTGATGCAACTTTCAAATCCAACTAGTTTTCTACGTTGTCTTGACGTTAAAACCAGACGTCGATACAACGTTAAAACCAGACGTTGATGCAACTTTCAAATCCAACTAGTTTTCTACGTTGTCTTGACGTTAAAACCAGACGTCGATACAACGTTAAAACCAGACGTTGATGCAACTTTCAAATCCAACTAATTTTCTACGTTGTCTTGACGTTAAAACCAGACGTCGATACAACGTTAAAACCAGACGTTGATGCAACTTTCAAATCCAACTAGTTTTCTACGTTGTCTTGACGTTAAAACCAGACGTCGATACAACGTTAAAACCAGACGTTGATGCAACTTTCAAATCCAACTAGTTTTCAACGTTTTCACGACGTTAAAACCAGACGTCGATACAATGTGGAAACCTGACGTTGATGCAAGTTTCAAATCCAACTAGTGTTCAACGTTTCCACGACGTTGAAACTATACGTCGATACAATGTGGAAACCTGACGTTGATGCAACTTTCAAATCCAACTAGTTTTCTACGTTGCCTTGACGTTAAAACCAGACGTCGATACAACGTCGAAACATGAGGTTGATGCAACTTTCAAATCCAACTAGTTTTCAACGTTGTCACGACGTTGAAACCAGACGTCGATACAATGTGGAAACCTGACGTTGAAACAACTTTCAAATCCAACTAGGTTTCAACGTTGTCACGACGTTGAAGCCAGACGTCGATACAACGTCGAAACAAGACGTTTATACAACTTTCGAATCCAACTAATTTTAAACGTAGCTACAACGTTGAAACCTGATGTTGGTACATCGATGAAATCTGACGTAGTTTCATCGTGGAAACATGACGTAGATACAACTTTCAAATCCAACTAGTTTCCGACATCGCCACAACGTGGGACCTGACGTGGAAACAACGTGTTTTCAACGTTAATTTGACTGCTGGGAACTTATCATATTTAAGATGATTACTTGCATGATAAGATGTATTTAGTCAGAATGATGATATTAAGAACACTTTATGAACTACTGTATCGTATTTATTCACGTCATAAAATTATAAGCATACCAAGGAGCTAATGATAAAATAAAAACAATCAATTTAACATAACAAATCCACTCACACACTTTGCCAAGCCTCCTTTCCGTTAGCCACTTGTTGTTATGAAAATACGAGCAATATATATTTAATTGATGTGCAACAAGTCGGGAATAATTAAATTAATGAAGTTTTCCAAAATCACAAATATTTGTCTGACAACTGTTGATTGCCTTTTTAAGGAAACTGAATGCTGGAACCTGTCTGCTATATATATTGATGTGTGCGTGTGTGTGTATATATATTTATATATATACACATATATATACATACATATATATATATATATATATATATATATATATATATATATATATATATATATATATATATATATATATATATATATCAATATATATTATACAATTCATACATATCGCTGCATCATACATCCTTTGTGTTTAATTACACATATTATGTATAGACACTCTGTATATAAAAACATTAGAAAAATAATACACACAATATATGGAAATGTTATTATAAAGTACATTTTGCAACAGCAGTGTTATGGGAGAATGTGTGTTGAACATCTCTGTTTATACCATCGAACATGGCAAATCCTGGAGATGTTCGTAAGATTTTTCAAAGAAATTGACTTAGGCCTACTAATTGTAAGCAATAAAAATGTATGTGTAGGGGCTGATTTAATGTATTTTTACCTATCTGTCAGTCAGAATAGGTCCAAAAAAGGATTGAAATGCTAAAAGGAAAAACAAGTCAGTAAATCATTTATGTAACCAGTTGTCCATTGTATGTTTCATATACATATATAACAAATTTGCTATGCTTGTCATCAATAAAGATTATGTATTTGCGGATGGCAACGTAGAAATTTCAGAATGAACTGAAATAGTATTAGCAGGCACTTGGGTCAAATGTTGTATGCACTTGGTGGAAACACATTTTATGAACATGGGTATGGCAACGACAGTCCAAAGTATTACATGCACGATGTATTCAGCCCAACTCTAGTGCATGTCCACTTAATATACACTTCCACCGTGTTCCTTGGAGTAATACAGTCACACATGGCATGTAACATCAGCCATATGCCATCAGACGTTCACTTGCGCCTCAAAGAGACCGTCATATGAACCTTGACCCCTGACCATCAGCCTACGTGGTTCTTCTCCCAGAATCCCACGGAAGACAAAAAAGGCTGTGTACTCTTCCGCGTGTCTGGAAACAGATCGACAACATTGGTAAAAGGCAGAATACATTCAGTTAATGCATAAACCTTGTGATAACGTCTGCAACCCTAAATCCCTTGTAAACAGATCAGCTGTAGTAGCAGTTGTGGTAATGTGTTCCTTCTGTCTGATTTGATTTCATTTGTGATTGCATAAACCTAAGCTAGCCTAGTTCCATTATATTAAATACATTAAATAAAAACAATCAGTTAATAATTTCTAAAACAGCAAAATTCATGCAGGCCTGTCAAATAGAACATTTTAAGTCTGACAATGTTTGACGTACTTGGCATGGAAAGAGATGGTGAGGAGAACTTTATTGTTGGCCACGCAGGTGGAGTAGGCGTCCAGGTGACCGGTGCTGGGGCGCACCTCAAATGTCGTCTCAGTGCAGTTGTCTGACATACTCTCTGTAGATTAAACACATGTCAATCAGTCCACGATATGCATCATGGAAACACTAGCATAGAGCAGGGAAGATAAGTGGGAGAACTAATGAAACCAAATATGGTGTTGTCTTCAGAATGTGCGTTATTTTTAACAAGATAGCCATCCAATGCGAGAACAGAATTATCCTGCACCCAGAATGTAGGAAAACTAGCCACTGGCCACTTGTTTAGAACATACGACACAGTTGTATGAAGACAATTAATACAGCAGTACTACTGATGCACTTCTTGGTCATCAATTAATGTAAAGAAAATGTAAGTGCCATGTCTTACCAAGTTCTGCTATCCATTGACTATCAGAGCAGGAGGGATTGGACAGAATCAACTGTTGACGTCTCTCCTGCGCTACAAGACACTTGCCAAAGTCGAGGCTGTCCTTGGACAGTTGCAGGGAGGGCACGTACACAATGGCTGCCAGAGGCATTGTCTGCAACCACAAGGCAACACTGTACATCAACAGGCAATGGTGATTAAACACGATACAAGATTGCAGGCCAAAGAAACAAGCTCTGGCTTGACAAGGAAATCTATCAAGAGTCCAACGTCTCCTATGTGTGGCCATCAGATATCGAGGATAATTACAGGGGGATGCAGATTGCAAACGTACAACCTTAAATTGATTTCACATGCATAATGATTTTTAGCAAATTCAAAGTTGGGGCCTATGTTTTCTACTACAGCCGTTATATAGACAAACAATATTGAGAAATTGTTCAAATCATGATAGACGCATGAAATTTGGTGGACATATACTTTATTATATGTAAATTAGAAATGACTGGTACCCAACATGGTAACCAATGGGAACACAATTAATTGGGGAATTGCATTGTCATAGTCAGTTGTCATTTGATTTTGAAACAATTCAAATGTTTGTTTGCCATTTTGTACACGATGTAAACAATAGTTCTGTCATCATCGCAGGTGCCATTTTGTATGCGATGACGGCATGGCATCATCCCAGTAACCCCCGTCCCACTAGCCCCCTGAGGTGAGAGAATCGAGTCCCAGTAGCCCCCTGGTTGGTATGCTATTCACTGAACACACACCCTATAGAGTATTCATTATTTATTTGGACAACATGATTATAGCATAACAATCTAACAAAAAAAATTACGTTCATCAAACAATTGTTGTTTATATTTCGTTTCAAAGGTAAAGGTAATAGTAGGTCCTCAAAGCCCCATTTAACTTTCACACATTTACTGGATAACTAATTACATAAAGATTTAAATGAAAGCTTGTGTATGGTGTGTAAAACCCAATTTCATTGAGTAAATGCTCAGAAGTTATTGCGAGTTAATCAGAATCCAATTTAATTTTCATGCTTACAGTAGAAAGCCAGTTGTCCTCATGTTATAGTGTATTTATATGATACTACTATTTACTTTCATTTTGCTATAATCTGATATTACTCTCAACCTTATGTAAAAAAAATATTATTTTGTGATGTATGGTGGTTAACAAGGCATTATCAACTGTGCCTGGAAATTAATAACACTTTATTAACATTTTCATTTTAGTAATTCACAAATAAAGGAGGATTTATATGGTTTCCCTGTAATACAAAAAACTCTGACATTCCTTGTGCACACCAGCTATGCCTATTTTTTATTTAAAATAAAGGTGACGCAGAACAATGAATGGAACAGCCAGGAAGTCTTCCCAAACTGATCATTAGTCCCAGTAATAATTAGCAGTAATAATTATGTATATCTGCTCATATCCATGTGTCAACTGTGACATCTACAAACCTGCTCAGTGCCATTGCTAAAGCTGACAACAAGCTGTCGTCTGAAGTGGAGCTTGGTTTCAGATCCACTCTGCTCCAGTTCGAACATTTCGGCACCCTCGTCAGTGGCGCCATCTACATAGTTGAGCAGGTTGGTGCTCAGTCGGAACGCCACGTGAACCTGTGGGCGGAGACACAAACTACAGTTTCCATACAGAAACTTGTATTATATCAGTCATTGCCCAATGTTTTATGTGAGGAGTTCTCAAGCGGTGCTGCATATTGTTTTAGCACCAGGCTTTCATTTTCACGTTCAAGTTGTTCAGAATGAATACAATGTATTAAAAGCAAACTTTGCAAGTAATAAAAAATATGGCAGATACTTAACCCTTTGATATAATCGGACAAGACTCTGTACCATAAAGATAAGCAAGCAGGGAGAATGGTCTATACCTGTTTGATAACCTAAATCCCTCAAAATTATTATTGTAAATTTTGTCAAATTAAAAAATTGCTCAAAGAATGCATGTAAACATTCTGTGTTAGAAATGCAATATAAATTGGAATGTAACATAAAAGCAGAGGTTTCATGATTGATAAGAAAAACTATACTTGTTAGACATGCATAATGTAAGTGTCATTGTCTCTCAAGTTACCATCTGACATGGAACAAACAAACCTACCATGATGTTCTGTCTGGGGTATAATGTCAGCTGCTGCATCTGCAGCATCCTGTTGTCATGGCGACGACCCCGTCCAGCATCCTTCACCATGATGTAGAAGGGCGTTGTTGTAGACAGAGTGAATGTGAGCGGCGTCAACGTGTTGTTGCTGATGGTGCAGTTGCTCAGCTTCAGCTTCTTTGTCCTAGCCTGCGACCACCAGCATTCAGGATATATATTCATTAAAAGGGTAACTGCTATGGATAATGCACTGTCTGTGGTGATATACACTGTCCTACATGGTGTGACGTCTACTGATATACACTGTCCTACATGGTGTGACGTCTACTGATATACACTGTCCTACATGGTGTGACGTCCAGTGATATACACTGTCCTACATGGTGTGACGTCCAGTGATATACACTGTCCTACATGGTGTGACATCTACTGATATACACTGTCCTACATGGTGTGACGTCCAGTGATATACACTGTCCTACATGGTGTGACGTCCAGTGATATACACTGTCCTACATGGTGTGACGTCTACTGATATACACTGTCCTACATGGTGTGACGTCCAGTGATATACACTGTCCTACATGGTGTGACGTCCAGTGATATACACTGTCCTACATGGTGTGACGTCCAGTGATATACACTGTCCTACATGGTGTGACGTCTACTGATATACACTGTCCTACATGGTGTGACGTCCAGTGATATACACTGTCCTACATGGTGTGACGTCCAGTGATATACACTGTCCTACATGGTGTGACGTCCAGTGATATACACTGTCCTACATGGTGTGACGTCTACTGATATACACTGTCCTACATGGTGTGAAGTTCAGTGATATACACTGTCCTACATGGTGTGAAGTCCAGTGATATACACTGTCCTACATGGTGTGACGTCCAGTGATATACACTGTCCTACATGGTGTGACGTCTACTGATATACACCGTCCTACATGGTGTGACGTCCAGTGTTATACACCGTCCTACATGGTGTGACGTCCAGTGATATACACTGTCCTACATGGTGTGACGTCTACTGATATACACTGTCCTACATGGTGTGACGTCCAGTGATATACACTGTCCTACATGGTGTGACGTCCAGTGATATACACTGTCCTACATGGTGTGATGTCCTGTGCAATAAAAACAGTGTTACGCACGCACGCATGCTCAAGAACTAATTAAAACCGTTCGCGCTGATTGTTCTTGAGAATCGCTAATAAATTACCGTTTTCATTGCATTAAATATTTTGAAGTGTTAGCTATGAAACCATATAATAAATACCTTATCGAACGATAACAGGTTTTATGCGCTAGCTGCTTCAGAATGTTGCATTGGACTTGTAAACTTACTCACTTGACCATCTGTGTCCAAAAGATCACTGGCTGCAGCTCTGTAGGTCATCTCATCGTCATCAATACACTCGATGGTCAGTCTGGAACAATGACCAGCACAGCTGTATTATGACTTCATAGTATTCTCCTTCACTGATGTTCCCTATCTTCAGAACTCTGGGAGCCAAACATCTCTACCTTCATATTACCAGAAATTGTATGTAATATTAATAAAACTAATAACAGGAATTTAAATAGCACCTGAAACCACTTAAAATGCTCTCTGGCGCTTCATATAAAATTGCATAAATTAAATATGTGTATGTAGGTAAGAAAATAAGCTGCGTTAAACAGACCAGATGATCGTTTAATTTATGAGAAAAAAACAGCAACAATTGCAAATTTTAAAGAAACAAGATTTGTTTGCCCAAATATTTCGACCCAAAAACATTTACAATTAGAAACCCTAATAGCAAGTCTACCGACAAGACAGTAACAGGAGTGGGAAGTGAGACATACTGTGCAGGCTTGCAGTGCGCTGTCATGTCAAGACGAAGAGGCTGCACATCGTACTTCTCCAGGCGAGCAGCTCTCGATTGCATCTGAGCCTGATGTAATAATCAAATGTGTTTATCTCAAAATCTATTTTATATATAACTAGCTGAGTTGCCCGGCGTTGCACGAAGGGTTCGGCGGACATTTGACATAGATCATGTAACAATGGCAGAAACACGCTTAGCGGTGCTAACAATTGCAACTATTGTTATGAGTTATGTCATTTATGTCAAACGTCCACATTGGTTCCGTTGACATAAAACCCAACCCCCTGGGGAATTTCAAATATTTTTTAATGTACGAACCACCAACATGGGCCTCTGGGCTTGCTTACAAAATGTCAGCCCCATGTGAAACTGATGGAGATATGAGGGAACAGACGGACGGACGGACAGACGGACGGACAGACAGACATATATACAGAGTCACAAACTACTTTGTTATATAGATACATCTTAATCGATAAAAATGTTGCATTTGACCTTTCTGTTTATTTTGTTTTTTAGTTGATCAGATGCAGCCATAAGACCTTTAAAATTATGTATGACACATCGTTGTGCGGTAATTATATCACCCACAATCCCATATTTTCGGGAGGCTGTATGATGTGATTGATCATTTTGTTAACAAGATAATCATATTTGAACCAATACCACTATTCTCAGGCACTGCATGGCTCATAATTTTCTGGTAGAGATTCACTCTCTTCGCTATCACTTTCACTTCTGGTATCATCATCATTATAATCTCTACCATCTATCTCTACAGATGCAACCCACAAGAACATACATTAGCGGCATCGAGACTCATGTGTCCATGAGCGTATCCATTGCAGTCAACGCCCGACTCAAGAACATCACATTTGAGCGGCGTAAAGGTGATATTGATGGTGCCGTGACGGCGGGCGCGGATTACCTGTCAACAGTCACAGATAGAGGTTGACGATTTCAAGCACCTTTGAAATTAAGTTTACATGAGGGTTTTTAGGTGTAAGTGTGTGTGCACATGTGGGTGCACGTGCATACGAGGGGGCATTTGGGGTATAAAACAAATTACCGGTATGTACTTTTGTCATGATTTACTGGGGTATGTGGGCGTATGTGCATGTGCGCGCGTGTGTGTGGTGTGTGTCTGTTTGTGAAAACTTGCTGTACACTCAATAAGCCAATCATTGTCCACTTGAAGATTGTTGTTTTAGATGGCATTGTGGGAAATAGGCTTCCGGCCGAAAAGAAGCACAACTGAAAAATTGTTCAACATAACACTGTTAATCAAGAAACATGTTGATCACCATCAAGACAAAAAGGCATTGGATCATGTGTGGCACAAAGGACTCTGTCGAGTAATGTGATGATATAACATTTTTTGAAGGACTATTGACACTACTCAAGTTGCTATATGGACCATCAATGAGTGCAATGTTACACGAACGTCGATCGGAGTACGCCAGGGATGCCTTGTGTCGCCAGTGCTGTTCAACCTATACCTTGAAAATATCACGCAAGAAGCCCTACACAACTTCAATGGCACGATATCGATCAACGGAAGAGAGATCAGCAACCTCCGATTTGCAGATGACATTGACCTGATCGCTGGAACAGAGAAGGAGCTACAAGAACGTACAACAACACTGGAAAGGAGAGCGCGTGTTTACGGAATGGAAATAAGCGCAGAAAACAGCAAGATCATGGTCAACAGCAGAATAGCGCCAAGAACTACTATACTAATGAATGGAGAATGCCTCGAAGAAGTACCATCATTCAAGTACCTCGGGTCGATCATCTCCTCTGAGGGCAACTCCACAGAGGAAATACGCACACAGTTAAACCTGGCAACATCAGCGATAGCAAGACTCAAGAAGATATGGAGCAACAATAACATCTAAATGGCAACAAAGACACAACTTTATAAAAGCCTGGTTGTGTCACTGCTGACATCCTGTCCTGAAAATTTCTTACAGAGACCACATAGCAAATATATCAGTAATGCCAGCCGTCACCGAAGCCGCAGGACCACAAACACTTTTGGCCACAGTAAAACGTTGTAAACTCCAATGGTTCAGTCATACAACCAGACACAACACACTTGCCAAAGAAATACTACAAGGCACGGTCAAAGGCAGCAGAAAATGAGGAAGACCACAAAAAATGTACAAGGACAACATTCAAGATTGAATGGGTCTGGAGCCACAAGAATTATGCGATGCTGCCCAAAACCATCCCAGATGGAAAAAGATCACTGTGGAAGCCTCCAAGTGCTCACCCCACGATCGGCCCGGTCAAGGGATGAGTGAGTGAGTGAGTTAGCGAGCGAGCGAGCGAGTGTGGGAGATAGGAGGGTGGCTCTAAAATAGTGAGACTTTGGCCCAAACCAGGTAGGAGATGGGAGATTGAGACCACACACCCCTCTTAAATCTTGTTAAATCCTGTTCATTCTGGCTAAATCTTGCAAAACAAATACCTGTTAAATCCATTCTCAGTAAACATTATTAAATCTCATTAAACCAGTCTCACCAGCTGACTTGGTTCGATGGAGTAGGGCCCATTATTGGGCATCTGTTCCACCCCATCGTGTGGTCGCAGTAGCAGTTGTATGAGCTTGGAGCGTGGGAGTATGTCCTGTGTCGTGGGGTCCATCTCCGTGTCTGTCGCCTCCCGTGTGGAGGGTGGAGTAGAGTCTGGGGAGTCTGGGATGAGGAAGATGCCTGTTTCGTGACGCTGCATTGTCCTCTCTGTAAACAGAAAATGATTCTTTATAATCAGGCATATTGAGCCATTACTGTACTTGCGTATTCTCCACCATGCATGATGAATGGTCAGAACCTTGAGGAAGTAGACTCTTTCAAATAACTTAGGCAAAGATGGCACCTCAACAAAGGAAATCAAAACAAGGATTGCAGTGGCCATGTTTGACTTAACACCATCTGGAAGAGCAGAAACATCAAAGCAAAGCTTAAACTCCACAGAGCACTTGTATCTATACTCCTTTAAGGATGCGAGAGCTGGGTTCTGACAGCTGAGACAGAGAGACGTGGACAAGCATTTGAAATGAAATGCTTCAGGAGACTCTTCCGCATTTTGTATACTGAATACAAGACAAATGAATATGTGAGACAACAAGTGAATTCCCTTGCTGGAAAGCAAGAGCCCTTGTTGGCAACAGTGAAATGATGCAAGCTCTCCTCGTTTGGCCACATCACTCGACACAACACCATTGCAAAAACCTTCATGGCACCCTGGAGGGCAAGAGAAGATGGGGCTGCCAGAGAAACAACTGGCTAGATATACAATATACAACAATGGACACGTCAAGACCTACCGACCCTGCTATGCACAGCAGAGGACAGACAACGCTGGCGAGGACCGTGTATGAATGGCAACCGTACAACCACCTGGTCAAGGGATGAAGGTGAACTTGCACTGCTATAGCTACTTTCAGGGGTTTTGGTATATTTGGGGTCTTTTGAATATGATGTGTTACTCCTGGAGGTATTCCTACCTCCTGTTTTTCACAAATTATTCTCCACCATTTTCCTTCAAATTTGTTGAGGTGAATTAAAACAATTTTTTCTTAGTTACTGATGCTGCTCAAAAAAAAACCAATGAGTTATATTACTTGTTGTTTTTATGCCACTGGTAAATTCCTGCTTTTGATGGTGTGAAGGGCAT
The DNA here is from genome assembly GCA_963662155.1 of Lamellibrachia columna. Classification (NCBI taxonomy): domain Eukaryota; kingdom Metazoa; phylum Annelida; class Polychaeta; order Sabellida; family Siboglinidae; genus Lamellibrachia; species Lamellibrachia columna. The sequence goes on from OY759261.1 coordinate 69,504,042, forward strand.
GATTTTGTATAGCTTAAAAAATCTCCAGCTTTGTCATTTCAGAAACTCAAGTGGCGATTGTCTTACCGGGCTCCTCACAGGGAGGGAGGATTTCATTCCCCTCTGAGTCCAACAAAGGAAGGACGGCTCCAAACAGGAATGTGACGTCTAGCAGCTTCTGTGAGGCTTTGTCTTCTTTGTAGTTGTTCCAGTCCAGTCGGATGTCTGACAGTGAAAATAATCCCAATTAATGATGATCATAATTATTGTAAGTCAATCCATTCAGTTTAGCTGTGACCAGCTACACAGGGATTCAAGTATCAAGTATGATGAAACAGCACTGTCCTAGAATTTGATCAGTGCAAATAGGTCACTAGGCTGTGCTGCATATATCTAAGTAATAATGACCAATCACCTATTTGAGAGTCTATAGGGTGCGTATAAACATATATGTCCCTTCACATAATAAAGTTTAAATTTGTGAGAGAACAAAACAACACCAAACAAGTTGAGAATATGTGTGCTATCAAAATATTATATATCTAATTTAAAAAAATATCATTATTGTTCAATGGCAAGAGTTATGTTAATATGTCAATCAGGTTTTAATTTGTCTACTTTACAGACTGTGTATAAATGTCCTGTAATTTCTAAGGCCAGCATGTGTTTACTCAGCCACTTAGACAGGAAGTACTTGCGATCCTAACTCAATGACATAAGAGTTCTGATGTTCTGAACTGGCCCTCATAACGAGGCTACACACCAACTGGGCCGCTGTTGATTATCTTCATGTGTCTGGTGATAGATGGTGCTCCACACACATGTGTACCAAACCTGCAATGCAACAACTCATAAGAACAACACAACAGCGATATGAGCAATAGTGGTATGAGCAATAGTGATATGAGCAATAGTGGTATGAGCAATAGTCAAGATTTCTAATGCACAGCGTGAAAATACCCAAAAGGAGTGAAGGTGATATGGAGAGTTGATGCCTGACAATATTTGTTCCCATTCACCTCACTTTTAAAGTCTCATGGATGTAACTGGAGTATGTGATCTGTCATGTGATCTGTCATGTGATCTGTCATGTGGTGGCAGGGCTTTGTTGGAAGGCTCATAGATTCACAACATTCTCTGGCAAGAATTGGGAACAACGAGGAACCAATTATCACCAATAGATGGCAGCACTTAACACAAGCGTTCTTTGCAGTGACATGAACACTATTTCCGTCATCATCGCATGTGCCCTTTTGTACACGATGACGTAAACAACTAATTCCAGATCAAATTCCGTTGTATTCAGACCAACCAAGCTCTCAATTCCTTTTACAGCATTTTGTAGCCAAAATACACCACTCAGAGAAAATAGTTTTTTGTATGCATGCAAATGTTGTCTACTTTTCTGCACTTGAATACATCAAACACATTTAGCAAAGGAGCATCAGTACAAGATGCAGTGCCAAACCGGATAAGGGATTAATTAAATACTTTATAATCTCTCATAAATGTCTTATTTACAAACATACCTGAGCTTGGGTGCTTGTCCTCGAGACTGGGGTGAGGTCATCTGGAAGTAGATTGGACATCCCACAACGGTCATCTTTACAGGCAGCTGTGTCCACCGATTAGACGTGCCATCATCGGTGATTGTCTGGTACAACAACAACAACAACAACAACTACATTATTAATGCTGTGTGCCTGTATTTAGTTGCCACAGTCCTGAGACAGAAAACAGCAACATTTAACCAACAATTTAATTTGGTCTTGATAACGAACCATTACAGGAACACATTTAAAATGTAACAACTTTAACATGTATTTCTAAAGAATAGTTTAAACATAAATTTCATGGAGTCACTGTTAAGGAAGAAATATCCCCAATTTTAATGTTTTTAATAGAAAATATACAGAAACAAGCAAACAATAATAAACTTTTTTAAATACTTTTGACTCGCAAGAAACTTGTAGTTCTCTATATTTGGGATATTTTGGCCGAATCTGTCAGCCATCATTGCTGGATTGACAAGAATGGCACGTTTCTTAAGAGGAACACAATTTAAAATGTCACATTCCAAGAAACGGGAATGTCAGTCCATTGTAGAATAAAAAACCTAATGAAATGTTCCCATTACCATGGATCACTTTTCCATGGGGACATTTCCCATGTGATACTTGTACAAACCTGACAGTTGACGATGTCAGAGTACGTGCCCCACATGTCACTGAAGGCTGTCACAGTGACGGTGATTGACTCATATGGCGCCAACAAGCCCTCAGATGGCTCAATGGTGAATGCCACACCCCGGTTATCTCGAAGCACTATCTTGCACATATCTGCAACAAACCTAACTGTCTTAATGGTGAACAGATTGATCAAAGTGGTTATTGTAACATATTAATTTTTTCCTGTTTTTACAGCCAATTTCACCTGTTTTTTTTAAACGCTTCAGCAGCTTTCAGTTGTCTTAATATGATAAAGTATCACTAGATGGCGGCATGGTAGTCAGCATATGCAGGTGTGTTGCAGGTGTGATGAGGAGCCCCCCAGCCCAAGGCCACAACTGGGCTACATCAATGACATCACCTACATGCCACCATTTCGCGGTAGTCAGTCTGATTAAGATAACTGAAACATTAAAAAGAGAAAAATTTATTGTGACAAATGAAGAAAAGATTAATCTTTCACCGTCTTGCAACAAAGAGTGTGAAGTTGAACTCTATTTGTCAGTGGTACATCAAACAGATTGGTGCCTTCAGCCATGTTACAATGCTGTGTTACACCAAATGTTACGTTACATTAGGCAGCCATCAGAGTAGTGACATGAAACACTAGAAAGAGACTTGATCAGAGCACGTGACAAGGAACTGCTGATGTTAGATCAGCTGATGTCGAGATCAAATGGCAACGCCACCATGAATGTACCGAACAAGACAACAACCGACAGTCACATGTCGACACTGAGGATGAGCCTTCTTTCTCTCTCATCTTGGAAACAGGATGAAATCACGATTTTCGTGGGATTTTTGAAATCATAATAAAACAATCAGTTAAACTTTTGACATTTGCCACTGATAACTGATAGCATTAATGCTTTCAAGTTTTTGTGTAAAAATAACACAAAAGTCACTAAAAAAGTTTGCACACATGAGCTAGAATGTCGTAGTCGACGCCAGATAGGTTTGATTTTTCATACAATAAATCTGAATCAAGATGAGCGAAAATGTTAATTCTGAAAGGCAGCTTTAATTCAAACAAAATGAATGAGTGATAGTTGTGTACTCTTCACAGACATTCTGAGGGTGTATTCTCACCAGAGTGCGCTTTCTCCGGGGTCTGACTCAGGGGGTTGGCCAGATTGGGAGTCCTTGCCAATATTCGGTTAGATCGACTGGAAGAGGGCAATAAAAATGTACAACAAGATATCTTATTTATACAATACTACTGCATGATACTCATCATTATTATACAATACTACTGCATGATACTCATCATTATTATATCAGAAGCTACAAAAACTAATCATTACATTAAAAACAATCAACAAAACATCACAGAAAGAAGACTGCCTAAAATTAAGAATACAATAATTTTATTTGCAGAAATTTTAAAACAGTTACATTGTCTTATACATTTGGTAATACTGTCAGCATAATTACATAATTTGTAATTTTAAGGGATTATAATTTCAGTGTTTGTGCTAAATATAGTAGGTAGAAGTAGTATCTTGGCCCAAGTTCACAGTGTGTGCTATACACATTGATTGTGTTACAGTGTAATACTAAATATAAATACTTTAATTTATTACAGTGATTTATTACATTGAATTCATGAAACAATTTTAATGATATAATGACCTCATTTAGGGTTTTTTACTCATTACAACTAGAATTGTGCTGAACATTTTGGTTGTGCTACAGTATAATTCTACATAGAAAATACTCATTATTCAAATATAACTGATTACACAGTGTGATTTATTACAACTCATTACAGCTACAATCGAACCAAGCCCTTGTCACTCACCTTTTGACAGGGTCCTCGTCGGGTCGGGGCTCAGGTGGGGTCGGAGGTCGGGGGCCAGGAAAGGTTCGCAAGGAGAGCTTGTATCGAGTAGCTATGGCCGTGTGGTTCTTGACAGAGATCTGCCTGGTCGGGTTGCTACCAAGGGCAACCTCGGAGCCAAAGTCCAGGGTACAGTCATCGGTTGAGTCACTGGAAGAATTAAGAAGATCTGAAGACAATGTGGCATAAAATGTTAATTTTAATAATACTAATAATCTCAATCCTCTCAATTTGAGCTCAGATCGAGGCACAACAAACCAGAATTGTTAAAGTATTACCTCGTGAGTGATCATCTGAGCGAGGGATCACCATGCTCATCATTTACATCGTAAAACAACATTACATAGCATAAACCATATTACATAGCATAAACCACATTACATAGCATAAACCATATTACATAGCATAAACCATATTACATAGCATAAACCATACCTATTAAAAAATCTAAACTTCCAAAATGACCTTTAATGTACCACTTTTTGGAAGTATGATTTGATGGTTACCTGTTTAATGTGAATGTTTCTGTCCAAATATGATTAAATGAGGGAACATCATTTTACTGGTGATAACGATACATGTGCACATGCCCATGACAACATCTGTTTGTGCCATCTATCATATACTTAGAGAACTATCACAAACACAATCTGCTAAGTTACAATTCCATAACAAATCCATACACATTTTTTATTTATTATAACCTTAACTATAATTGTAATATAGCTATGATTCTTACAAATGCTCTTACAATGACTGTACATATCAATGAATGTCCTGGTCCTGGATATACCAATTGTAGTCAAAAATAATACCTTATTCATGCAAGTAACAATAAAACTACTTACGCCACCGGTATGACCTGGAAGGCTATATCGGGTCCAGAGACAAAGCCATAGATGGCGAGATAGAGAGGCGAAACCATGTCCTTTATTTGGCACTCGACTCGGAAGTCGGGAATGGCAAACTGGAAACACCAGGCAAATGACACATGTAATACTATCTTGACTACAAGACTGTTGGCAACATTATGTGATTTAATGGATTCCTTAAAAGGCTGAGTTGTTTTAATCCAAAGGTTTCAAAAGATATCTGTGTAAATTTTTTTTCAAAAACTGTTTATTCAGTCAAACCTGCCTTAAGCGACTGCTGAATGGATGGTCAAAAAGCCTAATGTGGGTAATTTAACATGTGAAACTCTTGTAAAAGGAGGAGTTGCCTGTGATCATTAATGACGGGTGGTCTCTTAATGCAGGTGGTTCCTTGAGCAGATTTGACTATATATATATATATATATATATATATATATATATATTTTTTTTTATTATTACTGATGGCTAGACAGGCATAAAAAATGCAATATGTTAATAATTTTGCATATACAACAACTGGTTTCTAACATATTTTACAGACAAAAACACCAAAAACAAACAACTATTAACACTACTGTCATGATTAATAACACCCAGAGCAGGCACCTACCATGCGGCGGGCAAGGAAGCACATCTCAACCACGACCTGTTCGCGTGGACCAATCACCCCGACGCGGGGGCTGAAGCTGATGGAGTAGAAGTCATAGTCGTTCTCGTTGAAGACACTTGAGACAGGTATGTGTAGGTGGGTGCTTCCCGTGCTGGCACAATCCCCATCTCCCATCATGTCTATCGACTCTTTCGATGGACAGAACTGAAGCTGTTGGAACATTGGGGAATTATTCATTAATTGTCTGGTTCATATTTCAAGTGTTTGTTTGCAAAACACATTATATCCTATTTGCACGTTTCAAGATAAATCATATTTTCTGCTGCATGTTGTTAAGAGATATATAGGAAAACCACCATTGTATTTTGTCATAAAGCACCTTTACCTCCACCACTATCAACTAGATGGCAGCACAAAACACTTACCTCCACCACTATCAACTAGATGGCAGCACAAAACACTTACCTCCACCACTATCAACTAGATGACAGCACAAAACCAACCTTAGCTCAGTTTATGTGATTTTGGCATATAACACATATTGCGGATAAATGCCATTCATTTCAACCTACCAAATCTTTGTTTACAAAATTATAATAAAATTGCTGATTTTAAGGAGATTGCTTAGTGACAGAAAGGTAGGCATTCTTATCCAATGAGCACTTACCATCATCATCTTTACAAAATATATCTTTCTAAATGTGTGGACTAAATATATGTTTGAAAGATGGCACCATAACAATATTAGCTATTTTCTAAGCAAACGTCGATATTAGGGAACTATCAGCAATGGAAAATGTCTACAAGACACTGAAATAACAATGTAGATTTTAAAATGATCATAATTGTCATAACCAGGATGATAGTTTAAATAAAGCCTAAAAATAATTACCATGATGAAGATTACCGGTAGTAATGAGAGGGTGATCTCAAGGTTATTTTGAATGAAAAAATTGCCTACGCATGCGACATACCTCGCCCCACTCGAACTCTGTCGTCAGCAGCGTCTTGTTGATGAGCGTCACCTGGTGGTAAGTAGGCACACCAATGAAGACCTCGTTCAGGGTGACTTCACATGACAGAAGACAAACATCAGGTTGCTGCACCTCAGCCTGCAGTGCCACCGTGCTGCAAAATTTGCAACAAAAATGATGTCTGGCTGGGCTGTAGTCAGAGCAGATGTACTTTCTATAATATCACAGTCATTTCACATACACTCAAGGAGCTCCTAGCATCCACCTCTCAAGTTAACAATGCCACACACCTTAGCTCTGTTTCTTGATGGGTACATTTGATCATTGCTGTCCACCAAATAATTTATCACACAAAGCTGGGCATATCTAACTTGCCTAACCCCCACAGAATCAGGCATAGCCACTTTTGCATATTTAAAAAAAAATTTGGTTAAGCCGAACTGAAATTAATTTAACATTTTGTCTGATGATTTCTTTAAAAACTAACTAACACATTTGCACAAGTGAAAACTCAAATTGCAGAGGCAGCTTTTGGTTAAAAACAATACCCCAGCGGACGAATGTACTGAATTTTTATATCATTATACATTGAATATGTTCCAGGTATTTAATAATTGGTCAATAAAGTAGATTAACAGTTGAATTATGCATGTTTTACAGCAAGGTATTGTTAATATGAAAGCCCAGTTTAGTGAGACTAGACACCAGGGTTATGAGGACCAACAAAGGTCAACGGAATACAATAACCCATTAACCTGTAGGTGTAAGTGTAAGAGATGAATTAAAGGAAACCCCAAAAATAATTGTTATGATCCTGAATTTTGCTATGTTGTGTTACAGAATGATCCAGGGATTAATTAAGTACTGACCACCGTCAACTGACCATTCACTGCCCACCATCCACTGACCACCGTCCACTCATTGTCCACTGACCACCATCCACTGACCGTTCACTGTCCACCATCCAGTCGCTGTCCACTGACCACCGTCCACCATCCACTCACTGTCCACTGGCCACCATCCACTCACTGTCCACTGATCACCGTCCACCCACTGTCCACTGACCACCGTCCACTATCTACTCACTGTCCACTGACCACCGTCCACTCACCTGGATGCTCCGTCTTGGACTTGTAACTCAATAAGCGTGCGCATGGACTGACACTTGTTTGGTATAAACAAGACAGTGAACGACTGGACCTCGACTGGACGCAGGATACTGTGTCTCGGGTTGAAGATCAACTCATATGCCTTCTCCCCGTCTTCCTCCTGGCTTCTTGTGTCTCCCTCCTGGGAAGAGTGTTGAACATGGCAAGATTCGCCTCAATTACAATTGTCAATTACAGTACTTAAAAATACAATTACAAAGGGGGAGGGTAGGGTGAGGTTAGGGGTGAGGGGAGAGGGGGAGGCGGAGGGGGTAGGGGGTTAGCAACCATTTTGCTTAGCATTGTACATCAATGTATTTTCTCCATTGTTTATTTTTATCACAGTTCATAAGTGTGCTGGCTTTGAAAACATGCTGACAGTTTTGCATTATGACGTCTGAATATGGAGAGCATGCGATGATTACCGCATGAAGGATAAGTATATACAGTGGTCATTATAATTAACGTAGGTGACACTGCCTACACTGTGGTGTGAGGTGACACTGCCTACACTGTGGTGTGAGGTGACACTGCCTACACTGTGGTGTGAGGTGACACTGCTTACACTGTGGTGTGAGGTGACACTGCCTACACTGTGGTGTGAGGTGACACCGCCTACACTGTGGTGTGAGGTGACACTGCCTACACTGTGGTGTGAGGTGACACGCTTACACTGTGGTGTGAGGTGACACTGCCTACACTGTGGTGTGAGGTGACACTGCCTACACTGTGGTGTGAGGTGACACTGCCTACACTGTGGTGTGAGGTGACACCGCCTACACTGTGGTGTGAGGTGACACTGCCTACACTGTGGTGTGAGGTGACACCGCTTACATTGTGGTGTGAGGTGACACTGCCTACACTGTGACATGGGGTGACACTGCCTACACTGTGGTGTGAGGTGACACTGCCCAAACCGTGGTGTGAGGTGACACTGCCTACACTGTGGTGTGAGGTGACACTGCAAACACTGTGGTGCGAGGTGACACTGCCTACATTGTTGTGTGAGGTGATACTGCAAACACTGTGGTGCGAGGTGACACTACCTACACTGTTGTGTGAGGTGACACTGCCTACACTGTGGTGTGAGGAGACACTGCCTACACCATGGTGTGAGGTGACACTGCCTACACCGTGGTGTGAGGTGACACCGCCTACACTGTGCTGTTAGGTGACACCGCCTACACTGTGGTGTGAGGTGACACCGCCTACACTGTGGTGTGAGGTGACACCACCTACACCGTGGTGTGAGGTGACACCACCTACACCATGGTGTGAGATGACACTGCCTACATTGTGACATGTGGTGACACCGCCTACACTGTGGTGTGAGGTGACACCACCTACACCGTGGTGTGAGGTGACACCACCTACATGATGGTGTGAGATGACACTGCCTACACTGTGGTGTGAGGTGACACCACCTACACCGTGGTGTGAGGTGACACCACCTACATGATGGTGTGAGATGACACCACCTACATGATGGTGTGAGATGACACTGCCTACACTGTGACATGAGATGACACTGCCTACACTGTGACATGAGGTGACACCACCTACACATGGTGTGAGGTGACAACCCATACCTACCTTATTGGGCAGGTTCTTGCTACTGGTAGATGGAGAGATGGGAGGAACAAGGAGTTCAGAGGTCAGGGCGGTCAGGCTGGTCAGTTCGTCCAGTGACCAGTATGCCTGGACACGACTCATGTTGCGTAGCATCACCTCGAAGGAGGCCGTCTCCCCAAGCCTCACCAGACCTAGGTCAATGCTGCCGACTTCAATCACCACTTCCGGGCCCTGGACGACAGAACAGTATGAACTTAACTTGTGACGTTTCACTCCAAACAGCCCTGTCTAGAGCCAACATACGAGTGGTTTATTGTTAGAGTTTTCCTTCTCTTGAGTTAGTGAGTCCACAACAAGTTTTTTCCATTTCCCTGCATGGGAACTTTTACTTCTCCTGGTGCAGACCCCAGGTAGAAGGGACCAACTTCCCCCCAAAAAAAAACGGCAAACTGGGGTGAACAAAATGGCCCAAGCTTCGAAATGGTGGCAGGTGGAATTGAACCACATTCCTTTTGATTGACAGTCCAGTTCTCTAACCGTGTGTGCATGCATGCATACATTATTCTATATTTTACATTATATATAGATAAATATATACCCTTAATGTCACATAATTTTGAATGCAAAGAAAATTAAATGGCATCTCTCATATATACATAGGTTATTTTTTTGCATTTGTTTGTGTGTGTGTGTGTGTGTGTGTGTGTGTGTGTGTGTGTGTGTGTGTGTGTGTGTGTGTGTGTGTGTGTGTGTGTGTGTGTGTGTGTGTGTGTGTGTGTGTGTGTGTGTGCATTTGTGGTATGTGTGTGTGTGTGTGCGTGCGTGCGTGCGTGCGTGCATGTGTGTGTGTGTGTGTGCATGTTTTTCTGCATGTTTATATGCATGTGTGCTTATGTCCGATACTAGCACCTTTATTAGGGCGCATATTAAAACTTGTGACCTCTTCAATGTGAGTGCTCAGTTAGCACACCCAAGAGGGCCAGTAATATGTTTGATAACACCCACCAGGGCCAGTAATGTTTGATAACACCCACCAGGGCCAGTAATATGTTTAATAACACCCAACAGGGCCAGTAATATGTTTGATAACACCCACCAGGGCCAGTAATGTTTGATAACACCCACCAGGGCCAGTAATATGTTTAATAACACCCAACAGGGCCACTAATATGTTTGATAACACCCACCAGGGCCAGTAATGTTTGATAACACCCACCAGGTCCAGTAATATGTTTAATAACACCCACCAGGGCCAGTAATATGTTTGATAACACCCACCAGGGCCAGTAATGTTTGATAACACCCACCAGGTCCAGTAATATGTTTAATAACACCCAACAGGGCCAGTAATATGTTTGATAACACCCACCAGGGCCAGTAATATGTTCGATGATTCCAAGCAGTCAACTAACTTTGGTGCGTTTATCTCATCTGGTTATTTCATCGGAATAAATTGCCATTCGACAGTCTGCCCTACCTTGATCTCTGCGGTCACATGTAAAGTGAGGGGTGTCTCCAGATGCTGCACATAACACAGCAGGGTGTGGTCAATCTTGCGGGGTTCCGCACAGCTGATGGTCAACTCAAAGTCCATCTCTGAACAGCCAGCTACGACGCAACGGAAACACCAAGAATTTACATACAGTTTAGAAATAATAATAATAATAAGTTAAAAAATTATGACGTGCCATGTGTCCAGGTAAAAACCTGCTCAGAGCTAAAAAAATTAAAAAATTAGCTAAACATGTGTAAAAAATAAATCTACTTTTTTATATGGTAAAACAATGTTTTTAAGTTTATGTATGTTTTAAGTCTATGTAAACTTTAAAATATTTTTTAAAGCTAGAAATAAGTTAAAAATTAGTTACAAAATATTTTTTTAATAAGTTACAAAATATGTTAAAAATAAGTAAAAAAAAAATTGTTAAATAAGTTCAAAATATGTTAAAAAATAAGTTTAAAATAAGTTAAAAAATAAGTAAGGTAATAAGTTAAAATAAGTTAAATAAATAAATAATAGGTGCATGTCAATAATGTGTCAATGTTGCTGTCCACAATAATGTCATAAGAGATGTGTCTTTAACAGCGCCTTGAAAGTGGCAATGAAGATAACTTCTCTGACTCTGCATGGCACGGCATTCCTGGTCCACCATCAACATAATCTTGTGAAAATAACATATGGCAGAGAAAATAAAACAATGGAAACTTGAAAAAAACACTAATATATATATATATATATATATATATATATATATATATATATATATATATATATATATATATATATATAGTAAAACACACTAATCAGGTAATGTTAGCAATTTTTAATGACAAAATATTTAACAAGATTTAACAAGATTTGCCATCCAAGCGAAAGGCTCAGACGACAAGTCGACAAGGAAGCCACTGGCTTATCGAGAGTGCATCAGTGTTCGTCTGCGTGTAACCCGCCCTCCTGAGATATGTGTCCTACTTGTTTTTAAACATTTTCACGCTGCTAGCCGTAAATTTGTTCCATTCATTTACTATCCTCTGTGAGAATGAGTACTTCCGGATATCCAATCTACACTGATCCTTTACTAACTTTACCTCATGTCCTCTAGTTCTGCTATCTTAACAGAAAAACATAAAAACTTTCTATCAATATTTTCATACCCATTCAATATCTTAAAAACTTCAATCTGATCTCCTCTTAACCTCCTCCTTGTCTCTAGAGTTGTTAAACCACATTCTGTCAGGCATTCTTATTACACAAATATAAACAAGCAAATCGCACAAACTTCAAAATGGCCATCAGTGTGTGGACTAACAAATTAAAATAGTGATACCATGGTGATACTGTGCCCACATACCCAACTCTGCAACTGGTGGCTCCACCTCTAGGATGTAGTTGGTACAAACATTCTCCCACTGGAAGATGATGCTACACACGCTCTGGTTGATCATCTGAGGCAAAATATAAAGTGCTCAAACATCATCGATAAAGTTATCACAGTGTGAGGAACAATTAGTCATTTTTATTTAAAACTGCTTAGTTAATTACATAGCATTTAGGTATAAATGTCCACAAGAATTGATTTGCTATGATATACTTCATGGGATTTGTTATTACTGGTACTAACAATAAATTGCAAATTTTATATAAAAATGTTCGTCTCAGTACTAACTGTATCTGTCTTGTCAACTTGTCCCTAAACACTGCAATTTACATACTGTCTCATGGTATCGTTTTCACTTTCTATTTGCTGACATCTTTCTCTAGGTTATTAGGATTACGTTAACAGTAAATTAACTTACCCGGAATGGTTTCTTCATAGATGTCTCCACCAGTATGCTTCCCGGCGCATGGATGGCATAGGGCTGGAGAATCACAGACAGTGGTTCACATTCACCTTTGACCTCTATCTCAAGTGCTGTCACATCTTCCATGAGTGGCTCTATAAAAATGGACAGAACATTTCACCATAAATTCTCAACATGAAAACTGTTCATGCAGTAGTGAAGAATTAAAATTCATTGTAAAAGCTATGTTGCTTGCGATGAATATGGTTTATGTTTTCACTGATGTTTTGATTATGATACAGGCTTTAACTGAGGTGCTATGTAGATGCCGATTGTTGGTTAATACAACGCATCATGGTACATCTATATTCTCGAGTGGGTGACGTAATTTTAACAAAATGCATAAGTATGTTTTACTGTGCGTCCAACATACTAATAATAATAATAATCATAATAATCAACTTCTATGGCGCCTATATCCTCAGGAACCTGAGCTCAGAGGCGCAACAAAACAAAATCATTAAGCATAGTCGTGAACAGGTACGCGCAAAAGTCATTATCAGAACGAGGAACAACCGAAGATTTATGGTGAAAATGCAATTTGGAATAAATGTCTTGAGTTTTTTTTCGGAAAATAGCAGTAGCTTCAGATGTTTTCAGAGTGATGGGGAGTTCATTCAAGACCCTAGGGCGCACAGACAGAGAAAGCGACAGAGAAAGCACGTTTACCCAAGTTTTGTTTTAGGCACAATAAGTTGTTGTGAAATTGATGATCTGAGCTGTCTAGGGATATTTGAAAGATGCAGGAGGCTAGCCAAGTAGGGTGGTTGTTGTGTAGATAGAGCATGATATGTAAGAGTGGACAGCTTAAAATTAATTCAATAAGAAACAGGAAGCCTGTGTAACTGTCTAAGTAGTGGTAGTGATGGTGAAAACCGAGGTGCCCTGAGAACCACACGTGCCAGACAATTTTGTACAGAGATCACGTATATGATAGAAACATTTACATACTTGAGAAAAATACTCATGCATCTATGCCAATGTGTGCGCAAGCACATCTGAAATTAATTGAATGTCAGTTCGACTGACATTTATGTATTGATTTCTAAAAAAAAAATTTTTATATATTCTTTGCTGACATGAGGATATGTTAAACACTTTTGAACTTTGATCAGGAACATGTTCATTTCAGGTAGCCACCCTCTACTGTAGCAAATTTGCCTGTGTCTCTGTGTCTTTTGGAAGAGACAAAAAAGCTGTTGGTTTCTTTTGTATGGTATATATACCAGAGGAAGTAAATGATCCCTGTGTGCATACAAATGTAGTCAGTAGTGATACAGTTAGTGCTTGTAGCGCGTGGATGTCAGAGACAATTAAATAGTAACATTATCATGGTTTGCTAGTCTGGCATAATACACCAATGAATTGTAGATATTACGTGTACACATCATTTGGGGGCTGGCATGCTTGCTGTGATGATGTACGTCGTTTTGATGGTGAATATTTGCACAATTGCTGGCACATGATTACTGAATTAAATGTCATTTATTTGGCCTATTTCACTCTACACTGGACTTGCGTTGTTATTCTGCATAAATGTGTATAAATACCACAACTGGCAGTGGTGCTGAGAGACAAGGATGTATCAGATATCAAGTTCCACCAAAAATGAGCTTGTGCATATGAGTGAAACGTTTGCAGAATGTCGATAGCAAGAACCACCTGCAAGTAGTTTAGGCTTTGAGGTTGTCGTGATACGAGGACTGAACAGGTTGTTGCAGCTGCTGGACTCCTTCTCTTCATCTGCCTTCACTGGCATCCGGGGGATACTACGCAGCACCAGATGCAGCACATTGTGGTAGTTGCCCACCTGGTGAACAAACATGGAATCATCCATAATCCACCTGGTGATCAAATGTGGAATCATGCATAACCCAACTGGTGATCAAAGATGAAATCATAGAAAATCCACCTGGTGACCAAAGGTGGAATCATACATGGCACTTCTTTTTTTACAAAACACATTGATTTGTTGTGCTTAGATAACACTGAATAGCAAAATAATAAAACAAAAACATTAGAAGTAGAACGGAAAAAACATGATAGTAATATGCTGTGATAGTTATAAGAAATGCATAATGGTAATATAAACAGATTATAAATGACTAACAAAAATATCAATCCTCCAGACGGGACAACTTGATAGTTAGGTAAATCATCCCATGCTGTTTTTGTGTACATAATATCAAACTGATCAATGGATGGTTTATGTAACTTGGAACAATCATAGAAAACATGCATAGCATTGTGAACAATCTAAGGTAATTATGCCATACAGGGTAATAGTGGGGTGAATTTTGAAAAAAATCATGGATCCTTCCTGTGGTACCCTGAAAACCCTGAAAGTTTGGTGCCTGAAATGCAAAGTCTAGGAGGAGCAACATAACATACAACATAACATACAACATAACATACAACATAACATACAACATACATAGTACCTTAGATACTCTAGCTGGATTACAGTAAGATGGAGTCTTACCTTTGGTGGTGCGAATGTGATGATGAACTCCTCATCTGCCCCTGGTCGTAACACCCCAGACTCAGGGTGAACACTGAAGGCTGCCTCCTCCTCCTGCACCCTCTCTGTGGGGATGGAGGTGACCTCCGTACCCGTGGGGTCAGGGGTCAGGATATGGGGCTTTATCACAACCCAGCTGAAGGGCAACTCAACATCCCTGGTGGGGTGCAATAAGGGTGACATTAGTTTGCGATGATGAATTCTAAGAAATAAGAAATTAATTTTTGTATAGTGTTGTGTAGTTTCATTTATGTTCTTTACATAAAATAAAATATACTAAATTATACATATAAAATACATCAACAAATTGTTTAAATAGTAGAATTACTGTAACGGTAAAAGTAATTAAGTACATCTCTAATACAAAATTCGAAGTCAAAACTAACTCAACAAAGCTAAAAACAATTATTTCAACAAACCCTGTTATCAACTTCGGAAAAAACATAGTAATAAGAATAATGTTAGAAAATAATAAAATGAATGAAAATAGTGATAAATAAATAAAAAATAATAATGTTTCATTATGTACAAGAAAATACTAATGATAGTGTTTATACAGAACATTATAATAATGCCATAAATAACATAATAATAATAATAAATAGCATTCAGTATATCCAATAATAATATCTGCATGGGATTTATTACCAAATTTTTTTCATCAGACCCGTTGTATTTCTGATCACAGTTGACCACAGATTCTTTACACTCACACACAGTTCTTGACAAACATGACTTTCTGCATGTACGTGTAGGCGTTGAGAGTGGTGAAGCGGACGTGGTGCTCTGCAGTGACATCACACATCTCTCCCATCTGGATGTCTGCCTGTCCCCCCTCCACCGACAACAGCTTCACTTCCGCCGTCTGACCCCGACCTGTGACATGCAAAATACTGCTATCAAGAAACTGTATCGACATAAACATTTTCTCACATAGAATGTGTTGGTATTGATGTTGCTCTGGCATATGTATGCAAGATTTGGCTGTTGGAGTCACTGAACAGTTGTCATATGATATCCTAGAAAATCTTATGTTAAGTTTCCATACAGCGTAGTATCCAGTCCTTAAGACCACTCAAATCGCATTTTGGTTCACCACAGGCAGACTGCTAATTCCGACACCACCTCGACTTTCCAGCCCTGCTGCAATATATATATATATATATATATATATATATATATATATATATATATATATTATATTATATATATTTTCATATAAATCAACCAGTGTCTATAGCTATGTACTCATTTATACAGTGAACCGAGGCAATGTTAGTGGCTCTCCTGTGTTCGCCAGAGAGAACACTTCTGGCACAGAAAAACCAGCCAGGCTATAGAGATAAGGGAGGGGTATGCAGCGTTGAACAGATATGGGGAATACAACTTTCCCATGACCTTCATGGAACTGCTGTCATGTGATGACCACCATCATTGTTACATGACACCAGAGAAAGAAACAGTCTGAAGACCGAGAAGGTCACGAAAGCTCCTTCGAGCAGAACACAGACTCTCGATGAGGTAACTTAACTTACATTAGCATGAATGTCACTGCTAAATATTGGTAAAATCATGTCAATCTAATTCGGTAACCTTCAACAGCTTTCAGCCTAAACCTCCCTCAGTTGAGTTTATTTTTCACAATTCAGGTTTGTTGATGGTTACATCGGGTAACTCAGGAAAGTGTGATCAGCCATATATTACATTGTACAGAGCCCCGCCGCTTTGGCCCTTTTCTCGCGGAAGTCTGAGCGGATCCGGTAAAAAATTTATTTAATAGTATGTCTGATGATTTTATCAAAACTAAATAAAATATCTACACAAACGAGCTAATATGTTGAAGCCAATACCAGATGGGTTCTATTTTACACACAATTACTCAATGAGTGAAAAAATGTATCAAGGGTAAACCGCTTTAAAAATACCCTCATCGTGCCTCACCTGTGATGTTGAAGTATTTCACCTGGCAGTTGTCACACACTATGGCGATACTGCGGGAGTAGGTCTCTAGAGATGTAGGAGCGAAGAGCACCTCCAGGAGCATTGTACTGTCTCGTCTCAACTCAAACATAGACGGGCGGATCTCGAACGGCGGCACCACCACACAGCTCGTGGAGACGACAGTCTGTCAAAACACAGTGGTCACATGTCAGTAACAATGACACTTGTGATAATACTAAAGGCCGTTTTACAATTTACAAGTTGCACAGTATCACGGTGCAAGAGTCGGTTGTCTAAATACTCCTTTGAGAACAATTAATGAGACCAAATTATAGTTATGATTGTGTTGGTTGAGTTGGGACATGTCCCAATTTGACTGATAGTCTGTGGACAGTTGGTGGAGACTGCAGAGAAATGGGACTAGTGACGAAGAAGAAGGGGAAACAAAAATCTATGACCCTGGACTACAGGAATAAAAAGGAGAGCAACGACAAGTATGTGGAGACAATCGTAAACTTTCATCAAAGCTTAATTCAGGAGTGGCGGGTGATTTAAGTTGCAGTGTCAAGATACGTATAGCCACCATGCCCACTGGCATGTACAGTACAAACACAGATGTCGCAGATAATTTAGTTGCACATTGTCATGCGAGGGGCACTGGGGCACAAATCGCCCATGTAACCCAGCAATAACTAGGGTGTGGTCTGCCTCTACATCCACACCTTTAACTGGGCTCGTGCATCAAAGTAGTATTAAAAATTCATTAGGTTACGTTGTTTGTTATGCTACATGCGTTGACTGTCTTGTAAATTTCAAATAAACATTGTTATTGCAGGATTAATACACACATATGTATATTTTTTTAAACATATATCTAAGATATGTTGAGATAATACCTTTCGTAACAGTTTTATAATTTTTATTATTATTATATTAAATATTTGCATCATAACACAACTGATATAAATGTACACCATTTCTTTACTTAAAAATGATTATAAGATCAAAATGGCAAACATTTCACTAAATCACTAAAACTGTGTTGTCATGGAGACAACTGACCTTGAAGTTGGCAGCCGGCCATGAAGAGGTTGGCATGATACAGAACCGCCCTGTGCCACCGGTGTTCTTGACCGTGAACTGTCCAACTTTGTAGCCACCGATAAGACACTCCTCCATGTGGAATGTGTCGGACACTGTGGAATAAGAAAAATTATATAACAATATTATTTTCACCTTCAAAGGTGAATATATATATTGATGTATTGATACTGATGTCTTTAACGGCAGTAAAGCTGTCTCTATATATGTCATAAAACTAGCCTATTTTATCAAATCGCCTAATTGTGTGATTCCAAAAATATATTAAGAGTTGAAAGATCACGATAGTAACATGTTTTGTTTGGATATTATTTTTTAACCAAATGAGAGGTTAAACACTAATCTATTCAATGGTGCAGTGTCCCGTAAAACACTCATTCTGTTAACCAATAAAAACTCTTCTCAATTGAGATGCCCTAACACTGTGCTATTGCAGCCAATTATATTTATTATAAACAAGCCTGACTTTAAGCATGCCCTTTCCACATGAATGTGAAATTACTGATAGTGGAAAACATCCCTATTAGTAATGCAATAAAATCCTGCAGAGCATACATCATCAGTCATCTATTGGCTATTTCCAACTCAAAAGCACATAAATTATAGAGTTTCAAAATGACACAATAAAACAGAACAAACATTAAAACATAGATATATTATTATTACATTAAAATAGACATCATAATACAATAATTTTATAATACATATAGAAACTTAGAAACTTAGAAAATATAGTCATGTTTTGTGTGAAACGTACAACTCAGTATTGGTGGTGGTCTGCGTCCCTCGAGCGGAACGTACAGGGGCTCCCTCGCCTGGGTTTCTATCTTCAGAATGTCGTCAAAGTCTCCGAGGCTGTCCGGGGAGAATCGGATGGTGTAATAGCAGCTCATGCCGGGAGCCACGAGCCCGTGCTCCCCTGGGAAGGCACCTTTCAGGGAAAACCACATCATTAATAGTTCTTCCTCAATTAGATTTTCCGTTCATCTCGTCTCAGACACATTTCATGAACAATCAAACACATCTAGTATTGATTACGACATGCTATCTTCTTTGAACAAATTTGTTGTATAGTTTCAGTGAAAGCATTAGATGAACTATTAAATTATTTTTGACTGCACCTGGTAGGAATTCTGCAAAAAGGGCAAAAGTGGTCTGGCTCAACATACTATAACATAAGATCCTGATATAACGAGCAAAATCAATTCAATAATTTTAAACACAAGTATGCACTCTTTGCAAACTAAATTGAGGAGGAAGTTTTATCTTGTAAAACAGTATCTATTATTATCCACCATAATAAAACTGTTACTATTATGTAAGGTGGACTGGGCTGTAATCAGGAATTCGGCTTTGCAAACTTAATTGTGGAACAAATGTATTTTCAGTTGCTTAACACAAGTCATAGTATCACTATTTATGTTTCAAAATGATAAAAGATATCCAAGATAACCCAGTGTTATTAAAACATAATGGCAACATGTTGTGTTTATACTGATTTTTTTATGAGAACATTTACTTACAAGACTTTAATTTTCCATTGATGATAATAAAAGGTTTTAATATTGCTCTACGGTAATTAACAGATGCAACTCTTAGTGGAACATCAACTAGTAAACAAGAATACATACCTAGACTGACGGAGAAGTGTTCAGTCTTTGGTGGGATCACACGGATGGGGCGAAGAACGGACGAGATGTTCTTCAACTCCAGCGTCATCTAAAGACACAGAACATGTGACAGAACCTGTGACAGAACATATTACAGAGCATTTAACAGAACATTTGACAGGACACTCAACAGAACATTCGACAGAATATTTGACAGAACATCTGACAGAACATTTGATGAAACATTCACCAAGCATTTGACAGAACATTTTATATGCATACCTAGAAAATATTAGTCATCACACCCAGAACCTTAAACCTTAATAATTCTTATATGTTCGTTGTATACATATTCACTAATGAAACTGGTGATGGCCATGAAACCATAGTATTATTTAATATACTAATAACTGTGTATTATATTAAGTGTATAAATGTTAATGAAATACTTAGCAATTTGTTCAGTGTATGAGTAATTATGTGTTACATAGTACAGGTATATTACTTGATCTAACAATTAAAAGTAGAAAAATCATATGTTGGTATTAAAATTCAATTCACAATGGTATTGTTAACATCTTATTATATAATATACATGTTATATGCTATACATGTTAAATCAGTAAATAATTTTTTTCATAAAAAAATTCACTGTATGAGTAATTCATATATAGTTAAAATATATTTGGACTATTATGTTATAAGCCACTTACTGTTCTACATTCACTGTACTTTACACTGTAATTGCATGCAGAAATGGCTTTATGATGCTTAATACAATTATTAGTTTTCTCTTTACTGTATAATTTTACAGGTGGTCCTTGTCAAAAGCCCCAATGGGTTTCCAGAGGACCTCTTCAGTTGTCCCCGTCAAAAGCCCCAAGGAGTTTCCAGAGGACCTCCTCAGTTGTTCCCTGTCAAAAGCCCCAAGGGGTTTCCAGAAGACCTCCTCAGTTGTTCCCTGTCAAAAGCCCTAAGGGGTTTCCAGAAGACCTCCTCAGTTGTTCCCTGTCAAAAGCCCCAAGGGGTTTCCAGAAGACCTCCTCAGTTGTCCTCATCAAAAGCCCCAAGGGGTTTCCAGAGTACCTCCTCAGTTGTCCCCATTAAAAGCCCCAAGGGGTTTCCAGAGGATCTCCTCAGTTGTCCTCATCAAAAGCCCCAAGGGGTTTCCAGAGTACCTCCTCAGTTGTCCTCATCAAAATCCCCAAGGGGTTTCCAGAGGATCTCCTCAGTGGCACTCATTGTCTACTGAATGGCTCATAACGTTATGTAAATAACGTGTGATAAAAAAATGAAGTGTATGTATGAATATATTGGATTTTTCACACAGCAACAGTGTAGTACAGCATTCGTTTCTTCAAAGGTAGTTTTTCCTGTTTATGAACTATGAAACCTAGACCAATTTTGCACAACATTACCTCATAGACGATGCCAACAGTGTATTGTGTGAACTGGATGACCTTTGGCCGAGCAAGAAAAACATCATCTGGCTCATCGGAACTGGAACAGGCAAATGCTTTCTTGACTGCATAGCACATTGTACGAATCTAGCATTTCAAATAAATACATGCTGCAATATATTTATTTATTAGTGTCCTAAAGTAAATATCAACTGATATTGATCGGCCAGTTGCATGTATTGAGTAGAAAATGTCTATTGGGGATTTATTAATTTATACCATTCACACGTTATACCATTCACACGTTATACCATTCACACGTTATACCATTCACACGAATAGCTAAATAAAAACTTATAAGTTGTCATTAATGATAAAATATCATGCATTCTTAAGATAAATGTATCCTAATTTTGGAGTCTCAATGCTAAGAAATCTTTGTAATTGCAGAGAAATTAAGCCAAAATTTATCCACGTTACTAAATGAGAATATTGTAAAATTATACATACATCATGGGCTCAGGCATCGGTTTAATGCCAAATTCCTTTGGCCGTGGATGTTTTGGCCTGATCAGCGAGCCAGCCGCATTGGGGTCAGATGGTTTGAGAAAGCGCTTGTTGCGAAGGAAGTTGACGCGGTCTTCAAGAATGGCGAGTTCGGCTCGATTCTGACTGCGTTCCTCAGCTGGCAACTCAGCCATCCATAGCTGCTTTGCTTTGTTGCCATGAGATACCTTCACTTCCTGTAGTGTAACCATGTTATAATTATAATAATGATGATAATAGTAAGTACATTTATGTAGCGACGTAAACCTGGCCAAAGTCCATTCAGAGAATTAGTTAAGTAAATGATAATAATTTAGTTAAAACATGATGCCTATATATACATAATTAAATATATCAAATAAATAATTAATTAGCTAAAACATAACGCATATGTACATTGAACAATAGTTTCCAGGAATCAATAGAATATAGGGTGGTATATTCATCAATTAATTCAAGTTTTATTAAAGCAAAAATCCTATAACGTACAAAACATTGCATAGACCAACGCACATCAGTGATATAGTTGTAGCATAAAGTCTACAGCATTAATATACTTAAAAACAAAAACTGACAAATACATAAGACGGGCAGATTACACATAGATAAATAATTGTTGGACTCTCGATAAGCCATGCAATGGCTTCCTTGTCCACTTGCCATCTGGGGTTTTAACTTTTGGTGGCAATCTTGCTAAAAACTCCACGAAGTTTTCACCTCGACCTTAGGAGGCAGCATCTCAAGCGTGGCGTCAGTGTCAAAGTCATTGGCGATGTGTTGGAAGCTCTCCTGCTGCTCTATTTGGGGCATCACCTCCACCTCCTGACTCGCACGTGTCTTGATGAATGACGACCGCGTATTCTTGGTATACATGGGCGTAGGGGAGCCTACAGGCAGAGTAGGAATATACATGCACACACACATACAATTTTATATACACCTGTAGACAGATATATACACCTGTAGACAGATATATACACCTGTACACAGATATATAATACATGTTATATATGCATGGGGATATACAGATATGAGGTAGATTGTGGTTCTTTGATAAATTTATTTTACGACTGAATTTAAGAACAACAAGTTGTATGCATTCATAGGAGTATATAGAACAAAGAATGCTAAACTTCTTGGTGAGGCTAGTCGTAACTGCCAAATTAGAAAAAATTGTGTCAGTGTGTGCGCACGCATGCATGCATGTGTTCATATGAGAGTGTGTATAAATGTAAAACTTGTATATTCATTATTATTAAAAAGTCAAACCTCTATGTGATGATATTCGTTAACAAGTTACATTCATCACAGAAATAATGTCTTGCTGTAAACATGCAGTTAACAGCTAACAGTTAAGACATTTGCGAACACTTAGACATACGTGCCCCATCAAAGATTGTTACTTAAACTAAAAGCCCATGGTATAGGCAATGATGTAATCACCTGGATAGAAAAGTGGCTTACACACAGAAGACAGAGAGTAATAGTAGATGGTGAGATTTCAAATTAGAAATCTGTTCTGAGTGGGGTACCACAGGGATTAGTATTAGGCCCTATACTGTTTTTAATATATATAAATGATTTGGAAGATGACATATCTAGCAAAGTACTCAAATTTGCAGATGATACAAAAGTATTCAGAAGGGTTACTAATGATACAGATAAACAAAGTTTACAGGATGATCTAGATAAATTAGTTAAATGGTCTGAAAAATGGCAAATGTTATTCAATTTTGGGAAGTGTAAATGCATACACATAGGACATGGAAGAAGAATATAAAATGTGGGATGCTGTACTAGGTAGAACCACACAAGAAAAGGACTTAGGTGTAACATTTAGTGCTGACATGAAAGTTTCAGAGCAATGTGGGATTGCTGCTTTGAAATGAAATCAAATTCTAGGGCTAATTAGGAGAACTAACATGTATAAGGAGAAATAGCTAATTGTACCCTTGTACAAAGCAATAGTTAGACTACATTTGGAATATTGTATACAAGCATGGAGGCCGTATCGTAAGAAGGACATAGACAAGCTAGAAAGAATACAACGAAGAGCAACTAAATTGATTCCAGAATTGAGAGACCTTAGTTACGAAAATCGCTTATTACAATGTGGTTTGACAACACTAGAGACCAGGAGACTAAGAGGAGACCAAATAGAAGTGTTTAAAATAGTGAACGGCTATGAGGATGTTGATAGGAATATGTTCTTCAAACTTAAAGAAGGCAGTAGAACCAGAGGACACAAAGCAGCATTAGTTAAGGAACAGTGTAGGTTGGACATGAGAAAGTACTCTTTCTCACAGAGGGTGATAAATGAATGGAACAAACTGCCAAATGATTGCGTAAATGCTAGTAGTGTGAATATGTTTAAAAATAGAGTTGACAGATATATGATAAGGGCCAATGGCTTCCTTGTCCACTTGCCATCTGGAACTTTTTGTTTTGGATGGCAATCTTGTTAAATCTCATTCACTTGTTTTAATCATTAACCCATTTACTAACAAAACTACTCAACAAAACACAAAATTACACTAGCTTTGTAATTTATGTGATTTCTCTCAAACACATGCCAATCTCCTGTCTGCTTCGTGTGGTTGTCTGCCCCAAACGTCTAGAGATGTTACTCACCAGATGGCGCTGGTACAGGTGGACACTCTTCCTTCACAAAGTCTTCAGGAGTGATCAGTTTATGCCGTCGCAAGAGGTCGCTGTCGATGCATGATCGGAAGTACGACCGACCTGTTATGGAACATATGTAGATGCTGGTTCACATGCATAAGTTCTGTGGTAGATGTCTACTTGTTGTCGATGTCTACTTTCTATCAATACTGGTCCCGTGTACAAATTATGATGGTCTGACATAAAACGTATGATGCTGAATTGTTGTTCTCAGATGAAACTTATGATGTTCTTAAGAAGTTACAAAAAGGGTTGACGATGCGAAACTAACCTTCCTCAGAAGTAAAATATTGAACCCTCGGTGCTGGGAATAAAATTAACTTTTCTGGAATCAGGTGTCAAAAAAGACCCAAGTAGGCAAAATATAACCCCAAAGGGACAAATATTTGGGATATGCCAAAGCTGCTCAAATCCTCCCCAATTTGCAATCTTCCACGCCATGATCAAACAGCAAGGACAGTTGGCTACTGTTGACTGTGTATTATATGAATGAAGAAAGACTGACTTGGGGGTAGACCGAGGTCTGGGAATTCCTCCCTGTAGGTACTGATGCGGGTGAGTTCTCTCTCATCAGCTGATGTGGCCCGTGCCTGCGCCTGCATTATGTGCCTCTCCAGCATCGCTGCCTCTGACATGCGTCGACTCCTCTCAATCTGCACCTATTGTCAAAATACAACAAATAATTACAAATATTTATTTCCGAGCACTTCAGTACACTGCATTTAATCTATTAGGCATACAGTATGATTTACACTTTGAGATGCTGAAAAATGTCAACAAGAGATTTAATGAAGGGACTGGGTCAGAGCTAACACCCACTTATAATGTGGTTAAAAGGATACCAGTACATTATGAAGTCTGCTGATATAGGCTAGTAGCCTATATATTTGTGGAATTTTCAATCTTTTGTCATCACTGAGCCTTAAAAAATAGGGGTGTACGCTTAATAGGGCATGTATGCTTAATAGGGCATGTATGCTTAATAGGTCGAATATAGTGCCACTCAAAATGATTGACACTTCATCCCTGGCAGAGATGTTTATTCCAACACTAACTTATTAGTATAATAGTACAGCATCCAGTCTTTAGTGCCACTCAAAGTGATTGACACTTCACCCCTGGCAGAGATGGTCATTCCAACACCAACTGTTCTGGGAAGCATTCAGCCATATTGCAATCATTGCATGAAGACTATTTGTTCTCATATATCCACCAAGTGCTGTTTATAGCCAGATACTCGCTTATTAAGATAAGTGAACTGAGGCAATGTAGAGTGATAAAAATTACTCATAATTGAAACAGTTGCAAGATGATCTGAATCTCTCAGTCCTCTCGACTTAGAGTCTGATATCTAACACTATGCTACTAACTACCACAAATTAGCTAAATAAATCAAACAGCTCATCCTACCATAGTGTGTGATAATAAAGAATTGAGAAATTGCTACTGCAATAGCCTTATTCTCTCCTATGGATTGCAATTTTTAATTGTAACTAATGGGTTGTAGATAAGGTAATTTTGGTGTTTTACGTGTCCGTGCCATCATTTTGTCAACCCCAAATTTCAAAGATGAAGAAACAGATCTTCATTACCTGGCCAACTCATAAGTAGCTTTTCAATCTATTCAATACAACACATAAAAATTTCCTTCTATGAGACAGTGAGACCTAGACACATAGTGAGTATTATTTATCTATTCAATACAACACATACAAATTTCCTTCTATGAGACAGTGAGACCTAGATACACAGTGAGTATTATTTATCTATTCAATACAACACATACAAATTTCCTTCTATGAGACAGTGAGACCTAGACACATAGTGAGTATTATTTATCTATTCAATACAACACATAAAAATTTCCTTCTATGAGACAGTGAGACCTAGACACATAGTGAGTATTATTTATCTATTCAATATGACACATACAAATTTCCTTCTATGAGACAGTGAGACCTAGACACATAGTGAGTATTATTTATCTATTCAATACAACACATACAAATTTCCTTCTATGAGACAGTGAGACCTAGACACATAGTGAGTATTATTTATCTATTCAATATGACACATACAAAGCTTTGCACTATATTATATACCAACTGTGTTACCCAGAGACGCACGGGAGAGAAGTTTTGTGGCTCCTTGCACTACCCAGTAAAGTGTTGGTAGAGCAATGCCAGTGACAATGATGGATACAACTTCACGCCCATAAAATTATGTACCACAGCCAGTTTCATGAATCGTTCATACTGTATGGAGATATTTATGTGGACGTTTAACGTAGATCACATAATTCAGAACAATCGTAGAAAATATGAAATATGAATTACTATTGTTCTGAGTTACGTAAATCTTCATCAAATGTCTGCATGACCCCTATCCCCAGGGGAATTTAGATTTTTTTATGCATGAACCATCCCTATGGGCTGCCGAAATACCTACACCATTTAAGCTACTTACATGCGAAACTGGCAGAAATATCAAGTAACATATACATCCACAAACTGTGTTTTATGATACAGATATTTAACTACCATCACAGTGACTTACCCTTTGGAGCGCCTTGACATACTCCTCGTGATAGGTGTCATCGCTGCCACGCGACGTATTCAGATACTCAACAGTATTAGAAGTGACCGAGTCATGTGTGTACTGTTGGCGGAATATCTTCGTCAGTAGATGGGACACGTCTTGTGAACGTGCTGAACTCGAATGTTGTACAAACATAGATGGCTCCGAGCTATGGGCTGATGTAACAGACTTCACTGGGCTGTCCCTGGCCGAAGTCGTCATGTTTATCTTAGTCTTGTCTTCCACTGTCAGTCATGTGTCGACAAAATTAATTGTTCCTGTTATAAACAGAAATTGTGAATCATGAACAGGTGAATAGTTTAAGTTACGTGTGCTGCTGTTTCATAAAGGAGTGTACACTTGGATTGTTAGATCGAGTAACTTGTAAAACTGTGCATACCTTATGTCATGCTCATAACAGGCTGGGGTTCAAATGCGAGTCAGCACATTTAAATACAAATGCAAATGTTTGAAATGATTCAAATGCAAATGTAAATGCATCCATATATGATTGCATTTAAATGCAAATACAAATGTGTTAAATAATTCAAATGCAAATACAAATGCAAAGTTGACTGCTAATCGTGACTTCTGCAAATATATCTAAAGTAAACATTTGGGGATGGCAACTTGCAGCCGAGTGAGAAATTTGCATTAAAGGCATCAAATGTTTTGATTCAAATGCAAATGTTTTTTAATGTAGTGCAAATGCAAGTGTCTTTTAATGAAGTGCAAATGCAAGTGTTTTTTAATCAAATGCATATGTAAATGCTTTTTAATCAAATGCAAATGTTTTTTATTCAAATGCAAATGTTTGTGATTCAAATGCAAATGCTTTGATTCAAATGCAAATGTTTTAATGCAAATGCAAGTGCAAATGCAGAGCAGGAGACAACACTATATTTAAATGCAAATGCGACATTTTCAAATGCAAATGCATTTGCACCCAGGTCTGACTCATATATAGATCATTCTGGGTCAAATCAACCAATTTTCAGGAAATTTCAAAAGTTGCTGTCTCTGAATTTATATAAAATTTTGACCAATGACTAATTTGAGCACTTATATAAAAGAACTAATCATTTACATGCAAATTGTGTATGTAATGTGAACAGGAGGTAAGAGCCAAAAAGCACACCTGTTATTTTTATCTGTTCTGTAGCTCATTTAATTTATATCACAGATGAAAATCACTGGTCTGCCCGATGGCATTTTCTCCAAAATTTCTCCCAAAATGGTAAACAAATCGAAAATAAATATGACAGAACACCATACTGAAATTGTAACATATTATTTACCTAATAAAGGGCTATGCACAGTTAAAAAAATTGTGGTCATAGGACATGACCAACGTTCTTATTTTGGGTGCTGAAGTTCATAAAATATAGAAAAAGTTAAAGTTTAAAGTTGAATTATTCTGAAAATATAGCAACTAGAAGCCTAATAGCTTATTGCCAGAATCTATGACAATAGATGGTAGCAATTTGGACATTTACTATAACACAGCAATGAACTATAGACTGCTGAAATACTTCTTTGAAAAAAATATTAATTTCCATTTTCTTCCACCCTGTATACCCGTTGTCCTTTGCCCTATCAGTCTGGAATTTTGCAGATAATTTGTACCAATATGTCTACATATACAGCAAATTTCTGATATGTGTGTAAGAGACAACACCCCATATCCCTGGTACGACTCTGACATTGACAACGCTAGAAGCGGAAACTGGAGAATGTGTGGAGGAGAACTAAAATGGAAATTCATCGGCAATTATATGTCACCGCCCGCTGTCACTGCTCTGTTATCCGAATGCAAAACAGATTACTATAAAAACTGTTTAGAAAAGGCAAGCAACAAAACCATGTTTCATCTATGGAGATCCCTTGATGGCCAGCGGACAGATGTGAACTATTTTCACATTTCTTCAATGCAGAGATCAACAAACTCCTGTCAGGTTTGCAGTGCTTCAACACCACCAATAAGCCAACAGATGAAAAACGTTGTTTCACCAATTGTATCCATGTGTTTGATCCAACTACGAATGCAGAGATCACAACGATTTGTGGTATTGAGTGAAGATGTTCATCAGACTGGATGATTAAAATGAGTTATATTTTTACTTATTTCACAGTCAGTTTACCTTTTTTCCCGTGACATTTCGACTGCTATCAGCAATCTTCAGACGACTACTGCTAGCTGATGAAATGGTAGTCATTCAGTGCGGATGTAAGATAGAGATGAGGGCCAGTACCGACTCTCACATATCTACAGTGATCTCCTGAAGAACCACCCAGAGCACGGCTTTGGGGGGCACATACTAGAGTGATACGTCTGCGCATAATGACTACTGTATCTCCACCTAGCAGTAGTCATCTGAAGAAGATTGCTGATAGCAGTTGAAACGTCACAGGAAAAAAGGTCAACTGACTGTGAAATGATAATTGTTTGGATGACATAAAACAATGGATGGCATGGAATTCTATGTGTATGAATGACGGCAAGACACAATATCTTCCACTTGCACCCAAGTCTGTCCATGGCATGCAGACTCAATTTCAAGATACTGATACTTGCATATAAAGCCATGCATGACGAAGCACCTAGGTATCTGTGTGAACTTGTGCGCCCATATCAACTTCCACTGCGCTCCACCAGCAGTAACATTTTGTTAGTGAAGCACACTCGTATCAAGACTGAGGATGGCTAGTTCACAGTGGCTGCGGCGTCTTAAAGACACATTTCTTTTGTATCGCACATTAGCGTATATTCCAGATGAACATCGTCCTCTACTCATTACAATTTAATTATGACTATTCCAGTAAGCACATTCATGATAGTTACCATTATTTTACCAATAAATTTTATCATTTAACATATTTTAAAATAAATATTTTACTCAATTATTATATTATTTATTATTAATAATAACAAATATACATGTATTTATTTATTAGTATTGTATTGCTATATAATTATTGTGCTATATTTATCTTAAATGATTCTTATTACTAGTAGTATTTTAATACATTTATTTATTGATTTGGCAATTATATACTACTTTATGTATATTAATATGTTGTGAAGCGCCACAAACAATTTTGGATCTGGTGCTATACCAAATAAAACATATTATTATTTATATATATTATTAATATATTATGTTTGCAAAAATTAGTCGTGAAGTCAGTGTCAACCACCTAAACTGACAAAGCCTCCAAACAAAGGAGAGCTGACATCTGACTTGTCATGATTTATAAGACCTTACATAGCATAGTCAAATTGGACCTCAGCCTCCAACTGATATACCCCTTGCGAGACCCTCTCAGCATATGCATTCCTAAGCTTTTCAACTCCCCCTAATCACTAAGCAATTCATCCAGTTCAGCTTCTTAACCTGTACAATAGCCAACTGGAAAGACCTGCCAACCAATGCAGCAACAGCGCCAAGTTTGGAGATCTTCAGACAGGACCAGAGGACCCCCAGCTTGCAACATTGTTTTTAATTCATATTGCATCTTTCATGTTATAAATTTTTTCTCCTTAAATTGCTGTACTACATGCATGCTATATTTTTCTCTTTCCCCCAAATCTGCTATTACTTTTCTCTTACAGCACTTTAGCACTATAAAGTCTCACTTTGAAGCCAGTCAGTCATCATCCCTATCTTGGAATTTAACTACAGAAAGAACTCAAATGGAAAACCCACTTTGATAACATCACCTCAAAAGCAAATAGAACTCTCGATATGATCAAAAGAAATCTAAATAGATGTTCACAAGACATAAAGGTGAAAGCATACACCACCATTGTCAGACCAAAACTTGAATACTCATCAATAGTATTGGACCCATAGCGTAAATGCTAAATAAACCAATCAGAAACAACCCAATGCAGAGCTGCCCGCTTTGTATTATGCGATTATTCAAGAGAAACCAGTGTCACTAGGATGTTAACCACACTCAACTGGCCAACCCTCCAAAGCAGAAGGAAAGTCGCAAGACTGTCGGTCTTCCACAAAGCACTACACCAACAAATCGCCGTCAGTTTGCCATACTATCTCAACATGTCTTCTTCTTCCGGGTACGAGCCAACCCTCTCTTCAAGGCTTATAGACTTGGTGTGTGTGCACACATGCTACAGTGCTGTAAGAGAAAGTAATAAAATATTTGGAAGATAGAGAAAAGATGTTAGTGTGCATGTAGAACTGCAATTTGAGGAGTGGAAAAGTTGATAGCGTGAAAAATGCAATATCCATTAATGTTGCAAGCTGGAGAACTTCTGTCTGAAAATCTCCAAACTTGGTGCTCTAGTTGTGTTGGCTGGCAGGTTATTCCAATTGGTTATTGTACGGGGTAAAAAGCTATACTGGATGAATTGCTTAGTGATTACAGGGAGTTGAAAAGCTTCAGAATGCGTGTGTCGGGAGGGTCTCACCAGGGGTATAAGTTGTGGGAAGAGGTCCAGGGCGACTATGCCATGTAATGTCTTATATAACATGACAAGGCGGATGTCGGTTCTCTTTTGTTGGAGGCTGTGCAAGTGCAAGTGTTTGATCATAGTGGTAACACTTGCTTCACGGTTGTAGTTGTTACAAAAATACTGTGCTGCCCGTCTTTGGACCATCTCTATTTTGTTTTTGTACGTTTTGTACGTTTGTGTGTAGGGGTCCCACATGGCAGTGGCATATTCTAACTGGGATTTAACTAAAGTGAAATAAGCACTGGTTTTTTTATTTTTCTGGCCAATTTTTAGATGTCTTTGTAGGAAACCTAAGGATGCATTTGCTTTTTTTGTGACATCATCTATGTGGTTATTCCAGGATAGTGTTATATTTATGACCACACCAAGATATTTTGCGTTGTCCTCCATTACGAGTACGTGGTCATGAAGAGTGTATTGTTTTTATTTCGGGTTACAGGATCTGGTTATGTGGAATACACTACATTTCTGGGGATGGAACTCCATTTGCCATGTCTACTCATCACACCAGATCAAACGGTTGCCATTGCTTCATTCCCCCATCAGTAAAAACAGACATATTCAGATATAGTTTCTTTCCATGCACTAGCTGGAACTCCCTAGCCCAGAAATATCAAACTGTGGCAAAATTATAACTTTTAAGTGCAGAATAGAAAATAACTTATTAGTGTAGATATTGAGAACCCTGTGGTCAGCATCCAAACGGATAGACGTAATTTTAACATTTGATAATAACATGGGTTATTTTTATCTTGATTTTAAATCGTCTGATGCTGTCCATGGCATGGCCATGGGGTGACCACGGGATTATATACCGAATGGTTATTACCGTTAATGATGTAGATGTAGAGCATGTAGGTGCACACACACGCACACGCACACACACACACGTACACACTGAGTGTGTAAGCCTTGGAGAGAAGGTTGACTCGTTCGGGGTAGAAATTGAAGAAGAACATGATTCGTGATCAGTTGACACTGACTGTCACTGACTGAGTGACAGCTAGTCAATAATATTTGCAGTTACGCTTAAGTCGCTATGACACAATACATAACATGTAATTCCCTGCAACGTCATTAGTAGTGTCTGTGTATTTCTTCGTTACACAGAAAATTGCATTAATAATAAACAACTAGTACTCACGTTTTATTTAGTGTAAACGTCGTACCGATCATCGATGACCGCCATGTTTGTTTTCAGTAAGTTGCTACGACATTTGCAAACTTCATCGATGAAGAGCTACATGTCGCAAACGAAAGGAGACCATTTTAAATATTCTATACATGATTGTATAATTAACTGATGACGGGCAATTAAATATGTATGTAATACGTGATATTAAAATATCGCAGACATACTTGATTAAGCTTTTACGTGTAATTTGCGACAATAAGTAACAGGCCGGTTTGCGGTAAAAATGGAAGCTTCGTTGACAACGTCGGAGTTGAGTATCAACTCTATCCCAGAAAATGCATTACTTTTTATTTTTAAGCGCTTAACATTAGACGATTTATGCTTGGCAGTTAGACAAACGTGTACCTATTGGTTGGAATTGAGTTACGATTACTCCTTGTGGCAACAGCTCGATTTGTCGGGTAAATGCGATACCCTCACAGACGTTGCCCTGTCTGACGCGGTGAAACGAATCGGTGTGAACGTCAAAGAAATCAGCGTGCGCGGCTGCACACTGCTCACCGACTTATCGGCATTCAACGGGCTGGCGCAATGCCGCAACTTGAAGCGGGTTGACATTTGCAGCACACATTTTACGAACACTGGGTTAAATACGATCGTTACTGGTCACCCCGCATTGGAGTACGTTCAGTGCAACCGGTGTCCGTTCATCACGCATGCGTATCTGATACTCCGCAAGCTCCACTGGCTGAAGCAGTTCTCAGATCCATACGAAGACTGCTTGGAACAGCCGGAGGATTGCAATGAAGGAATCCAGAACATAGCCCACAGTAGCCCAAATATAACTCAACTACGCATTTCGTCGAATGTTTTTGATGACGAAGTCTTGGTGACGATTTGCAGGAAATTCCATGGGAACCTACGCATTCTTGAGATCCCTAACTGTGTGTGGATAACAGGGGAAGGTCTGGTGGCTTCTGCGACATTACTAACTAAACTAACTCACCTTGACATCAGTGGAACATCCATCAGCGATGCTGAACTGACGCTGTTTGTGCAGACGTGCACACAGCTTCTAAGCATTAACCTTTCAAAATGCAGAAAGGTAACTGATGCTGGTATAATGCAGGTTGTAAAAGCATGTAGACAGATTCAGCGACTTCTTTTGAACGAGAGCACAGCCTATAGTGGCAATGTCACAGACGCTGGCATGGCCAGCATTGCGCTATACAGCAATGACTTAGAAGAACTGAAGATCTGCTTCTGCCCGAGTGTTACCGATGCTGGGGTGCAGTGCGTGGCTGAAGGGTGCCACAATCTGAAATCGCTCTACATAACCGGATGTCCTGGACTGAGTGACGCAGCTGTAATAGCAGTTGCTAACAATTGTTCTACACTTGAGCGGCTGACAGCATCGCAAGTCGTCCACCTGACATCAATGAGCATCAATAGGTTGCTCTCTCAGTGCAGGAGACTTCAATGTCTCCAACTTGAGACATCCGACAGTCTCACAGGCATCAGTTTTACCAACAACGATCCATCAGATGTTCATTTACACAAAGCACTTCTGGAGAATAACCTGGAGACAGAAGACGCATCCTCATTCCGTCTTGTGGACTCCGACCCAGAATCGAGTTGCCCTACGCCTTTGAAAACTATAACTGATTCAACATCACAATATGGCGCAAATTTAATAATCATCGATCTGAGTTTCTGTTTTCAGATGGATGATGGCTCCATTGATCAGATTGCTAAGCACTGTCCACAGCTGCGATACATCTCTGTCCGGGGCTGTTACCTCCTTAGTGATGCTGCCATAGAAACAGTCGCTAGGAGATGCAGTTTGCTGCAGGTGCTTGACATATCAGGCAATTCATCTATGTCATCTTCATCGCTGACAGATTCATCAGTGATCTCGATTGCAAGTTACTGCAGACGTCTTGTCATGCTCAACTTAACGAAAAACCCGAGGATAACGATTGGTGGGGTGATGCTGGCTGTCCATGCATGCTGCAGCCTCAAGCGGCTAGGAATCACAGCCAGCGAGAGTGGGGATCTGCTCGAGATCCTGCGACTGACCAAGGAGGATCGCAGCATGAGTTGTCTGCAGGATTTCAACCTCAAATATGTCACGGCAGAAACGATGGGAGACTTTCTGCTAAAATTCCCATCAAAACGTATTTCGACAACATAAAAATAACATTAAAACAAGTTTTTGTCAGTTTCTGGATTGTGTGATATTCCTTGCTATTTACAAAAATATGTCCTGGCAAAGTGATGGGCACCTTTCTACTAAAGTTCCCATTAAAATGCATTTCAACAACATAATGTTTTATTACAAGCAGTTTTTCTCAGTTTCTGGATTGTGTGATACTCCTTGCAAAATCTAATTCACGTCCAGTGATACATGGTTTATTTATCATAATTTATTTATTATTGTTTGAACAGTAGCAAATAATTTCTCAAACATTCAACACCTTGAACATTCATAGCTGGTTTAATTTACATTTTATTATGTACATGTTTATGTGGTAAATTTATCATTTTATTAGCTGTTATCATTCAGATACTGTCCCTTACAATTATGTTCATTCAATCTATAATCCTCTTACTTGCACATTCAACCAAGCACAATTTCTTGTCCATGGTCCACATTTCACCAAATCAACCATCCAATCTTCATTCTGACATGATCACAAGTTTCTAAAGCATCACTTGCATGTGTGTGCACACACTGGCATAGACAAATGCACTTACATGTGTGGGTGTAATTATGCATGCAAGTCTACATAATACACTGCTCACATTCTGCATGCACATTAATAACTTAATTTGGTGACCTTACATATAAAGATAAGTTCTTGTAAAGCATTTTATACTTCAGCCCCCTCGACATATCTGTTCTTCCAAAACCAAATATTTACAATGATGTTCACCTACATCCATCATTGTCTATAGCCTGGTAATCATTCATACAGCTGGGTGAACCGAGGCAATGTGGAGTGAAAACATTCCAACCACAGTGCTACTATGTCCTACATCAATAATTAATCCATTTAAAACAAAAATACCAGCATGTGCACATGCATATAAAAAATGCACGATTATTCTCCTAACAGTCACATAAGCCACGTCTCGGTTACATATACCTATGGAATATGCCACAGATATACCCTGACAACAGATAGTTACTAATAAACTGTACAGTAATGTAAATTGACTTGTTAAATTGCTGTAAAATAAACAAAATATACACCAAACATGCATTTAACAATACATTCTCAGTGTAGCTGCACCCTTTTTGGTACATGGAATGTGATTCTGCTTTCAAAAATATTCCTCCTCAAATAACTCTTAGAAAAATAGTAACCACAACTTCCCACAAAGGTTTGAAAATATCTTTTATAAAATGGAAGGACAGATAACACACAACCACAACTATAGATATTGACACCAATGGAGATTTTACACAAATTACACTTTTTAACCTAATCGGTAATAACTTTAAGTATACATAAACATATATATATACTATATTATTAGACATACAGACATAAATATTTGTACATCTTTATTTTCTCAAAAGCATACATATTTGGAATATTTTGAATAGTGAACACCAGTAAGGTATTATGTTGTCATATTATATTGCACAGCAGCATAGCTACTTGGACACACATATGGACAAAGTGTCACTGTTCTAATAACCATAGATCTGATAGACTATATAATTTATGTTGCTCATATAATTTAGTATCTTTCCATTTCTTTGGTAGACAACCACATGTTACATTTAGATTAGTGTTAAACATGAGAGCGGGAGAAATGCAACTGATGTCTATATATAAGCTTGGTGAATTATATTTAGATTATGCCATCAGTGTTTGTTCCCAAGGGACACCGAGACACTAACCTGTATCTAAGTCTGAAGGTAGGAATTTAGATACAAGACAGATGTCCACAATAAAAAGGCCAACGTGTCAACTTCATTATCATACCAAACAAAAACGTCTGCACACTGAAACACAAAGCAAGGATGGCCTATTGATATATGATCCCTGGTGAACTAGCCAGACTGCACGAAGTTCAGACTTAGTTTGCAATAACTTCACTATGCGGATGGCTTCAGATACAGTTTTGTTGTTTGCGTGAGAGCGCAGAAACCCGCTGAAGTATCGTTTCAATATCTGGCCTGTTGGACGCTTTTAGTGTGAGCATTGCCAGTACCATGTCTGTTACTTCCTTGCTGTACCTGCAAGTAGGTCAAGGAACTAGGTCATGTACATGATATAAACAATGTATTGTAGCAGTGGAAATGATGGTAGCATTGGTAGCTATTAAAATGAGCTGTGAAGAAATTACAATAGTCATGATAGTAAAACAAATTACATTATTGCGTGTAATATCAGATACACTTTCTCTAGAACAAATGACACATTTTTATATTATTTAAAATTAGCTAAATAATAAAAGTATGCTGCTATTTCAATAAAATGCATGTTAATACTGCTGAGTATTTGTAAATCAAGCCATTCCAGTCTCAACATTAGCTTAAATATAAATCATCAGTTTTTTATTTAATATTATAATTTTTTAATCCTGGATCATAAGCACAATAAGTATATTTTGTCATTATTTTATTGAAATGCCCTTTGATCAGTATAATACTGGAATTTGCCCTACAAAAGGACAGTGTATTTTAGTATTATTTTATGAGCATGATAAATGTGCCACTTACGGGGGTGAGTCAGGGATCTGTATATTCTCCCCCAGGACTGCCAGGGCGATGCTGTCACCCCTCTGATGGGCGCGGTCGAAGGGTGACTCGTGGAAACACATCGCGTAGAGCGTGCATCCAAGAGACTGCCAGAAATAGCAACAGCACAATAATGACTTCGTGAAATTCAAATACTACCTATTTGAAATATTATAGTTTCTAAAAAAAAACTAATGGGAAAGGAACGTACCTACACTTGGCTCAAACCTCTTTTACTTGCCATCATCAGTAATTTGCTACCAAAATATTTTTGGTAGCAAACATTATTTAAACTAGAAGCGCAGGAGGGTTACTTAGTGGTGCCTCAAAAAGGACAAGAGGCCCCTAGTAAACACAAACCAGTAACAAAATGTCCATAAAAAATTTATGAAGCTGGGTATAAATGCGTGTGCTTAAATGCAAGGAGCATAGTAAATAAGAAAAACGAATTAAACAGCATGGTAGAAGATATTAACCCTCACATAATTGATATAACCAAATCATGGGCCAACAAAGACATATAAGATGCTGAATAGTAACTGACAGGATACATAATGTTTAGGAGAGATTGAATAGGAAGAAGGGGAGGGGGGAGTTATTTTATATGATAAAAAATCTATTCAGGCTTATGAAATAAAATTAGGGAAGCAAATTGCGATGAAGCTATTTGGTGCAATATAGCTACAGGAAATTTGACATTAACAATTGGATTAGTTTACCAAAGTCCAAACATAAACGAAGAGGATAAAAAAATTACAAAACGCTATAAACGAAGTGAGTAAAGGAGATTGTATCATAATGGGATATTTTAACCATGGACACATACAATGAAAATCTGTAGAGAGTACAGGGGGTGAGGACCAACAGTTTCTACTTTTAATTCAGGATAGCTTCCTTACTCAACACGTGCTAGAACCAACCAGGGGAGAGAACGTATTAGATATAAAGATATGACAAAATACTTAGCAAAGCTAGATTGGAATAACATGCTGAGGAATAAGACCGCAACTGAATGTTGGAACATTCTAAAATATGAAATTGAAAGTATCATTTATAAATGTTTTGTTGAAAAAAACAAGGAAAACAGTCTAGAAAGAAACACTTGTCAAAAGAAGCTATTAGAAAAATATCGTACAAGCAAACTTTGTGCAGGGTTTATAGGCATACCAGAAAGGACAGAAAGGATGAAGACTACACAAAGTATAAAGAGGCACTTAATGCAGCTATGAATTAAATTAGACAATCTAAAAGAAGCTATAACAAAATTAGCATGTAACATAAAACATAATAGCAAGAGCATATATCAGGAGTAAACAGAATGTACGAGACAAGGTTGGACCACTAGAAGACAGTGCTGGAAATATAATATCACAAGGTTTTTTAATGATGGAAGACCTAAATGGATACTTCAGTTCAGTGTTTACCAGAGAGGGTATTAGTTCATTACCAGTTCCAGATGCTAAATTTCAGGACGCTAAATCGGACTATTTACGGCAGTTAATTGTAACTCCAGAAATGGTAGCTAAGAAAATAAAGACAATGAAGGACAATAAATGACCAGGAGTGGATGGAATTCCTCCAAAACTACTAATGGAAACAGCAGCACAAATTAGAATACCAATTGCAAGAGTGTTCAACTTGTCTCTAAAAGAGGGAATGGTTCCTGTTGAATGGAAAGAAGCAAACATCTTACAATTATTTAAAAAGGGTTCGAGAAATAAGAGAATTACAGACCAGTGAGTTTATCAGTGATTTGTAAATTTTTAGAAAGGTTAATCAAAGACCATAATATGGTGGACTTCCTTGTTAGACATAAATTATGAAATCCATCTCAAAATGGATTCCTAAAAGCGAGGTTATGCTTAACAAATATGTTATGTTTTTTGGAAGAAATTACTAAATGGCTAGACGAGGGATCACCAGTAGATATTATATACTGGTACAGGCTGTACTTAGATTTTCAGAAAGCTTTTGACAAAGTGCCACATCAAAGATTACTACTTAAATTAAAAGCCTATGGTATTGGGGATGGTATAATCGATTGGATAGACTAACTAACGGCTGACTGACAGAAGACAGTGTGTTGTAGTAGAAGGGGAGTTTTCAAATCAGTTATAAAATGGGAGATACTTAGAAAAGGACTTAGGAATAACAATAAATGCTGATATGAAAGTTTCAGAGCAGTTTGGTATTGCATCTTCAAAGGGTAACCAAATTCTTGGGTTGATTAGGAGAAATGTAACATACAAGGGAAAAAAGTTAATTATACCTCTTTATAAAGCAATAGTTAGACCTCATTTAGAATACTGTATACAAGTTTGGAGACCATATCATAAGGATATAGATATGCTTGAAAAAATACAGAGGAGAGCAACTACAATGATTCCTGAACTGAGAGACCATAGTTATGAAGAACAACTGAAAGAATGTGGTTTAACAACTCTAGAGACAAAGCAGTTAAGAGGAGATCAAATTGAAGTTTTTAAGATATTGAATGGGTATGAAAATATTTTTTTCTCACTAAAGAAAGATAATAGAACTAGAGGACATGAGGTAACATTAGTAAAGGATCAGTGTAGATTGGATATCAGGAAGTACTCATTCTCACAGAGGACAATCAATTAATGGAATAAATTATTTACAGATTGTGTAACTGCTAGCAGCGGAATATGTTTAAAAACAAGGTTGACACATATCTCAGGAGGGCGGATTACGCATAGATTAAAAATGTTGGACTCTCGATAAGCCAATGGCTTCCTTGTCCACTGTCCATCTGGGCCATTGCCTTAGATGGAATCTTGTTCAATCTTGTTAAATTTAGCATCAATGCGCATGCAGGATTAACATATTATGTTTAAAATAGGTAGATAGGCAAAAAACGCACCCAAATATCAATCCTGTCATCGATGGTGCATCGACTGTCTACATTGAACAGTTCTGGTGCCCTGTATGGCATGCTGCATCGCTCCGCTGCCAGATCCTACCGCAGTGGCAATGCAGGGTCACAATTAGTCATCTGAGAGACTCACAGAACCAAGGCGTCCATTAGCAAGAATTCAACATTCCTATGAGGATATCAACTGAACACTCAAAGATATTTCAACATCCATACACAGATATCAACTCAAGTTTAGTACAAGCTGACTATCAAAGAAAATTCAACTGTCAACAACATTCATACACAGATCCCAACTCAACTATCGGAGATAATTCAAAATACAAATAAAATCATTTTTATGAAGCTTTCAATGAAAATTCAACACTGATACAAAAATATAAATCTGGCCATCAATGAGGATGCAAATTCATATACAGATATCAACTTGATTATCATCTGGAATTCAACATTCACATACAGGTATTAAATGAATTATCAGCAAGAATTTGAAATTTGTACGAAGTTATCAACTCAGCTATCGACTAGAATTCTACATTCATGAGAAGATATTAATTTAAATATCAATGAGAATTCAACACTCATGAGAATATATTAATTTAAATATCCCTCTGAGCTCAGGTGTCATTGATAAATATTTAACTGACTATTAAATCAACCTGATAAAGAATAAAGAGCAGTTACACTGATTAGGAAACAAAGAGCTTTACCTGCAGTGTCTGGGCCTGGGACAGGTTTGTAATATCTATGACAGCCGGCCCCATTGAGCCAAAGTCCATAAGTACAGGAGTATCATCCTCCTCCAGTAGTACATTCGCTGGCTTTATATCCCTACACACAATATGCATTTCCCTAAAGTAGACGTACAGTCAATGTATGTGAGCAGTGAGGACTGTAGGTAAATTAGCTTACAGCCATTTCCAAATTATGCACGCACACACGCACGCACGCACGCACGCACGCACGCACGCACGCACGCATGCACGCCACTAGGTAAGTTGATGCATACAATTAGTACTAACCAATCTGACACAACATTAACTATATGCATTTTATCCATCATCAAAAACAGTAATAATTTATTCTTTTTTATCAACACATCTTTAACATTAAAGTTATCAATTATATGAACAACTATTTAAAATAGATTATGGAATGGTGCTCTGTGTCAAGTATTACAGCCTAGCAGACAGAGATATGGACTAAACGATAGATCCAAGGATGGACTAAATGACTGGCCGATAGTATGAGAGGTGGACTAAATGACTGGCTGACAGTCTGAAGGATGGACTAAGTGACTGACTGACAGTCTGAAGGATGGACTAAATTACTGGCTGACAGTCTGAGGGTTGAACTAAATGACTGGCTGACAGTCTGAAGGATGGACTAAGTGACTGACTGACTGACAGTCTGAAGGATGGACTAAATTACTGGCTGACAGTCTGAGGGTTGAACTAAATGACTGGCTGACAGTCTGAAGGATGGATTAAGTGACTGACTGACAGTCTGAGG
This sequence comes from Lamellibrachia columna, assembly GCA_963662155.1. Taxonomy (NCBI): domain Eukaryota; kingdom Metazoa; phylum Annelida; class Polychaeta; order Sabellida; family Siboglinidae; genus Lamellibrachia; species Lamellibrachia columna. The sequence continues at coordinate 69,545,764 of OY759261.1, forward strand.
GATGGACTAAATGACTGAGTGACAGCTGAAGGATGGACTAAATGACTGACTGATGGACTGATTGACAAATGGACTGACTGACAAATAGATATCTGAGGCTAGATGACTTACTGATGGACTGACTGACAGATGGGTAGTGTGACGGGTGGACTAAGTCACTGACTGATGGACTGACTGGACTGACGGGTGGACTAAGTCACTGACTGGTGGACTGGAATGATTTGGCACAAAAAAATAATGTAATCCTTGCAGCTACAACAGTTTTCAGTGTATTCTTGACTGATTCTGCGACTGACCTGTGGGTGACAGGAAGTGGGTAGTGGGTGTGCAGGGCTTTGATGCCTTCACATATCCCCTCGAAGAGTCTCAGCAGTCGTCCTTCTTTCATGTGTTCCCCTAGTTTCCTCAGTCCCTCTACCTCGTCCTGCAGCGTACCTCGCTGAAACGATAACGTTGTAACAATGAGGTATCATGCAATATTGAAGAGGCAAAGGTAAATTATTAACATTCACCTTTAACTGGTATTTTAACTAGTATTTGAACATATTAAAAAAAAAATTTTTTTAATAAATGTTTTAGTAATTGTAAGTCACCGCTGAATGGCCACAGCAGCTTCAACTTATCGGGGAAGTACTCTACCATGCTGCAATTACTGTGCAAAGACGATCTGTTCACATATATACATCAGTGTATAGCAGGTACTCACTCACATCCTCCGAAACGGCAGCAAATTAATTTGAACTCTTGTCCTCTCAATTATTAGTCCAACATTCTAGCATTCAAATGTCACATTTACCATCCTCTTTGGGAACAGTGGGCTTGGAATCATGCATCAATAATACTAATAAATATATCTTCAGTAGACGGTATATGTACCCTGTAGTAAGGCATCAGTACCAAGACTTCACTGACAACTCCCGTGCGAGACCTCTCAACTGGAGTCACAGCCCATGCTTCACAAACAACCAGGTTGCGATGGCCAAAGCTGTTCATGTATTCGACCTCTCTCACTGCATTCCTCTCATCCTCCTTCGAGTGACAGTTCAGTCGCTTCAGTGCATACAACTTGTGACTGTGTTTGTCTTCCACCAGGTCCACATAGCTGAAGCCTCTGTCGTCAACACCAATGTATGTAATCAATGTTCATAAAATGTACATAATTTCGTATAAAGCTCAGTGTACTCTGGGAACACATAGACATTTACATACAATGTCCAAAGCAAAATGCAGATGTGAAAATTATGAATTTGGAATTAAATATTTTAATGATAACAGTCTTAAATTTTCATATTTTTCCCAAACCAATCATTGAATATAAACATTCAAAAGGACCTCTGACATATTCTACAAGGCCAGCCTAAAAATAGTTTTATAATTCCAGTACAACTAGGATTAATAATTTAATACAATTAAAAGCTAATTTTGCTAATCATAGTCAAGGACCAGCTCAAATCTTACCCTTCTCCAAGACGAGACCTCTCAAAGAATTTCCTATCACCAATGGCGATGGATTCCCGTGAACAAACACAGCCCATTGTAAGTCTCTGTAAAACTCTGGTGGTACTCATCAGAAACTATCCTTTACTTCACATTTGTTAGAGATATCAGAATGTTGTCATGCTAGCGCATCAAGCTGTAACAGAAAAAAATGCCAGTGGGGTCGCACTAACAGCTAGCCAGGATGGTGATCGACGGTCATGTTTCACGTATTTAACCACTGATTGTAGGTAGATGGCAACACTGGTCAATCACTGCTGGTTGTATAGGCAAAACATGGCTGCTGTTCACCATTCTGCGACAAAAAAATACCTTAATCTACATACAATTGTTTCCCTTTTGGCAAAAAGTTGCATTATACCATTGTCTATCTACACATGCCAGCGACAACAACACATGGAGCACCCATTGATTCATATTCACTGTGGGTGTCAGACGAGACACTACACTTTTAACAATCTTCTACATGGACTTGGTGTCTATGTCAGAGGAAATGAAATACCACACACAGAGGGTAAATCAATGTGTAACTGTCATGGACTCACTACAGCTTTTACAGTACAATGCTCATGAATGGGATTATGCTTTCTATTTCTACAGGATGAAGAACACATGCTACACGCTGGGAATCTGCACGTGGACCAATTTATTTTCCACTGGCGACGGTTTTTCAATGCTGTTTGCAAATTTACATTTGTAATATTTGTAAAATCAACCATGCTGATATTAGTGTTGTTTGGCTCTATATGGTATATGGTACATGCCATATATTTTATGTGGTATACAGTACATACTATATACATCTGATACGGTATACACACTATTGAAAGATTATGCTAAGACATTCCTTGTACTCGCAGGCACAGAGCCAAATTACAGCTAGTGCTGAACCTTAATAACGACTATCATAATTTAAACTCATTCTTAATTTATTTCCCCCTAAACCTGACATGAGAACACATGTGGATATAACAGTGCCGCCACACTGTGGCTATTGATTCGACTTATATGATTCCCTCAAGATTCCGGAAATGTGCACTCTGCAATGGAGGAAATAGTACAACAGTATGCTTCATGATGTGTCGAATTCAGTTACTTTTACATAGTTTTAGAACAGTGTTTGTTAACCTTTTTTGGGTCACGAACCCCTTTGAGAATCTAAAGAAAGCCATGGCCCCTCCCCCAGAAAAAAGCACAGACAGGAAGGAACTCGACAAAATAATACATTTTTGCCCCCAGTTCATGGACCCCTTGAAGCCCTTCCACCGCCAATTTATAACGCCCGTTTTGGAAGCTTTAAGTATTGTCAAATGAAAGTGTAACCTTACGTTATGGAATACTGGTTTGATTGAATAAAAAATACTGGTTACAAAACCGCATGAAAACACTGCAATACGGTACATAGCATTAGTTAATATATATTATTTTATCAACCTGCTGGAAAAAATTCTCAACTTCTATAGGTTTTCTCTCAAGAAAATCAACATACAAGATGCTCCCTATCAAATGGAATTCAAAACAATTACATAATTTCTTCATATGCAAGAGCTCCTACAGTAACAATCATTGGCACACGTTTATGCTGACAATTGTAATCTGGGCATAGGCCACAGCATAACATAACTTGTTTTGTAGTCCTCAATATCAAATATTATATGGCCATATACTTGTTTAAAAATAATGTTACAGACAGCAGAAGGTGGAACCGTCTCAATATCACTGGCACTATGTTCGTATGCCACGAACCCGGAAGTAAAACGTTCATTCGTCCACGTCTCAGATTCAGTCTAACACAGTGTCACTGACTGTCACACTCACAGACACAATCCGCGAACACGCACCGCCACCGGCTGCGCTAGTCGCTACTGCTGTTGCAACACTTGAAGTTGTCTTAATGCTGGACACAATAAATTGAGAAGGATATCCTCATAGAATTGATGTATCAGTGAAGTACATGTGTCATGTTGACCGACACGTCGTTCAAAATGATGATATTTACAGTTTATTTGGGGATCTAGAAATGACAGTCGCAACCGGAAGTTGATTTTATTGGTGTACACTTCTTGTATTGCTACTCAAATATCAGCAGACGTTTCTTCGGAACAGGTTAGAATAAAATTACATATTTTTGTCACATAATATATTGAAAGAAGTGACAATTCAAAATATATAAAATATAATATGAGACAAACAAATTGAGTAAAAATTGGAAATGAATGTGAATTTCTTACATGTGTACATACAAACTCTAAGCAATTTATTTTGTATAACTATAAGTGGATGTGGCAAAGCCGAAGTTAACCTATGTGTTATGATAGTATTATAACATTAGTTTGGTTTGTAACATCAGCGATTAGTAGCCTGATTGGTCGGGTGACACCGTGTCGCATGACAAAGCGCAGCTAAATTATGCGCTCGTTCACACGAGCAATATGTGTCTAGACACTGCAATTGCGACAAATGTGTGGGCGCCAATCCCGAGTCCCGATAATTAAGTTCTGATTAAAGGTCACGACAAATGCACATGCACTTGTTCGCGACCGTCGCTGGTTGGCCACCGATTAAAACAAATCGGTGTCCATTTGGTAGGGCGAACAACTTGACAACTAATCGCTCGTGTGAACGGTCCTTCAGGCTAGGTTATTTTCTAGCTCGACATAAAATATTTGATTTTGCACAATGAGAACGAACAAACAGTGTTAAATACCACAAACAACTGCATGTCTGTATAATCAATTTAGATTATTACAATTTATGTCAATGGGTTCTCCCTGCTACTGCGTACGCCAGGTGTCGCTAGTGTCTGGTGGTTGATGATAGAAGGGGAAACATAAAGTGTGCACCAAAAATGGCAGATCCAAAATACGCAAACCTTCCCGGAATCGTAAGTTTTATGCATTATACGATGAACATGCTTCTTGATAGTAAGAAAGATTTATGCAATATGCAGAAGTTTTTAATATACGGCATGTCGTTCAATCGGATTGAGTTCGTCCTGTGTTCAAGGAATTTAACAACGCCGAACCGGTCCCTGGCTAGGTCGCTGATCGGTAGGGTTGTCAGTAGGCAGAATCGTCCGCCCCATCATTGAGCTGGGGCGGAAGGAGCGCAAGTGAAAAACGTACGCGCAGATTTTGGGTTTCCATAGCCAAATGACTAAGGAACTAATAACTTAAGTTTTAAAACCGATACGTACTAACCGTTTCACATGTATTCCGTGAGAATTCTAGACTACTCGGCCCACGGACAACTCGGCCCGGGACAACTCGGCCCAGTTCGAGACAGCTCGGCTCCGATTTTGAGACAACTCGGCCCAAGTGTCGAGACAGCTCGGCCCAATGATAAATTGCTCGGCTCCGATTTTGAGACAACTCGGCCCAAGTATCGAGACAGCTCGGCCCAATGATAAATTGCTAAATTAACCTTGAATCCAAATGTTATCCCATGTATTCTTGAAACACATCACCCGTAACCCTGGCAGTAATCACCACGATATTGTAGGCCTATGTCATATATTAACGTGTGTGTATATATATATATATATATATATATATACATATATATATATTATTTAATTATTATTATTATTAATAAAATATTATTATCATTAATAAAGATATAAAATGCTTCGTGTGTGTTTTCGTTTTGACTTTCCTAAATTTTTTACATTACCCTGAAATGATGACACTGTCCTTTGATTTGTCATAGTAATTGACGTCCTACTCTTGTATTGTGTTATTGAGCTGATCTTATATGTTGGTTGGTTTTGGTTTGTGTGTGTTAAGAATATTTGAAGGCTATATGAACTGGCTTCACTACTCCTGCTTTGTTTTACTGAGCAGATTGTTTCACGTCGTTTGTCCTTTGATTTGTGTGTGTTAGCAGTGTGCAGAGGCCGTAGTTATTGGCTTGATACTCTTGTATTGTTTCGTTGAGCAGGTCTTTTTGTTTGAATAGCGGCATTGTACAATGTGCACTGAAACAAAGCGTCCGACATCAGCAGTATTTACCTGAAGTTGGCTTCCCTTTGACTTTGATGAAGAGAAGGCCTACCATGACCAAGTCGCCTTTGAATGCATTGAATAGAAGTTAGGAACTGAGCAGATCTTGCGTGATCCTCCTCCTCTCAAGAAATATAACACCTGTTTAAATTCCCCCGTGTTATGTGGAAATTGGTTCAGGGTAATGTTCTGTTAAAAATTCTTAGTTGTAAGCCATTTCAGTAGTATGCCTTTGCTATGCTAAATTCGTAGTGAATCTGAACATGATCCTTATATATTAGTCTACATAATATCTACCAAGTTTCATGCTTTTATCACCTAATGCACAATCGTTAATCCACTACTAATATAATATGGTACATTATCAACAACGGAGTACAAAAGGTAAAACATGGATCCATATACATTTAATAAACTACATATAAAATCATCCACAAACACGCCATGGATTGAAATATATAAACACACATGCTTTAGATGTAGTAGAATATACGTAACACATTTAAAGAATTTTAAGTCAAGTCACACAGGCGTTTCATAGAAATAACAACCAAATATTATAGTGCGGGTTCTGTATGAGATGGGCATTGAATCAATCAACGGCCAATTGGAGACGGGCATGGGCGGAGTCAACACCAGACACAGACCAATCAACGGCGGGATTGATAGAGCACACACCTTCCTTCTCTATTGTGTTGCCAAAACTGCTATATGCTTCATTCACACCTTTCTTGAAATATCAAATGAAGCCAAACACCCAAGTAATGTATATTTACAAACATAAACACAAACACGAAGAATACATTTCTTTCCATAATAAACAGCATGAAAATCAGACCAGAGTGCGAGAACTACTGACAATGAGCGAGGGATAGAGGGAGTGGTGACAGGTGGTGGATACGGTAGTGAAGGGGAAGTTGACACCCAGTATCGATGCCAAGCTCAACTGGAATTCAGGGGTAAAGAGGAAAGAAACAACATAATACGTACGTAATGTATAATAAATACTATGCACATGTCGTGTGTGAACATGTATAAGTGGGTGCATATGAAGAATATATTGACCTCCTTTACCGCTTTTATTTGTTATAATTCAATCAGATCTTTAGAAATTGGAATGAGCCAAATGCAATAAAAAGTATTTTCCAGTTTAATAGCTGAATCATAATACATTATTTGCATCAAACCGACTATGATGGCGCCCAGAAGTTCCAATCATACCACTAGAAAATTACTTGCATAAACTAGCAAACAGAATCTGGTAAAAATTAGAATTCCGAGGAAAAAAGCCGGATTATTGCGCGTGCGGAAACCTTTCTCATTATCATAGCCATGGCTACTCTCACCGTTGGTAGTGCACCGGCAGTCGTGTCTAATTACATTCTCACAGCAAATGTAAAATGTACGTTCACAAAGCCATGCAATAGTTGTGATATGTAATAATAAAAAAAATATATGTGTAGTGATGTCGGTTCGTAATTCAAACTACGGCACGAAAACATTCCACTTCCCCGTTACCCCCCTAACTAAGCGCCATCATATCATTGGGCCGAGCTGTCTCGACACCTGGGCCGACCTATCTCTAACTAAGCGCCATCATATCATTTATCATTGGGCCGAGTTGTCTCAAAATCGGAGCCGAGTTGTCTCGAACTGGGCCGAGTTGTCCCAGGCCGAGTTGTCCGTGGGCCGAGTAGTCCAAGCACCATTCCGTGACATACAACCGACACCTGGGCTGGGGCCGGGCATCAAGAAACAGAAGAAATGTGCTCCAAATAATTATTTATGAATACATTTATCGGTCACATAGAACAGATTTCATAAATAGCTGCCAAACTGTGCACGTGATGTTGCCTTTGGGTCACAAGGTGTAAAGTGATTTCGTGTAGAATGAGGCCAGAGTGGGCCAGCAGCACAGACATAAATAAAACACTGTTAGTAAGTTAGTAGTTTATAGGGGGATGATTAATGATGTAACTCTATGGTTAGCAGATAGCAGTTCTTAGCGTTACCTTACATAGACCTTTCATGAAAATTCATATGTTTTTGACGAACGCGTCCTTCGCCTATACAACAGCAAAAGCCAGATAGAAAAAAATATATGGCAATTGACTTTGCCTAGGTTGTCAGTTCACAGACAGTTGGGGTTGTGGATGGTTTGGCCCATTGTAAAGTCATTACCTTTGTTACACGGTTAATATAGATATAATAATAATTTTACTATTAAAAAAATCCAGGATGTTTATGTAGACTTGTAGCCTAGTAATGGGTATTTCGTCCAAACCAAGCTACAGGTGTGGGTCGAAAGTCTACACCCTTCCCTGTGCCTAGAAGTTTATTAATGAGTTGTCAACCGAGTTCCTCAAGATCTCACCCTGGCCTGACCCATAAGCGTGCAGGGGAAAGTTTGGCAAGATGTAGGGAATCCACCCACACTGTACACATATAGTAATTAGGTGAAAATGCAAATTAGTTTTCTTCACCGGGGTTGTATGGTGTCGGCCTGTTCACGCATGCGTGAGACGGTTTTGGATGATTTTGGTAGAATCAGGAGATGTTCATGCATACATACTTTGGTATTGGAAACTTCTGGGGAAGCTATTGACTTGCTTTAAAAGGTGACAGATTTGCGCACTCTGGGAGCGCGGCAGACACCGAAACACGACATGTACGCTCAACGAAGAAGCTATGAAAATGAAATTTCCGTATAGACAAGCTTTGATTTCTAAATTACAAACTTCTTAAATTTCAACCCAAGATGTTACCGATGGTACATATGGTGTACTGATGTGCCGGGATGGCGATTTTATATGATTGTGAAATGTACGTGAAGTGACCTGCTGTCGAATAAATCTCTAATTGAGACGATACCTGGACAACTGGTGTTACAACTGGTTTCATTCTAGACGTGAATTAATCTGGCGAGCTAATTTCAAACTTTGTGAGAATCGACTCTCGCGCATGCGCCCAACAACGGCAAGACGGGTCGATCTTTACACCATGACGGGTTCAGCCCATACTGAGTTGTTTCAGCTCACGTTAGTGAATTAAAATTCTGAGCTACTGAATTCTAAGAACGGTTGTTTCAGCCTACACTCTATATCGTGAAAAAAATTCTTCTCTCATTTGTACTGTTTGGTGTCAGGATTAATTAGAATCAATTAGTAAAAAAAAAATTTTAATAGTTGTTCGAAAAGAATAATAATTTAGCGTATGACATTTCCCAGTGGCAGCTAGAATATGCATATCGTTGAAAGTCAGTCAAATTATCAAAAATAATGAACATAATAAGGTTCACAGAGCCTATTTCCCAGTTAGAATATGGAAATCAAACGTTATTATTATAACAAAATTATTTGGCACTGGTTCCATACGTGGTTGGTTCTGCAAAAATGGTTGGTTCGGCATGGGCCGAAACATCCGGCTGCCTTTGTCTTGTCAAGCCTCTTGCTACCGGCCAGAGCTGTCAAAATATGAAATGTTATATTTATGTGTAAGTTCTAATTCATGACACAAATATCTTCTTATACACAATGAATATCCAGCCTGTTAAAGGTAGTAATGAAGCTGGAGCTGAACTCTTTCTCATATTCTGTGCATGCACAGCTGACAAGAACTGCACAAAGCAATACTGACTGGTACTGTCAACTGGGAACAGCCATGCTTAACTTTATAATGTCTGTTTTCTTGACACAGGCTGTGGATGAGCCAGATGTCTATGAGACCGATGAATTACCAGAGGCAGATCAGGCCCAGGAAGAGGTTAGTGCAGTGTATTCTGTGTACATCCTGGATCAGTGAGATGCCTCATTCACAGAATATATACATATATTCTGGGGTACTGGATTTAGGTACAATACAGGCCTGGAAAAAAATGTTAAAGTACTTATAAAATCATTACCGCATGTTCACTGTTCAACCGTCATGTTTATTGCTTGTTTCTGCCTTCTGGGTTTAATTAATTTTGTTATTTGTTAGACCTGCATTACATGTGGTAATAACAATATTTGGTTAATAAAATATGTTATCAAAGTCAATAAGCAATTAAACACCAACATTAAATAATGTGTTTATGTATTATTCTATAATATATCTCTGTCTGACAAAGACCTCAGTAAAAAAGTTATTTATCCTAAATTTCAGCTGTCATTTGTAAGTTAATAAAGGAAAAACATAATTCTGATTTGATGTTTGTCATGTTATAAGGAGCTAGGTGATGAAGGCATTGAAAAAGTCAGTGTCGAGGCATCTGAGGCATTCAGCAAGTTCCAGGGGAAGACACTAGATGGCAGTGCAATAGGTAGGGCAGGTGTTTCTTACAGTGTAGTGATGTGTGCATGTAATCCTCGTGATGATGTGATTATTACAACCGGGTGCTGTATACTTTGACCTCTTTTTTTAGCTATTCAAGTTCATTCATTTAGGCAGAAATGAATGCCTGATTTTAAACAAGATGAAAACTATCAGTGATTAGAATCACATGATTATATAAGAAAACATTTGGTGCCTTGTCAGGTGTATCTACCACACTGCTAGGACAGATAAACCCATAACTCCAACTTTGGACAATTTAGGAATTTTGGCATAACCGTTAGACTGTTAGAAATACTGACAGTCAATACATTTCACTTTGGTATTGTACATTATTATGATATACTATTTGCAGATTTTTCCGACCGCATCAGCAGAACGAAGAGAACTGGATACAGCGCTCCACGCACTGAGTATGAGATTGTAAGTGTTCCATGCACTGAGTATGAGATTGTAAGTGTTTCACACATTGTGTATGAGCTTGTAAGTGTTCCACGCACTGAGTATGGGATCGTAAGTGTTCCATGCACTGAGTATGAGATTGTAAGTGTTCCATGCACTGAGCGTGAGATTATACGTGTTCCAATCACTGAGCATGATATTGTAAGTGTTCCACACACTGAGAATGAGATTGTAAATGTTCCATGCACTGAGTGTGATATTGTAAGTGTTCCACGCACTGAGTATGAGATTGTAAGTGTTCCATGCACTGAGTGTGAGATTGTAAGTGTTCCACGCTCTGAGTGTGAGATTGTAAGTAACGCTATTTATAGAGAGTTATTGTAAACTGTTGTTTAAAGGGATTACATAAGCTGCTATGGTGAAACTAAAGGTAGTCTAACATTACCAGAATTCATAAATTATAATTGATTCAGTACAATTATGATATAGTTTGTTATAACAGTTACTTTAAAGACATTTTATTAAAAGATATTGCATTGGTAGTTTGGTACTAAATTTAGAATAGGCTTCTTTTTTATTCTCATATCGCATTTCCTTGGTGACCTAGATTAGTTATTGGTAAAGTCAACCTCCCTTGATTTTATTCTTTTGACAGCACTGAAAAAAGTGGAATCCTTCACTGGTTTATTTAACTTATTTCTTTCTGATTTCTGTAAGCAAATATTTGTTCAATATGTGTTTGGGGACTGGTTGGAGTTCTTGGTATTTCTTTCTGATTTCTGGAAGCAAATGTTTGTTCACTATGTGTTTGGGGACTGGTTGGAGTTCTTGGTATTTCTTTCCATCCTAGGAATGCTCTTTTTTCCTTGTACATCGAAAATACTGCACATTTTCCATTGATAGATAACTTAGACACGAGAATAGGGTTTAACCCTGCCTTAGGTTTTATAAGAGATAATCATTAAAAATGTATCTCTGGTTTTCAATGTAGTTTACAAATGTAGCACCTCCAGCCCTGATAGGGTGAATGCATATTGCCCCTGTCTTCCTTGTGAGTGTAGTGGTTATAACATTGGACTTCCAGTCGAGAGAACCCAGGGTCGAATCCTGGTGCTGCCGCTTAAGCAATTTAGGTCACTCTACATTGCCTTATTTCACTCGGCTGTAAAATGAGTACCTGTGTATATACAGTGGTGGATATGTGAACAAATAGTCTTTGCAGAGTGACTGAATGCTTCCCATAAGGTCTGCCGGGGGTAAAGTGTAAAATGCTTTGAACAGTCCAAGGACTGGATACCGTACTGTATAAAAACATAGCTTTTTCCCCCTCATAGGTGGGAGACGGGAGTGGGGTGAAGGAGACACCCCAGCAGAAGTACCAGCGTCTACAGCACGAGATGCGGGAACTTGCGGAGGAGGTCACACAGATCAAGGTCATTACACATCCCTTCAGCAGGGTTTAAATGTAATCATGTCACTTGTTAAATGTAATCATGTCACTTGTTAAATGTAATCATGTCACTTGTTAAATGTAATCGTGTCACTTGTTAAAATAACTGGTTTGTGATTTACCCAGCAGCCTCTGTTGGATACTTTAACAATTATTTGTCGATGAACTGTTTGCAGATCAGTCGCATATCCACAGCAATGTGTGCCCATTCTTAGTCTGAAAATATTTAACAAATTATCGTGAACACAAAGAATGCACTGCATCAACACTGACACTTTCTGCTACTTAAAAGGCCAATTGTTTTGTGCACACAGTAAAACAAACGTGGGAAATTTGTGCATGCCTAATATTTCATAGTTTTCATCTCGGCAAATATATTAATGCAAAGCACTGTTTCTCCGGTGAACTGTTGAACATCAAGTCCATTACTAAGCCAGTGTGATAATCCATGTCATCACCCTGACAGGAAAACATCAAGACGGAGTCATCGACCACAGCGATGTCTCCAGTCGCTCTAGCGAAGCAGGTCGAATACCTGCAGCATCAGCTGACAGACCTTCACCTTGAGAAACTTCTTGGTGCATCAGGGGTTGTCAACCTTTCAGACCCTCAAGGCGCCCTGCAGAAGTAAGTGTGCCCAAATACATAAACTCAGGAGACATTGGGTATTTTATCGCCATTGTCTCATATTGTAAATTATTCATGTGGTCAGTGAATACGCTGAATGGTATTAATGCCAGTTTATGCTTGGGAAAAATTTTTGCCCCGATTTTTCAGGCTACATTGTTTTCCGTGATAATGCACAAATAAATCTTGATTCGTGCCACAGTTTAAAAATCTTTTAATTTGTAGTTTGATATTGTCGCTATAGTGTACTCGGATGCAAGAAAGAATATTTTAATATTTATTTTAGAGTGACAGAACTGGTTATGTCTTTGATACTGGTTGATGAGAATTATGTTTCCGCAGGAGACTGATGACAGAAATAGACAGTTTCAAACCTCCAGCTGCAAAGCAGGCTGGTAAAAAGTCCGGACCAGCAACTCCTGGGGCAACTCCAGGGGGCAATCAGGATCATGTGACCTATCAGTTGTTCCATCGTCCTGAACAGGCAAAGTTCAGCAACAACGCAAAGGTGTGTTGCAGCATAGTGGTGAAATGTCAGACCCTCAATCAAGAGTTCTGGGGTGTGAACCCTCTTGCTGTTGTTTCTAAGCTTAGGCAGTTTCGTTAACTCTGTTGAATAAACGATTACCTTGCTATAGACATTGGTGGATATATGCAAATGAATAGTCTTCACAGTAAAAAAAACTCTTCCCGTTATACCACCACGCCACCTGGTGGATTATAATGGAACATAGATATTTGGGTAACAGAACAACAGGCCTATGCATTAAGTAGTGGGATGTTCATGGATTTACCCAAATCTTCAAGCTCCATTATAGTCCACCAGATAGCATGGTGATAATATAAAAGGTCTATTGCAGCATGGCTGGTTGCTTCCCAAAGTAGTAGAGTTGGTGTTGAAATGAACAGGTCTGCTGGGAGTGAAGTGTAAAGTGCTTTAGTGGTTTTATGGATTGGATGCCATGCTATGTGTGATTAACCTTTATCTTACTTTGTTACAATTTTATTAGGCAATAAAAGACATGGGAGTGTGAAATTGTAAAACGTCATGATGTTAAAGTTTCAACCAGATACATTGACATTGACAACTATACAATAAGGAGGCTTGTAGGGCTGTTGAGTATTCGTCGGTTTGTTGTGGTATGTGAAATAAATATATAATAATTCTCCATTGCGTACAGCATTGCATCAGATTCGTAATGTCTAAAATAATAGTAATTATTATACCGGTTTGAATGTTGATGCCACAACGGTTATTCTACATTGGAAATAAAAAACAGAATGTCGGCCTGCATGCTTTCAACATAGCATTGTTAAGAAATAATCACTATCACACAGTTTTCATTTTATCTGCCTTGTTGCCAAATACTTGCGTGGTTCACACCTGACAGCTGAGACCATCTTGTGTTTTAGTTGGCTGACATTGACCAGAGACTGGAGAGGATTGAAGTACTTCTTGGAAATAACCCAGAGAAGATTGTAAGTGCAAACTCTGTACAGTTAATTTGTTCTTTCTACCTGTTTTTAATTTAATTACATTGAGCTAACACTTGTGTGCAGTGAAATCTACTTCAGGATGGCTATAATCACCTGCTTTGTATAAGATAGAAATCAACACCAGATATGTGTTTTTGTATGCAGTGCCAGTATTATATGTATTACATAAAGACTTTCTCATGTAGTGTACTGTTTCATTTGTTATTATTCACATATTAGGTATGACTGAAAGGTATACGAGCATAGCTCTATTATGTGAATGCATCTATTAGTATTACTGCATAAAACAGGATATTGACACATAGTATTCAGTATGAAATACATATATACCACATTCTACCTAATAAGCTCTATTATGTGAATGCATCAATTAGTATTACTGCATAACACAGGATATTGACATAGTATTCAGTATGAAATACATATATACCACATTCTACCTAATAAGCGTACAAAATGCTGGGGAAAAACTGGGCCTTGAAACAATTTCAAGGAATCTGTTCTTATAAAAGCTTACATAAAAAAATTTCTCTAGACAATAAGGTATCTATTTAACGCTGGTGTCATTTAGTGTCTAGTGTAGAACAAATAAAAGTAGTGCTAACTGTTCAACACCAGATGGCGCCACTTTTCAGTTGTTCCACACTTGTCAAATTACAACGATTATGGATCCTGCTGATTAAAAAAGGGGTGTTCATTAATTAGGGCGTGTACGCTTAATAGGTAGAATACAGTACTTAGTGGTATGATATGTGATGTATCATATTTTGAACATTGTAAGTTATAATTTGATTAATTTATGCATCTTTGCCTTGATGTCTAAGACTGTGCCATTTTTGTTCAACAGTCAACTCTGACAGCAGAGACCAACAACAAGACTTTAATGGTGAGTCTACTTTATTTCAATATTCATGTAGTGAATTGCTATGTCAGACCTTGATTACTGTGCCTCTTATCTGCAGTTTTGAAATGTAACAATATTTAGATTTAATTAATAAGATTGCCATCCAAGGCAAAGACCCAGAAGGCAAGTGGACAAGGAAACCATTGGCTTATTGAGAATTTTGCATCTGTGTCAGTTGACTCTTCTGAGATATTTGTAAATTTTGCTTTCAAACATATTCGCACCACTAGCATTTACACAATCAGTAGATAATTTGTTCCATTCATTTATCTCTGTGAGAATGAATACTTTCTTGTAGCTAATCTACACTGTTCCTTGACTAACATTACTTTGTGTTCCCTACTTCTTCCATATTCTTTAAGTGAGAAAAAATACTTCTATCAATATTTTCATAGCCATTCAAAATCTTAAAAATACCTATTTGATCTCCTCTGATCTCCTTGATTGTATAACTCCTGGTCATGTGTTGTTGTTGTCTGCCACCAGGAGTCCGTAGCGCTGCTCATGTCAAAGCTGAAGTTGCTTGACCCGACACAGCTGAGCGACGTTGAGCTGAGATTTCAGGTTCTCGGCACAAAGCTGGACAAGCTGCAGAAGATGAAGGGATCAGCGCAGGAGGCTGACAAACAGAGCAAGGTCAGCGGAGACAATATCTGGCTAGTCTCCTGCGTCTTTCAGATATCCCAAGGCAGCTCATATCATCTATCTCGCAACAACTATTTGGCAGCTCATATCATTTATCTCGCAACAATTTTTGGCAGCTCATATCATTTATCTCGCAACAACTTTTCGGCAGCTCATATCATCTATCTCGCAACAACTTTTTGGCAGCTCATATCATCTATCTCGCAACAACTTTTTGGCAGCTCATATCATCTGTCTCGCAACAACTTTTTGTCAGCTCATATCATTTATCTCGCAACAACTTTTTGACAGCTCATATCATCTATCATCATAACAACTTTTTGTTCCTAAAACTTGGCAAGCACACTTTCTCTGTAACTGCGCCCAAAATATGGAATGAACACACTATCACTTTAAAATTACCTGAAACTATAGCTACATTCCACCAAACACGGACGCCATTCAAAATTGCATTCCCAAACTCCTTGGCACTTCCTTGCCCTGTTGATGACGCCCCAGTTTAGGAGATATATTGTGAATGGTTGTATAGAAACAAAAATTTATGTGGTGTCATGCAACAATTAGGCGGCCATTTTATGCCACTTTTCTGACTTTAATTCCTCTTGCATGACTCCCAAATACATGCAACTAGAAGAAACTGCTTGTGCTTGTGATTCTTTGACATCAATTTATCGCAGACAACAATATTTAACACAAAGCAAATTTTTTATTTACTTAACACTTATACCAAGTCATGAGTGTGCCTATGATTTATATGATACTTTTTTGAGAAACAAGATTTGTGTTAAAATGAGAGAGTATTCAGTGAGAACAGGATCATGTATGTCATTGGTGTGACAGGTGGCTGAACTGTATGAGTTGATGAAGAAATGGGACGGAGTGGCCGACTCTCTGCCCCACGTTGTTGACCGCTTGACTGCCTTGAAGGACCTTCATGAGCAAGGTCGGTTGTGATCAAATGTCCGTGGAAAGTTGGTAATCTCTGTACCTGGGAATTAATTATTAATCTTGTTTCTGCATTAGTGTGGTAGGGGAACAAAGTGATTTTAAGATCATACCCATTTCACGGAATTATTTTCCAATAAAATGTTGTTGGCGGACGGGGAAATAACCATATTTAAAGGTACATTAACAGTACGTTAACAGTTTCGATCATAAAATCGTGTTCTATAGTATACAGGGTTCTCACAGATCCCTGAATATTCTTGAATTTGACTTCGTGACTCAAGTACCCTTAAATGTTCTTGAATTCATGGCGGTGTTCTTGAAAACATATTCTGTGTGTTGCTATGTGAACGCACCAACTGTCAATGATTGTATATTTTGTACTTGTGATAAATTGCTTCAGTTATTTTTAATAAGTTTTTAATTTCCCAGAGAAGATCGCTGCAAGGCAATAACTATTAAAAAGTTTGGCCGTAATCACCAGATGTCACCATGTGTGCACATGAACCAATCAAATGAGCTCTTTCTCCGATGGCATGGGAGACAGCCGCCAGCGCACATGATGTTTATTTTACAGTCGAACCTCACTTTACTGTCATCTCAGTAACACAGCCACCTTGCCATTATGGTCACCTCAGTAACACAGCCACCTTGCCATTACGGTCACCTCAGTAACACAGCCACCTCGCCATTACTGTCACCTCAGTAACACTGCCACCTCGCCATTATGGTCACCTCAGTAACACAGCCACCTTGCCATTACGGTCACCTCAGTAACACAGCCACCTCTCCGTTATGGTCACCCTGGGACAGTCCCAAATTATTTACATAACAGTAAAGTACAGGACATTAGTTCTGCTAATACGGTCACCTCACTATTCAGGTCACTGTGGCCCAGTCCCAAGTGTGACTGTAATAGTGAGGTTCCACTGTATTTTATTTTCATTACAAGTTGTTCAATTAATGGACTTGGACTCACAAACACCTATTTGAATACAGATGAGAAATGCTGTAGTTTCCACAATATTTAAAATAAACGAACTATTGCTAAAAGGGGGTGGGTGACTCCTATTAAGGCCAATTTGTCGCTGTCAATTACCTTTTTCCGTGTGCAACTGCATGTGCTGATATATGTATGCGTGGCACAAACAGGCTATTTAGTATTGGAAATAAACATTTAATATTTTTAAGTTGTTTCTGAAATAACGTTCAGACACTTTGGAAAATGTTCTTGAAAAAGTGCTGTTTTTTCCTCCAAAATGTTTTATAATGTTCTTGAATTTTGCTTTAAGCATTCTGTTTGAACCCTGATAGTATAGTGTAAACTATATAATATTATTATGTTCTGATATGTTGACCACCCAGATGTGTTTTAATGAACCACAATTAAAAAAACAACTTGTATATCACCCTGGAGTAAACAAAACGTACAAGACAAGGTTGGACCTCTAGAAGACAGTGCTGGAAATATACTATCACAGGGGTTTTTAATGGCGGAAGACCTAAATGGTTACTTCAGTTCAGTGTTTACCAAAGAAGATATTAGTTCATTACCAGTTGCTGATGCTAAATTTCAGGGGGCTAAATCTGACTATTTAGGTCCGAAGGATAACAAATCACCGGGAGTGGATGGGATTCCTCCAAAATTACTAATGGAAACAGTAGAACAAATCAGTATACCACTTGCAAGAGTATTCAACTTGTCATTAAAAGAGGGAGTTGTTCCGTTTGAATGGAAAGAAGCAAACATCATACCATTATTTAGAAAGGGTTCGAGAAATAAGTCAGAGAATTACAGACCAGTGAGTTTAACGTCAGTGATTTGTAAATTATTAGAAAGGTTAATTAAAGACCATATGGTGGACTTCCTCGTTAAGCATAAATTATTAAATTCATCTCAACATGGATTCCTTAAAGCGAGGTCATGCTTAACAAATATGTTATGTTTTTTGGAAGAAATCACTAAGTGGATAGACGTGGGATCGCCAGTAGATATTATCTACTTAGATTTTCAGAAAGCTTTTGACAAAGTGCCACATCAAAGATTACTACTTAAATTAAAAGCCCATGGTATCGGGGATAGCATAACTGACTGGATAGAACAATGGCTGACTGACAGAAGACAATGAGTTGTAGTAGATGGAGAAGTTTCAAATCGGTTTTGAGTGGGGTACCTCAAGGATCAGTATTAGGACCTATATTATTCTTAATTTATATCAATGACTTGGACGACAGTATAACAAGTAACGTACTGAAATTTGCGGATGACACAAAACTGTTTAGAAAGGTTAATACTGATGGTGATAAACAACATTTACAAAACGATCTAGACAGATTAGTGAAATGGTCTGAGAAATGGCAGATGTTGTTCAATTTTGGGAAATGTAAAAGCCTACATACAGGACATGGGAACTTGAATGTAAACTATAAAATGGGAGATACTGTTCTGGGTACTACTGTAAAAGAAAAGGACTTAGGAGTTACAATAAGCGCTGATATGAAAGTTTCAGAGCAGTGTGGTATTGCAGCTTCAAAGGGTAATCAAATTCTTGGATTGATTAGAAGAAACATAACATACAAGGGAAAAAAGTTAATTATACCTCTTTATAAAGCAATAGTTAGACCTCATTTAGAATACTGTATACAAGCATGGAGACCTTATCGTAAGAAGGATATAGATATGCTTGAACGCATACAAAGGAGAGCAACTAAAATGATTCCAGAACTGAGAGACCTTAGTTATGAAGAACGCCTGAAAGAATGTGGTTTAACAACTTTAGAGACAAGGAGGTTAAGAGGAGATCAGATTGAAGTTTTTAAGATATTGAATGGGTATGAAAATATTGATAGAAATATGTTTTTCTCACTCAAGAAGGATAGCAGAACTAGAGGACATGAGGTAAAATTAGTAAAGGATCAATGTAGATTGGACATCAGGAAGCACCCGTTCTCACAGAGGACAATAAATGAATGGAACAAATTGTCTACAGATTGTGTAACTGCTAGCAGCGTGAATATGTTTAAAAACAAGGTTGACACATATCTCAGGAGGGCGGGTTATAAGTAGATGAACATTGTTGGACTCTCGATAAGCCAATGGCTTCCTTGTCCACTTGCCATCTGGGCCTTTGGCTTGGATGGCAAATCTTGTTAAATCTCTCAATCTCCTAAACACACAGTCTGTTTGGTTGGAGTTGTGTTCACTGTCTGTAGTGTTCCCGTCTGTGTGTTGCCAGCTCTGCAGTTTAGCCAGGCCATCACACACCTTGACATGGCACAGCAGCAGATAAGCTCCCGTCTCGTCAACCACGGTGACATGCTGAAGCAGGTAGGACTCATTGTCAATGTCACTTGAATTTGGTCACATGACAGTATTTATATGAAAACCATCTCTTTCCAGCAATGGCTGCCTTCCCTGTATTTGTTTTGAATTACAGCAATTGCATGACAGTTTTGGTTACGCCTTTTATGTCATTTTGTATTATGATTATTGTAATGTCTTTAATTACGTAACATTATGATTGTGTAATTGTGTGTCTTGGCTTCAGGTCGAGGCAACGATGGCAGGAAACATGGGGACTATCAAGCAGAACTGTGCTGCACTCGAGGCTCGGCTAAAGGCCATCAAGAAATAGGACGTCACCTACAACTATAACTATTTATTATATGTCTGCAAACGCTGCTCCCTGCCCACTGTGACCACCTTTGTGATGTGAACAGTTCATTCTATAAGATGTCTGTAGGATTCCTTCATATGCTGCTGATTGGTTGTTTCTTATGCTGTTGGTTTTAAGACCAAGGACCCGTTTGACTGAGGTAGCAAGCTCAGACTGATTGAGTTTATTATTTAATTTATTACTCCAAGGCTTCCAGTGATGTCCAACAATACAACTGGGGATGATCTCAATACATTGATGTTTGATACTGCATAGAATCAATGTAATTTAACCCCAGGCATCTTGCCTCCGCTACATGAAACTTTGAGTTACAGATTCATGAAATGTCCTCGTCCTTCATGCTACTATCATGATTGTAGGATGCATGCCCTTAAAGTCAACACCTTTATGAATTGTAAATAAACAGTGTTGTTTTGGAATAACACATTGATGCTAAATGAAACAGAAGCTAACCTCACACGTGGAGCTAACCCCCTCACATGTAGAGCTAACCCCCTCACACAGAGCTAACCCCCTCACATGTAGAGCTAAGCCCCTCACATGTACAGCTAACCCCCCTCACATGTGGAGCTAACCCCCTCACATGTAGAGCTAACCCCCTCACGCGTAGAACTAACCCCCCACACGTGGAACCCATTTTTGGCAGTGTCATACATTGATGTTTTGAGAAAATCCCTTATATTGAAGATGTCAGTAAAGATACTGGATCAGCAACTGAACAAGCAGAATACAGAAGAATTGCAAAATATTTGAACACGTCCAGAGTGAATGAGTACAAGAAAGTAGTTTGTTAGTCAATTTGTGATCTTTCTACAACAAAACATGACGGTGTACAATAATATATGATACAGTTTCACTGTCATGCCATATAATTGAACAGAAACTCTAATTGGCTTTAGACCAGACTGAGATGTTAGTGAATATTTGAGGAGGGAAACGGTTACTGTAATATTCATTATTATTGGGTGGCAATCTCTGTATACCAACTGTTGTTACTAGTAGCTTTCTGTATGCTATTGCCTGGCTTTGGCTGTATGGAAGTCAGAATTCTCAAAGGAAGTTTGTCAGTTGATATATATATTACTGGATGTATCTAATAATATAAAAATAAAAAGTTGCATAAACAAAATCATGCCTTTTGAGAATATAAGCCGAGAGGTCATGCTGCAAGTGCATCATGCTATAACACAAGATGTTGAGTTGGTTTACATGGGACAGATCCCATGGGCAGATTGTCACCTCACCTCTCCTCCTCGGGCCCAGTGGACATTCACTATCTTCGTATAACATCTGAACCATGTGGTTTATCTTGCATGGAATTCCATAGCTCTCCATGATTTTCCATAGACTCTCTCGGTGCACTGAGTCAAGCCCTTTTTCAAAGTCCACAAACGTGATGCCCGTTCTATAATATTTCGCAAAATAAATATCTGTTCTACTGTGCCTCACCCACTTCTGAAACCTGCTTGTTCATCTCTCAACTTGCTGTTAACTCCATCTCTTATTCTGTCGATGAGTACTTTTCCGAATACTTTACTAGGAACAGATGTCAAGTAATTCCTCTCCAATTCCCGCACTCTGTAAGGTCACCTTTCTTCGGTATTTTAACGATCAGTCCCTGCTTCCATGTTTTTGACACTCTCTTGTTCCTAAAATTTTCTGAATAAGTTTATAAGCCATTTCTCTGTTGTATTCATGTCTACGTTTAATAATTCTGCTGTAATTTTGTCCTTATCCCCTGCTTTCCCGTTTTTTCTTCCTTAGCGCTGTTCTAATTTCTGCTTTTGTTATTTGGTCAGTGCCGATTTCATTTATGATCGGATCTATCTCCACATCTGTTACAGGATCATCAGGGATAGGTTTATTAAAGATTTCCTCAGTGTTCTTTCCATTGCTCCGTTCTGGCCAATCCTTCCGTTAATTTGTCTTTCACTGCATCTGTTGTCTTACGTTTGTCATTACTGAAGGTTTTTGTAATATCATACACTTCTTTCATTCTTCCATTATGTGCTGCTTCCTCTGCTTCCGTGGCAAGGTGGTCAACCCACTTCCTCTTGTCTTGCCTCATACTCTTCTTCACTTCTTTCTCTTTACACCTATTGATGTAATTCTGCTTAATCGCGGCCGGAATGGCAAACCTGCGGGTGGTGTTGACTAGTCACCAACCTTGCCAGACGACTCTCCTTGGGTAAGACAACAGGGTGTGGCAAGTCACACCCTCTCTCCAATCGGGCCTTCATTTCATTAGGAATGGGGTCGTCCCATTCACCGCTATCACGGACCAGCTCTGTTTCCTCATTAGCACACAGGGGGAAACCAGACCAAATGGGTCAAACACGGAACTGACCGTCGAGAGAATCCCACGCCGAGTAAGAGGTCTGTCCTTCACTTCAATCCGAAATTGGAACGTGTCCGACTCGATGCGTCATTGGATGCCAAGAGTCCGTTCGATGGATAGAGAGTCACAAGTAAAATCCAGATTCTGAGCATCCATGGCTCGTGGCTCAGGGGAGATGGCAGCAAGAATTTATTGGTTATTGCACATGTATTTGTGCAAGTTGAAGCCACCTTTCTTGCACATGTTGCGGCGGCTTTCCACCAGCTGTAGGGCTTTTGCTGGTGTGGCCACATACTTGAGGCCGTTATCTACGTAGAAATTGCTCCTGACAAAGTCTGCTGCAACCTTTCCACAGGCCTTTTCGAACTTGAGTCCATAGTTTGCACATCCAGGCGATGAAGTTGCACAGAATAGATGCACTGTCATCCGATACTCCTTTGGTTCACTGTCCAAATTGCAGTTGTCCCACCATAAGAAACGCAGGAAGTTTCTGTCCTCCGGGTTGACTCCGACCTAGTGATACATGCTTTCAATGTCACAACTTACTGCCACGGGCTCTTGACGGAACCTGCACTAGACGCCAGTCAAATTATTAGTTAAGCCTGGGCCTTGAAGTATGTGACGGTTCAGTACCTCACCCCTATATTCCGCGCTGCAATCAAAAACCACTCGTATCTTTCCTGGCTTCTTGGGGTGGTACACTCCGTGGTGTGGAATGTACCAGGTCCTTCCCTAAGCGATGGTCAATTCCTCAGCCGGCACAGGTTCCGCATATCCATGGGTGATTATCTCTGCCATGAACCTTGAGTAGTCCTTCCTGTACTGGCTGTCGCGTAGAAATTTACTCTTCAAGTAGGAAAGTCTCTTGATTGTCGGTTATTCGGCAGCTTGACATCGTCCCTGAAAGACAATGACGTTTCAAAGTGTCCGTCATATCTCATATGCATTCCGTTGGAGAGCTTGTCCAGAAAACGACGGTCTTCAACAGATACACTTTTTTTTCTGACTTTCGCTCGTTCAAGTCAAGTTCGAACTTATTGCGCAGTGTCAAGGGCTGATCTCCGTAACGTGGGTGCGGAATGCCAAGTGACAACGTTTTTCTTTGGCTACACTCACCAGCTGAGCATGTCTCAAGTCTCAAGTAGTATATACTCCAAACAGCCCAATCTTGAGCTAACGCAGGTGTATGGACCAACGGCTTTTAATGTCTCTTCCGAAAGACACGGGCAAAGTGGGGTGAACGAAATTGCCCAAGCTTCGAAACAGCGGAGGTGGAATCACCGTCCTCTCGGTCGACAGGCGGGTGCTCTAACCATTATACCACCGCTTCCCTGTGAAGGGTCTACTATGCCAGCAATTCCCCAGCCAAGTGACGTGCGCACCGCCCATGGGTCGTCGCCACTTCCTGGTATCAGCTCTCTCCCAGCAAACACATAACATTTTTATAACATTTTATAAAGGTTATATACATGTTATAACGAAAACATTTTTCAATAACATTTTGTAAATGTAAATAAAATGTTATGTAAAATTTCAGAAACATCATACAGATGTTTTTAAGATAACGTAATTTTACATTTTTCAGTGATGTTTTTAAAACATCATTAAAACATTCCCAGCAAACACAATAATGTTTTAAAAACATCAGAAAAATGTTTCCTCAAATGTCATAATAATGTTTTTTTTAATGTTATAATGATATAAAAATGTGTCATCTTGGAAACATTTGAAAAACATTTTTGAACAATGTTTTATTAAAACATATATATAATATCATGAAAACATTTTTGACAAAGGAACAAAACATCACAAAAATGTTATTTGAATGTTTTATTTAAAACATTTCACTTTGAAAGGTATCAGAAAAGCTTTGATTTTATGGCTGAGCCCAGCACACACAATACTGTTTTAAAAACATCAGAAAAATGTTTTCTAAAATGTCATAAAAATGTTTTTTTTAATGTTATAATGATATCAAAATGTGCCATCTTGGAAACATTTGAAAAACATTTTTGAACAATGTTTTATTAAAACATATATATAACATCATAAAAACATGTTTGACAAAGGAACATAAACATCACAAAAATGTTATTTTAATGTTTTATTGAAACATTTCACTTTGAAAGGTATCAGAAAAGCTTTGATTTTATGGCTGAGCCCAGCACACACAATACTGTTTTAAAAACATCAGAAAAATGTTTTCTAAAATGTCATAAAAATGTTTTTTTTTAATGTTATAATGATATCAAAATGTGCCATCTTGGAAACATTTGAAAAACATTTTTGAACAATGTTTTATTAAAACATATATATAACATCATGAAAAGATGTTTGACAAAGGAACATAAACATCACAAAAATTTTATTTGAATGTTTTATTTAAAACATTTCACTTTGAAAGGTATCAGAAAAGCTTTGATTTTATGGCTGAGCCCAGCAAACACAATACTGTTTTAAAAACATCAGAAAAATGTTTTCTAAAATGTCATAAAAATGTTTTCTTTTAATGTTATAATAATATCAAAATGTGTCATCTTGGAAACATTTGAAAAACATTGTTGAACAATGTTTTATTAAAACATATATATAACATCATGAAAACATGTTTGACAAAGGAACATAAACATCACAAAAATGTTATTTTAATGTTTTATTAAAACATTTCACTTTGAAAGGTATCAGAAAAGCTTTGATTTTATGGCTGAGCCCAGCACACACAATACTGTTTTAAAAACATCAGAAAAATGTTTTCTAAAATGTCATAAAAATGTTTTTTTTAATGTTATAATGATATCAAAATGTGCCATCTTGGAAACATTTGAAAAACATTTTTGAACAATGTTTTATTAAAACATATATATAATATCATGAAAACATTTTTGACAAAGGAACAAAAACATCACAAAAATGTTATTTGAATGTTTTATTTAAAACATTTCACTTTGAAAGGTATCAGAAAAGCTTTGATTTTATGGCTGAGCCCAGCACACACAATACTGTTTTAAAAACATAAGAAAAATGTTTTCTAAAATGTCCCAACAATTTTTTTTTAATGTTATAATGATATCAAAATGTGCCATCTTGGAAACATTTAAAAAACATTTTTGAACAATGTTTTATTAAAACATATATATAACATCATGAAAACATGTTTGACAAAGGAACATAAACATCACAAAAATGTTATTTTAATGTTTTATTGAAACATTTCACTTTGAAAGGTATCAGAAAAGCTTTGATTTTATGGCTGAGCCCAGCACACACAATACTGTTTTAAAAACATCAGAAAAATGTTTTCTAAAATGTCATAAAAATGTTTTTTTTTAATGTTATAATGATATCAAAATGTGCCATCTTGGAAACATTTGAAAAACATTTTTGAACAATGTTTTATTAAAACATATATATAACATCATGAAAAGATGTTTGACAAAGGAACATAAACATCACAAAAATGTTATTTGAATGTTTTATTTAAAACATTTCACTTTGAAAGGTATCAGAAAAGCTTTGATTTTATGGCTGAGCCCAGCAAACACAATACTGTTTTAAAAACATCAGAAAAATGTTTTCTAAAATGTCATAAAAATGTTTTCTTTTAATGTTATAATAATATCAAAATGTGTCATCTTGGAAACATTTGAAAAACATTGTTGAACAATGTTTTATTAAAACATATATATAACATCATGAAAACATGTTTGACAAAGGAACATAAACATCACAAAATTTTTATTTTAATGTTTTATTAAAACATTTCACTTTGAAAGGTATCAGAAAAGCTTTGATTTTATGGTTGAACCCAGCAAACACAATACTGTTTTAAAAACATCAGATAAATGTTTTCTAAAATGTCATAAAAATGTTTTTTTTTAATGTTATAATGATATCAAAATGTGCCATCTTGGAAACATTTGAAAAACATTTTTGAACAATGTTTTATTAAAACATATATATATAACATCATGAAAACATGTTTGACAAAGGAACATAAACATCAGAAAAATTTTATTTTAATGTTTTATTGAAACATTTCACTTTGAAAGATATCAGAAAAGCTTTGATTTTATGGCTGAGCCCAGCACACACAATACTGTTTTAAAAACATCAGAAAAATGTTTTCTAAAATGTCATAAAAATGTGTTTTTTAATGTTATAATGATATCAAAATGTGCCATCTTGGAAACATTTGAAAAACATTTTTGAACAATGTTTTATTAAAACATATATATAACATCATGAAAAGATGTTTGACAAAGGAACATAAACATCACAAAAATGTTATTTGAATGTTTTATTTAAAACATTTCACTTTGAAAGGTATCAGAAAAGCTTTGATTTTATGGCTGAGCCCAGCAAACACAATACTGTTTTAAAAACATAAGAAAAATGTTTTCTAAAATGTCATAAAAATGTTTTCTTTTAATGTTATAATAATATCAAAATGTGTCATCTTGGAAACATTTGAAAAACATTGTTGAACAATGTTTTATTAAAACATATATATAACATCATGAAAACATGTTTGACAAAGGAACATAAACATCACAAAATTTTTATTTTAATGTTTTATTAAAACATTTCACTTTGAAAGGTATCAGAAAAGCTTTGATTTTATGGTTGAACCCAGCAAACACAATACTGTTTTAAAAACATCAGATAAATGTTTTCTAAAATGTCATAAAAATGTTTTTTTTTAATGTTATAATGATATCAAAATGTGCCATCTTGGAAACATTTGAAAAACATTTTTGAACAATGTTTTATTAAAACATATATATATAACATCATGAAAACATGTTTGACAAAGGAACATAAACATCAGAAAAATTTTATTTTAATGTTTTATTGAAACATTTCACTTTGAAAGGTATCAGAAAAGCTTTGATTTTATGGCTGAGCCCAGCACACACAATACTGTTTTAAAAACATCAGAAAAATGTTTTCTAAAATGTCATAAAAATGTGTTTTTTAATGTTATAATGATATCAAAATGTGCCATCTTGGAAACATTTGAAAAACATTTTTGAACAATGTTTTATTAAAACATATATATAACATCATGAAAACATGTTTGACAAAGGAACATAAACATCAGAAAAATGTTATGTTAATGTTTTATTAAAACATTTCATTTTGAAAGGTATCAGAAAAGCTTTGATTTTATGGTTGAACCCAGCAAACACAATACTGTTTTAAAAACATCAGAAAAATGTTTTCTAAAATGTCATAAAAATGTTTTTTTTTAATGTTATAATGATATCAAAATGTGCCATCTTGGAAACATTTGAAAAACATTTTTGAACAATGTTTTATTAAAACATATATATAACATCATGAAAACATGTTTGACAAAGGAACATAAACATCAGAAAAATGTTATTTTAATGTTTTATTAAAACATTTCACTTTGAAAGGTATCAGAAAAGCTTTGATTTTATGGTTGAACCCAGCAAACACAATACTGTTTTAAAAACATCAGATAAATGTTTTCTAAAATGTCATAAAAATGTTTTTTTTAATGTTATAATGATATCAAAATGTGCCATCTTGGAAACATTTGAAAAACATTTTTGAACAATGTTTTATTAAAACATATATATAACATCATGAAAACATGTTTGACAAAGGAACATAAACATCACAAAAATGTTATTTGAATGTTTTATTTAAAACATTTCACTTTGAAAGGTATCAGAAAAAGCTTTGATTTTATGGCTGAGCCCAGCAAACACAATACTGTTTTAAAAACATAAGAATTTTTTTTCTAAAATGTCATAAAAATGTTTTCTTTTAATGTTATAATAATATCAAAATGTGTCATCTTGGAAACATTTGAAAAACATTGTTGAACAATGTTTTATTAAAACATATATATAACATCATAAAAACATTTTTGACAAAGGAACAAAACATCACAAAAATGTTATTTTAATGTTTTATTAAAACATTTCACTTTGAAAGGTATCAGAAAAGCTTCGATTTTATGGCTGAGCCCAGCAAACACAATACTGTTTTAAAAACATAAGAAAAATGTTTTCTAAAATGTCATAAAAAAAATTTTTTTTACTGTTATAATGATATCAAAATGTTCCATCTTGGAAACATTTGAAAAACATTTTTGAACAATGTTTTATTAAAACATATATATAACATCATGAAAAGAAATTGACAAAGGAACATAAACATCACAAAAATGTTATTTGAATGTTTTATTTAAAACATTTCACTTTGAAAGGTATCAGAAAAGCTTTGATTTAATGGCTGAGCCCAGCAAACAAAATACTGTTTTAAAAACATCAGAAAAATGTTTTCTAAAATGTCAAACAAAAATCTTTGTAATGTTATAATGATATCAAAATGTGCCATCTTGGAAACATTTGAAAAACATTTTTGAACAATGTTTTATTAAAACATATATATAACATCATAAAAAACATGTTTGACAAAGGAACATAAACATCACAAAAATGTTATTTTAATGTGTTATTAAAACATTTCACTTTGAAAGGTATCAGAAAAGCTTTGATTTTATGGCTGAACCCAGCAAACACAATACTGTTTTAAAAACATCAGAAAAATGTTTTCTAAAATGTCATAAAAATGTTTTCTTTTAATGTTATAATAATATCAAAATGTGTCATCTTGGAAACATTTGAAAAACATTGTTGAACAATGTTTTATTAAAACATATATATAATATCATGAAAACATGTTTGACAAAGGAACATAAACATCACAAAAATGTTATTTTAATGTTTTATTAAAACATTTCACTTTGAAAGGTATCAGAAAAGCTTTGATTTTATGGCTGAGCCCAGTAAACACAATACTGTTTTAAAAACATAAGAAAAATGTTTTCTAAAATGTCATACAATTTTTTTTTAATGTTATAATGATATCAAAATGTGCCATCTTGGAAACATTTGAAAAACATTTTTGAACAATGTTTTATTAAAACATATATATAACATCATAAAAAACATGTTTGACAAAGGAACATAAACATCACAAAAATGTTATTTTAATGTGTTATTAAAACATTTCACTTTGAAAGGTATCAGAAAAGCTTTGATTTTATGGCTGAACCCAGCAAACACAATACTGTTTTAAAAACATAAGAAAAATGTTTTCTAAAATGTCATAAAAATGTTTTCTTTTAATGTTATAATAATATCAAAATGTGTCATCTTGGAAACATTTGAAAAACATTGTTGAACAATGTTTTATTAAAACATATATATAACATCATGAAAACATGTTTGACAAAGGAACATAAACATCACAAAATTTTTATTTTAATGTTTTATTAAAACATTTCACTTTGAAAGGTATCAGAAAAGCTTTGATTTTATGGTTGAACCCAGCAAACACAATACTGTTTTAAAAACATCAGATAAATGTTTTCTAAAATGTCATAAAAATGTTTTTTTTAATGTTATAATGATATCAAAATGTGCCATCTTGGAAACATTTGAAAAACATTTTTGAACAATGTTTTATTAAAACATATATATATAACATCATGAAAACATGTTTGACAAAGGAACATAAACATCAGAAAAATTTTATTTTAATGTTTTATTGAAACATTTCACTTTGAAAGGTATCAGAAAAGCTTTGATTTTATGGCTGAGCCCAGCACACACAATACTGTTTTAAAAACATCAGAAAAATGTTTTCTAAAATGTCATAAAAATGTGTTTTTTAATGTTATAATGATATCAAAATGTGCCATCTTGGAAACATTTGAAAAACATTTTTGAACAATGTTTTATTAAAACATATATATAACATCATGAAAACATGTTTGACAAAGGAACATAAACATCAGAAAAATGTTATGTTAATGTTTTATTAAAACATTTCATTTTGAAAGGTATCAGAAAAGCTTTGATTTTATGGTTGAACCCAGCAAACACAATACTGTTTTAAAAACATCAGAAAAATGTTTTCTAAAATGTCATAAAAATGTTTTTTTTTAATGTTATAATGATATCAAAATGTGCCATCTTGGAAACATTTGAAAAACATTTTTGAACAATGTTTTATTAAAACATATATATAACATCATGAAAACATGTTTGACAAAGGAACATAAACATCAGAAAAATGTTATTTTAATGTTTTATTAAAACATTTCACTTTGAAAGGTATCAGAAAAGCTTTGATTTTATGGTTGAACCCAGCAAACACAATACTGTTTTAAAAACATCAGATAAATGTTTTCTAAAATGTAATAAAAATGTTTTTTTTAATGTTATAATGATATCAAAATGTGCCATCTTGGAAACATTTGAAAAACATTTTTGAACAATGTTTTATTAAAACATATATATAACATCATGAAAACATGTTTGACAAAGGAACATAAACATCACAAAAATGTTATTTGAATGTTTTATTTAAAACATTTCACTTTGAAAGGTATCAGAAAAAGCTTTGATTTTATGGCTGAGCCCAGCAAACACAATACTGTTTTAAAAACATAAGAATTTTTTTTCTAAAATGTCATAAAAATGTTTTCTTTTAATGTTATAATAATATCAAAATGTGTCATCTTGGAAACATTTGAAAAACATTGTTGAACAATGTTTTATTAAAACATATATATAACATCATAAAAACATTTTTGACAAAGGAACAAAACATCACAAAAATGTTATTTTAATGTTTTATTAAAACATTTCACTTTGAAAGGTATCAGAAAAGCTTCGATTTTATGGCTGAGCCCAGCAAACACAATACTGTTTTAAAAACATAAGAAAAATGTTTTCTAAAATGTCATAAAAATGTGTTTTTTAATGTTATAATGATATCAAAATGTGCCATCTTGGAAACATTTGAAAAACATTTTTGAACAATGTTTTATTAAAACATATATATAACATCATGAAAACATGTTTGACAAAGGAACATAAACATCAGAAAAATGTTATGTTAATGTTTTATTAAAACATTTCATTTTGAAAGGTATCAGAAAAGCTTTGATTTTATGGTTGAACCCAGCAAACACAATACTGTTTTAAAAACATCAGAAAAATGTTTTCTAAAATGTCATAAAAATGTTTTTTTTTAATGTTATAATGATATCAAAATGTGCCATCTTGGAAACATTTGAAAAACATTTTTGAACAATGTTTTATTAAAACATATATATAACATCATGAAAACATGTTTGACAAAGGAACATAAACATCAGAAAAATGTTATTTTAATGTTTTATTAAAACATTTCACTTTGAAAGGTATCAGAAAAGCTTTGATTTTATGGTTGAACCCAGCAAACACAATACTGTTTTAAAAACATCAGATAAATGTTTTCTAAAATGTAATAAAAATGTTTTTTTTAATGTTATAATGATATCAAAATGTGCCATCTTGGAAACATTTGAAAAACATTTTTGAACAATGTTTTATTAAAACATATATATAACATCATGAAAACATGTTTGACAAAGGAACATAAACATCACAAAAATGTTATTTGAATGTTTTATTTAAAACATTTCACTTTGAAAGGTATCAGAAAAAGCTTTGATTTTATGGCTGAGCCCAGCAAACACAATACTGTTTTAAAAACATAAGAATTTTTTTTCTAAAATGTCATAAAAATGTTTTCTTTTAATGTTATAATAATATCAAAATGTGTCATCTTGGAAACATTTGAAAAACATTGTTGAACAATGTTTTATTAAAACATATATATAACATCATAAAAACATTTTTGACAAAGGAACAAAACATCACAAAAATGTTATTTTAATGTTTTATTAAAACATTTCACTTTGAAAGGTATCAGAAAAGCTTCGATTTTATGGCTGAGCCCAGCAAACACAATACTGTTTTAAAAACATAAGAAAAATGTTTTCTAAAATGTCATAAAAAAATTTTTTTTTACTGTTATAATGATATCAAAATGTTCCATCTTGGAAACATTTGAAAAACATTTTTGAACAATGTTTTATTAAAACATATATATAACATCATGAAAAGAAATTGACAAAGGAACATAAACATCACAAAAATGTTATTTGAATGTTTTATTTAAAACATTTCACTTTGAAAGGTATCAGAAAAGCTTTGATTTAATGGCTGAGCCCAGCAAACAAAATACTGTTTTAAAAACATCAGAAAAATGTTTTCTAAAATGTCAAACAAAAATCTTTGTAATGTTATAATGATATCAAAATGTGCCATCTTGGAAACATTTGAAAAACATTTTTGAACAATGTTTTATTAAAACATATATATAACATCATAAAAAACATGTTTGACAAAGGAACATAAACATCACAAAAATGTTATTTTAATGTGTTATTAAAACATTTCACTTTGAAAGGTATCAGAAAAGCTTTGATTTTATGGCTGAACCCAGCAAACACAATACTGTTTTAAAAACATAAGAAAAATGTTTTCTAAAATGTCATAAAAATGTTTTCTTTTAATGTTATAATAATATCAAAATGTGTCATCTTGGAAACATTTGAAAAACATTGTTGAACAATGTTTTATTAAAACATACATATAATATCATGAAAACATGTTTGACAAAGGAACATAAACATCACAAAAATGTTATTTTAATGTTTTATTAAAACATTTCACTTTGAAAGGTATCAGAAAAGCTTCGATTTAATGGCTGAGCCCAGCAAACACAATACTGTTTTAAAAACATAAGAAAAATGTTTTCTAAAATGTCATAAAAAAATTTTTTTTTACTGTTATAATGATATCAAAATGTTCCATCTTGGAAACATTTGAAAAACATTGTTGAACAATGTTTTATTAAAACATATATATATAACATCATAAAAACACTTTTGACAAAGGAACATAAACATCACAATAATGTTATTTTAATGTTTTTTTATTACAACATTTCACTTTGAAAATAAGGTATCAGAAAAGGTTTGATTTTATGGCTGTGCACAGCTTGTGGCTGATTCTAGCCTTACGAAGCAGGGCAATCAAACCAAGAAGGCCACATATTTGGAGAGATCAATCCACAAGCTGACGTTGTTGGTGGAAAACGGAGCAGATGTAGACTCCAAATAGTTGTACTCTGCCTTACATAGACTCCAAATAGTTGCACTCTGCCTTACATAGACTCCAAATAGTTGTACTCTGCCTTACATAGGCTCCAAATAGTTGTACTCTGCCTTAATTTTACATAGACTCCAAATAGTTGTACTCTGCCTTACATAGACTCCAAATAGTTGTACTCTGCCTACATAGACTCTAAATAGTTGTACTCTGCCTACATAGACTCCAAATAGTTGTACTCTGCCTTACATAGACTCCAAATAGTTGTACTCTGCCTACGGGTGGGAGTAAAGAACTGACTATTTCGTTTCTGAGAAAAATCACATAATCTGCACGAAACCAGTCGCATGTCGCAAGAGATCGTTTTCTGCTACAGCCCAAAATGCATGGGACGGCTTAGATTTACGATTTTTGTATTATTGTACTTCTTGCTTCTAAAATGTATTTACTTTCATATGCCAAACTATCATATGTGAAAGGTTTATTTAAATAGCTTAATAAAAGCCGTATTTAGAAGCTGGTAATTAAACATGCGCCGCTGAACAAGAACAATGTCGCGACATAACCCATTTTCGAGGACCGCGCGCCATTGCTGCTCTTGGAATTTCCCCAACATAATGGGTATCCCCAGAAAGCGCTTCATCTCTGCTATACGTCAGAGGAAACTGAATTAGCGGGTCTTTTGAATTCAACCAATCACGAACGTCTGAAAGGGTGCCCCCGTAGTAAACAACCAAGCGCAGTTGCTATCACGTGACCAGACTGCCGTTAGTCATAGGCTGATCATTGCTCGAGCATGCGCACCGCGCCGTTTTATCGGCTTACGCGTCATCGCGTACAAGTCAACTTTTCAACAATGGCAACGGGAATCGCTCAACTTTTGAACACTTCGGGTGGGGATGCAGACAAATTGCACGATTTGCTACTTGACTACGTACTGGACTTTGACAGTGGAGACGATGACTCGATACTTGACGACGACGACAGGGACTGTCCTACAGACGATGACGACGACTTTGAGTTTGACATGACAAGGGGAGACTTCGACTCGGCTATGCCTATGGTATGGACGTAGCGATGGCATTGCCTGAAGTTGTGATGGGCGAGGAGGAGGAACGCCAAAACGTGTCAGCTTATCGGTACGTATAGTTGAATAACAAATCACTTATTGTTTATATGTGACAAATAAACTCAATCTAGCCATTGCTATTAATATCAACCGTAGTGACAACGGGTCTGCGAAGCCGAAGACTGGCAACTGTTGTTTACGTTTTTCACGGACAGCTGTCAGTGCCCGAGCTGTCATCCGTCGATGCGACGACGGCACGTATACACTTCACCGTTGCTTTCACATTAATTAAAATTACAATATAATTATAACTGTACATATTTGAAACATTGAACATTCATTTTGTTATCCCAGTATTTAATTATAAAAACAACTACTGTCACTGCCGTTTGTGTTGCAGCTGTCAATGTAAAAAAGTAAAACAACTACCTTTTTATTGTGCCATAAAAAGTCAAATACTTAACTTGGATCATTATTCTTTCAGTATGATTGACAACTAGTGTGTTACAACAACTCTGTGAAATTTAATTGAGATCAGGTAATAAGTAGTGGTGGTAACCAAGGACTAAGTCCAATTTATGTCATGAAAAAAGCACGCTGTCATATGTACTTTCCCAAATGTTATCCTTGTCAAATATAAGGCTAATCTACCAACTTAACACTGTGTAGATCTGAGACAGTTGTGTCCAGTGACATTACTTATTTTGTGTAATCATCACTATAGCAAGGGGTGGTAGTAGTACTACACTACCCCTAGCAGCAACACTAATTAAGTTCCAAGTTTCAACAGGGTTATCTGCCAGCTAGGGGTACTGTTGTACAACTGTCCATTTAGTAGGGGATTGGCCAACATATAACATCTGCCATGACTTATCTTCTTTATCATTAGTTATAGAGGAATTTTTTTTGAGCAGGATATAGACGATGAGTGCCCATATGAAAAGAGCACGGAAACGGGATTACTGGAGAAGATGGATGTCGGAAAAGACAAAAAAGTCCAAAATAGATGCAGATGCACATGAATTAATTGGAGACATTTCTGAAAATGAAACATCAGAAGATGTAACAGAATTTCAAGAAAGCAATAATGACCAAGTTGAGCATGACACAAATGCTGAACATGACCACAGTGATGAACATGACCACATTGATGAACATGACCACAGTGATGAACATGACCACAGTGATGAACATGTCCACAGTGATGAACATGACCACAGTGATGAACATGACCACAGTGTTGAACATGACCACAGTGATGAACATAACCACAGTGATGAACATGACCACAGTGATGAACATGACCACAGTGATGAACATGACCACAGTGATGAACATGACCACAGTGATGAACATGACCACAGTGTTGAACATGACCACAGTGATGAACATGACCACAGTGATGAACATGACCACAGTGTTGAACATGACCACAGTGATGAACATGACCACAGTGATGAACATGACCACAGTGATGAACATGACCACAGTGTTGAACATGACCACAGTGTTGAACATGACCACAGTGATGAACATGACCACAGTGATGAACATGACCACAGTGTTGAACATGACCACAGTGATGAACATGACCACAGTGATGAACATGACCACAGTGTTGAACATGACCACAGTGATGAACATGACCACAGTGATGAACATGACCACAGTGATGAACATGGCCACTACATGGAAAACTACACTTTCGAGACCATCTGCTGTGCAAAGTGGTCTCAAGTAAGTATATTTCCATTGAACTGTGTGCTTATTATATTATCATGATCTTACTATAAGCAATAGTTGTTTATGATTACTAAAAAAAAAAATTTCTAACAAATTGCCTTAACTTACAAAATCTTATTAAAATAAATAAATATAATACCTTTCAGAATCTATTATTCAAATCGACAGAGCTTGCATGACTTTCTCAGTCAATTCTTCAGCATCAAAATGCAAAGTTCTCTGATATCATGTGACTTTGTTGGTAGTCATCACATGACAGCAGTTCATTGTGATGCTGAAGAAGTGACCGAGAGGGTCACAAATGCTCCGTCTAGCGTATCAGTAGACTCTGAAAGGTATCTCAACTTACTTTAAATCTTGTACGTAATAATTTACATGCTGGTTAAGGAATATTTGTTTGTTTTCTAATGGTTGTCCATAAATTTGTCTGGAAAAAGCATCTTTAAAATGTGTTAGATATATATATATATATGTATATATATATATATATACACATATATATATACATATATATGTATATATATATATGTGTGTGTGTATATATTTATATATATATATATAATATATTTATCCATGTGTAAACGTTTTCATTCAGTCTCACTGTACAATTAATGTTTTACTTTTGTCTTATTTTATGACACAATTGAATACGTAGACAAAGTACTTGTGGCGTCCTCTGCATTGTGTGAATATGACCCGCACATGAACTTGTGGTGTCCCTGGAATCTGTATTAGGAAAATGTGAACCCCCGTTGTGAAAAGCTGGCTACGGTCATGCAGAAGATAATGTATGTGTTTATGTCTCCAGAGGCAAGGGCTGCAAGGCAGGAAGAGGATGGCACCTGCAGTTGACACTACCAGTAGTACTCAAGATAAAAGACCATGAGTAGATTCTTCTTCTGAGTCGGATGATTAACATATTTGTAATTCGATTTTAAGTGCAATGAGGAGTAATTAATTTTCTTTGTAATTCGATTTTGAACATTGTAAATGTGTTAAATATTATAATAAAACATTATCAACTTACACTGTTTTGATGTTTATGGACGTTTTGTCAAAACTGTTTTATAATTTTTTTATGTATGTTTTAATACATTAAAAACATGTATTTAGAACGTTTTCAAGCTCCAATATTTTGATATAATTTTAACACTTTCTAATTTTTTTCATATTTTAGGGAAATGTTTTTATGATGTTATATATATGTTATAATAAAACATTTTTCAACAATGTTTTTACAATGTTTCCAAGAGTCAACATTTTGATATCATTATAACATTTTCAAAAACATTTTCATGATATTTTATGGAAATGTTTTTATGATGTTATATATATGTTATAATAACACATTTTTGAAAAACGTTTTTACAATGTTTCCAAGAGTCAACATTTTGATATCATTATAACATTTTCAAAAACATTTTCATGATATTTTATGGAAATGTTTTTATGATGTTATATATATGTTATAATAAAACATTTTTGAAAAACGTTTTTACAATGTTTCCAAGAGTCAACATTTTGATATCATTATAACATTTTGTAAAACATTGTCATGATATTTTATGGAAATGTTTTTAAGATGTTATATATATGTTATAATAAAACATTTTTCAAAAACGTTTTTACAATGTTTCCAAGAGTCAACATTTTGATATCATTATAACATTTTCAAAAACATTTTCATGATATTTTATGGAAATGTTTTTATGATGTTATATATATGTTATAATAAAACATTTTTGAAAAACGTTTTTACAATGTTTCCAAGAGTCAACATTTTGATATCATTATAACATTTTCAAAAACATTTTTATAACATTTGAAGAAACATTTTTCTGATGTTTTTAAAACATTATTGTGTTTGCTGGGCTGGGCTTAATGACACGAGAGTAGCCCAGTCCAATGAGCAGTACAATCTTTATATTTTCCTCGTATGGAAGTAATTGCTCTGCTATTGAGGCAAGATGGCGCCTCTGCATAACTGTCTCCGGCCGTGGGATCAAGCTTCTATTTGCTGGAATTGATTCCCTCAAGTACGCTCCCGGCAAAGGAATAGGGGTGCCTTCACTGATATTACACACAGACAGTCTATGCACCACTTCACTGTTGATTGTTTCTTCTGTCAACATCGTCGCCAGCTTTATCTTGACTGATTGTCCAGTAGCCTTCAGTTTGTCCATGGTCTGTTGGGCGATGAAGGTCGAGTTGGATTGGTCATCCAACAGCGCGTAGACCATGATGGACTCATCTGGTGCATCCTGGTGATACAACATCACTGACACAATCAGCGAGTTGTAGTGGCCTGCCACGTTGTCAGTGTCTGTCTCGTGTGATACAACACTCGCAACACTTAGTGCAGTGTGCAGACACCTTGGTGTCTGCTTCTGCGACTTCCTTCTGTCTGTCATCATAATGCGCAGAGTTGGGTGGAGGCCGCAACAAAATCTCTTCTTCCTCGGAAAGACCTTGCGTTCAGCGAGTTTCATTTTGTGAAAATGTCCGCACGATTCCAAACTTTGCGACCTCCCACAGAGCACACAGTTCCTGTCCTTGCTCTGCACCGGTGCATGGGCAGTGGCTAGTCACCTCATTGCAGTCTGAAAGGTTCTATTCTTCCCGAACATCAGTCGAAAATGTATACTTGGAATATTGTATACAAGCATTATTGTGAACAAGTAATTAAAGTTTATGCTTGTTCAGCATTAGCAAATTAAGTTAGTTTTTAGTAGATATTCAACTGTTAGCACTCAGACTGGGAACGTAGGCTGTAACGCTCTGTTCTAGTCATTTAGGTTAAGTCGTTTGGCGCAATTAAAAATCCACGCAATCGAAGTGTTTGTAACCAACTGCTGTTCGATTTAGTGAGAACAAGTAATTATAGATATATCAATGTGGTGTGATATTAATAATCATTAAGATAGCTCTTGTTAAAATGTTATATTTTTACAATTTAAAAGTTGTATTTGTAACTTCCGGTTTGTGCGTGAGCAAGGAGCAATTTTGAGTGGGTCCGACGTCGTGATATTTCAGTATTTAAATCCACGCCATCTGCGCTTTTAGAATTATGTGCTGACAATTTTGCATGCATACAATCAATCAAACATTTGTTATTTTTGTGTCATTCCCTTATATCATGTTTGATACAGAAATAAATTAAGTAAAATGAGAGTTTTGTTAAGCAATTCTTTGAACGTGTGCGTGCGTGCGTGCGTGCGTGCGTGCGTGCGTGCGTGCGTGCGTGCGCATACATATTCTTTATTTCATGTTCTAGGATTCCACAATACATTTGAAGAATAAAAGGATAACACACACCAGAAGACAGACAAGGCTGACAAAGACTATACGAAAATGTTGAGTATATACACCGAGTCCACAGTGTCCATTTAACATTGACACATTAAACATGCACGGATTTATGAAACAGTGATCTCTGAATATGTGTACACTTATTCGACAGTATCATGTGAATATTATAAACATTACTTCATGTTGAAAAGCATGACATTAATTTATGAGACTTTGAAATATGAACATTTCTGCACTGAGCCAGCACCGCCCTGTGAACACTGACACATACACTGGCATGGAGTTATGAAACATTAAACTGTGAATATTGTTGTGCTGAGCCTTCAGTGTACTATGTGGTCTTCCGCATAGTTCCATTTAAAAGTGTAGTGAAGTCGACTAGTTCTTCTACTGCTGCATTGCTTTGTGTGTTGTCCTTTTCCATGTCTCTTTATCAGCTACTGTGAACAATATATAAATATTACTTCATGTTGAAGTGCAGGACATTGTTTCATGAAACAGTGAAATTGATGTGCCGAACCTGCAGTGTACTGTAAACCAGTTTTGACACAGTTAACTGTAAATATTGTTGCATTATGTTTGCAGAACATTTCAAAGCTTCTCTCAATGTATAATAAATTGTGTTATTTTTATGCAATGACAGTGTGGGTTTTTTCCAAAGAATTATTTCACCATGCAATAACATATTGTTTTTTATAATTATACAGTAAACGCTACAGATTCTATGAATTTTCCAGCTTCACGTGTCACTTAATTATACATAGTTAGGCCATTAATACCTGTAATTAGTGTAGTCAAGTAAGTTATGTATACCATTTCTTCTTAAAATGCCTCAGTAAATTTACGAACATCACTGTCATGCACAATTACTTATGGCTGAAATAGGTAATTTATCAACATAAATCGGTCAAAGGTCAATGGACGTCAAATAATAAGGTCAATATTATGGTCAACAATTACAGCCTCTATTGACTTGATAGCATCCCAATTCAGACTTAATTAAACATAAATAGGCCATTAAGACACGTAATTAGGTAAAAGGTTAAATTGTAATACATTAGGTCATTAAAGGGTATTACGGTCAGTGTGTACATAAATTCTCCCTTACACCCCTCCCTGATCCCACACATCATACATAATTACTTAATCAGGCCATTTTTTAACATAAATAGGTTATCGTAGGTCAAATAAGTAGGTCATGTCAAGGTCACATATTATTAGGTCAACATTGTAGGGTCTTCTAATTTTTTATTCCAACTTGGTATCTTCATTAGTACACATTATGCCATGTTCCCCTGCATTCAGTGGCAGCGCGGCCAACAAACAGACCGGTCACATTACGACCCAACAAACAGGTCACAAGAAATGGACTCAGTTCCATAAGACAAAATAGACCCTTTTATGAAGCAAAACAAATTAAGTGGAATAACTTCGCAAATAATAAAGATATTGAAAAAAAATCCAAAAGAGTTATAAACTGCATACTATACTTTATCACACTAGTGTTTAAATGATTATAAAACAATTTTTAATTTTTCTGTAATTAATCTAACAACACATATGAATTAAAATGTTACATTGAATGTTAATACGTACATAGAATTATTAAATAGGAAATAATTATTCTGTTAAATTAATTAACATCAATCTAGTAAATCTACATTAGAATTGATTCCAATAATTGTGTCCCTTTGTGTATATTTTTGCATGTATCTGTGTGTATGTTTTTGTACATTTACCCGTGTGTATTTGGGTGTGTGTTTGTGTGCGTGTGCGTGTGTATCAATCATATAGTGGGCTCTGTGTCTGCCCATATTAAAGCCACACATTGACAGCAGAACACTGAATGGATAGTTGGATACCAACAGATGTGTATAGGTATATAGATAGAACGACCTGCATGTGTCGTTGAGAGTACCAGAAGAACTGCAACCCTGAAACTACGCATCTAAGTGAAGATTACAACATTCGTGGCGACAACAACCATTGTAATCTACAACAGGGGTGTACTTTGTTTCACATTGAATGGGTCAATGGAATTACACAAATGCAATGTGTCATATTATTGCTCGAATGAACCAATGACACAAACAATAGCAAAATATGGGGGATAACTAAATGGTA
Source organism: Lamellibrachia columna (assembly GCA_963662155.1). Classification (NCBI taxonomy): domain Eukaryota; kingdom Metazoa; phylum Annelida; class Polychaeta; order Sabellida; family Siboglinidae; genus Lamellibrachia; species Lamellibrachia columna. The sequence continues at coordinate 69,587,351 of OY759261.1, forward strand.
TTTTACTTTTTGTTTAGCTAAAATACCTATGCTAAGGGACCGTTTAAAGCTGTTGAATGTGTTATATTGCTAGATTTTATTTCCGGGATCAAAGATACACAGTTAACCGACATGTCAGACTTGCTCCAATGACATACAGCAATGAATTGCACGTGCGAATGGCATCATGCCTAACACAAAATGTCTTGAATTAATGGTTTATTAGCTTAGTAAAGCTGCGACACCCACAAAAAATTTCAAAATAGATGACTACCTAATTATAGGAACTACTTTGGACAATGGTATACATTTGTGTTAAAGTCTAACCTTTGTAAAATAGCTGGGGTGGTGGACACGACACGTCATGTCTTGAGAACTACATGCCTACTTGCATTATGGGTAAGGCCAGAAAGAACGAGATACTTTCGCCGGGCTTTTTCGTGGTTGTTATATATAAAATACATATATTTTTCGACTCCACTGGATATATACAACATCACAAAAATATGGTTTCCATAGTTACCTGTACATGTAATACTTTACGATGACATATATGGTTTCCATAGTTACCTGTACATGTAATACTTTACGATGACAAATATGCATAGTTTCCATAGTTATTTGTACATGTAATACTTTACGATGACATATATGCAGTTAGAATTCGTGCACTTTCGCATGTCGCCGACAACAAGGAATAAATGTCCTGGGATTATTTTACCAAGTGCGGGCAGTTTCGGAATGGGGGCAAAGTGGAGATGATTCTCACTTGGGACGGACCATTGTGAGAATTCCCAAAACGCCCGCCAAAGTGGGAATGGACTAAAAGGCAGCAACCAATCAAATGGATTACGGTCTATTTGAACTCTGCCAGGCTTGATACCTTTCTTTGAAGATGTGCTCAGTCGAGGTGTGCTGAGCGTACCTTGAATTGTACACATGCACCTGTATAAGATACTGCTGTAGAAAATAATAATATACTTCTTTAGCACATAAAGCACCACGTGTACTTATAATGCTTATTCCGACTTTGCCCCCTCTTGCATGGCGCAGAGTTGGAATAATACCGTTATTTCGTTCAAACTAACATGTACAAGTTTTCATAGTGTTTAGCCTAAGAACATGTGTTAAATTATAAATGCTAACTGTATAACACAAACGCAACGCAATATCTTTGAATATCGTCTACTTATAATGCTTATTCCGACTTTGCCCCCTCTTGCATGGTGCAGAGTTGGAATGATACCGTAGTTTTCGTAGTGTTTAGCCTAAGAACGTATATATTTAACCATGTCCTTTTGTGTGTTTCAGGAATGTGAGGTAGCTGGCACTTGTATTGGGTGAAAAGGGGTAATTAACTGCTGGGTGGAATTAATTAACTTCAATCGTGTTGAATTTGTTTGCTAAGCGCTGTGTTCGTGACCGTTAAAGTGTACAGTTAATGTACAGGGAGTCCCAACAATCGTTTGTTATGCTTCCTGGAAAACAAGCAGGCGTGACGGCAATGAAAGTGTGAGAGTAGGTAGGCCAATCAGTTGTTCGTTAGGAAATTCCGTCAGCCAATTAGGAAAAAGTTACGCACGTGCTAAACTACAGTTGTGATCGGCCACTCATTCGTGCGACGCCTAAATGGAAAAGGACTTCGGTTGGAGAAACAACACAGCAGGACATTGATACGAGGTTTCGCCGGCATGAGGCTGACAAGTTTGCGACACCACCTCGGTTACGTGCAGAGGGAAGAACCGCCAGTGACCGTCGCAGCGTTGCACAGACCGACAGACGGGCTGGCGAACGTACACTCGTGGAAACACCGAGGGGTGTCAGACGAGTGGCAGTCGTACCTGCTTCCTGATAGTGTCCATCTCTGGTAGCTAAGAAAATAAAGGCAATGAAGGATAACAAATCACCGGGAGTGGATGGGATTCCTCCAAAATTACTAATGGAAACAGTAGAACAAATCAGTATACCACTTGCAAGAGTATTCAACTTGTCATTAAAAGAGGGAGTTGTTCCGTTTGAATGGAAAGAAGCAAACATCATACCATTATTTAAAAAGGGTTCGAGAAATAAGTCAGAGAATTACAGACCAGTGAGTTTAACGTCAGTGATTTGTAAATTATTAGAAAGGTTAATTAAAGACCATATGGTGGAATTCCTCGTTAAGCATAAATTATTAAATTCATCTCAACATGGATTCCTTAAAGCGAGGTCATGCTTAACAAATATGTTATGTTTTTTGGAAGAAATCACTAAGTGGATAGACGTGGGATCGCCAGTAGATATTATCTACTTAGATTTTCAGAAAGCTTTTGACAAAGTGCCACATCAAAGATTACTACTTAAATTAAAAGCCCATGGTATCGGGGATAGCATAACTGACTGGATAGAACAATGGCTGACTGACAGAAGACAACGAGTTGTAGTAGATGGAGAAGTTTCAAATTGGAAATCGGTTTTGAGTGGGGTACCTCAAGGATCAGTATTAGGACCTATATTATTCTTAATTTATATCAATGACTTGGACGACAGTATAACAAGTAACGTACTGAAATTTGCGGATGACACAAAACTGTTTAGGAAGGTTAATACTGATGGTGATAAACAACATTTACTAAACGATCTAGACAGATTAGTGAAATGGTCTGAGAAATGGCAGATGTTGTTCAATTTTGGGAAATGTAAATGCCTACATACAGGACATAGGAACTTGAATGTAAACTATAAAATGGGAGATACTGTTCTGGGTACTACTGTAAAAGAAAAGGACTTAGGAGTTACAATAAGCGCTGATATGAAAGTTTCAGAGCAGTGTGGTATTGCAGCTTCAAAGGGTAATCAAATTCTTGGATTGATTAGAAGAAACATAACATACAAGGGAAAAAAGTTAATTATACCTCTTTATAAAGCAATAGTTAGACCTCATTTAGAATACTGTATACAAGCATGGAGACCATATCGTAAGAAGGATATAGATACGCTTGAACGCATACAAAGGAGAGCAACTAAAATGATTCCAGAACTGAGAGACCTTAGTTATGAAGAACGCCTGAAAGAATGTGGTTTAACAACTCTAGAGACAAGGAGGTTAAGAGGAGATCAGATTGAAGTTTTTAAGATATTGAATGGGTATGAAAATATTGATAGAAATATGTTTTTCTCACTCAAGAAGGATAGCAGAACTAGAGGACATGAGGTAAAATTAGTAAAGGATCAATGTAGATTGGACATCAGGAAGCACTCGTTCTCACAGAGGACAATAAATGAATGGAACAAATTGTCTACAGATTGTGTAACTGCTAGCAGCTTGAATATGTTTAAAAACAAGGTTGACACATATCTCAGGAGGGCGGGCTATAAGTAGATGAACATTGTTGGACTCTCGATAAGCCAATGGCTTCCTTGTCCACTTGCCATCTGGGCCTTTGGCTTGGATGGCAAATCTTGTTAAATCTTGTTAAATCTCAATACACACATATGTTTATGCAAAAACATTACCAAAACATAATTCCTATTGCCTACTTGAAACCATATAATTACTTGAGTTAAAATAAATTAGGATGTGTTCACGCTGTTCTCAGTTCACACACCACCGATATGACACACACATGGGTGTTTCATATCGCCAGTGTGTTTAAGGGTAGAAACCACGGGAAGGTGACAGTGTATTTTCCACCATGAGTGAGTGATTACGCGACAGTTTGTCTGCATGCATGCGTGCAAATGTAGTTGTGTATATTGCGTGTATGTCTGAATGCATATATATTGAAATTGTATTTATTTATAAAACTCATGAAACAACCAATGCTACATCTAAAGAAGTGTCACTGTCACAAATGTAATATTATGCATATCTGTTGAACTTTAATAATTTTTTCTACAGAACTCATGAACCAATTAAACAACAATGCTACATGGAAGAAATGACAGGTGGTGTGCAATACTGCCACTGTGAAATGGCTTCCTTTTAATGTTGCATTAGCATCAGTCACAAATATCACACTTAACAGATTATATGAACAGCTTAAAGTCAGTCAGGATGGGATCCACACATGCCTAAACTATGGAGCCTTAGTATAGAAGCCAAGTAAAGAACATCACTAATTATATTGGGAACCCTGTACCATTGACTAACAGGCAAACAATACAATCTGGTAATCACAGTGGCCAGGTGGTGCTATGAACAAGTGTGGACAAATTATAAAACAGTAATTTAACTAGTGTTAATGTACTACGTATAATAACTCCAAATGGAAAAAGTATATGAAAGAAGGATAAAACATTATAATAATAATATGCACACAACATTAAAATAATTATTAGTGTAACGTCTTGGTAATTAAAACATACATGGAAAGTGACACACATTCAAGTTATCACCCGTAATCTAGATTATAATGTTGTGTCTTTAAATGTTTCTTAAATGAGTCTTACATTTTTTTTTTCAGAAAAATCTTTTTTACATAACTCTTAGCTGAATAGTTTCGCTGGTCTAACTGTCAATGTCAAGAAGATATTTTTACCATGAGAGTTTTCGGTTATATTTTAACTGAATTAACCGGTTTAACTGAAATCGCTTACGCTTGATCCACCAGCGAACTTGTCAATGTCAAGATGATATTTTACCATGAGAGTTTTCAGTTATATTTTAACTGAATTAACTGGTTTAACTGAAATCGCTTGCGCTTGATCCACCAGCGAAGTTTGGGGTCGATGGCCGCATATGGTCGTTGTAGATGCTCAACGATTTTGTCACATTTCGCCTCTGATGTGACTTTCGAATTTTGAACTAATAGCAAATTGGTCAATATTTCGGACATGCAAGTCTTAATGATCATTAGCCATATTCAAACGATACGATGTTTACTATAGCATAGACATAGTATATGGTCAAATGTCACAATTGTTATTCGAGAAGATAATTCAATCAAACGTTTAATACAAAATATTTTTTCGCAAACAATGTATAGAATGATAATAAAATGTACGCAAATGAAACGTCAGTCAAGCACATGTAATGAAATAAACCACACATATGCAACACGAACAATGTACGTCTCACCACTCCGAATATTGCCGAGCGACTGACCAATCTAGGGTTAAGACCACAGTTGACCTTCCTGACCTCCGAATGTAGGGCTTATTAAATTGCGATATGTGATTTTAAAGAATTCATATGATGTGACTTAAGTGCAGTTGAGCAGGCATATTCACAGGTTTGTTTGTAGAAGCTATTGGCTGTGAAATGGTGCATTTTTTTGAGAGTTTAATAGGCGGAGGGTTTTATGGGAATTTTTCTGCTATGGGCCTCGTGGGCGCATGAATACATAGCTATTTTTGTCAAAATTGATGGGCATCGTACGTCGGGGCGTTTTAAAAGAGCTGGAGGTATGTGATTTTGATAAAACTTGGTCAGCATGTCAATGAGATAATGGCAGTTGTTGTGAAAAAGTTTCAGAATTTTTATTCGTCACGTTTTCTTATAATCAGATAAAAAGTTAACATGGCCACCAATGCAATTCTCAACTGTGGTCTGACTCCTCTAGAATCCCCCCACAATCCACTTTGCCCTGTACACTGACAGTCAGTGTCACACTGACACTGTCAGTGACACAGATACAGTGACTCGACGGCACTGCCACTGGCCATTGCTGTTACCCAGTCAATGGGCGTTGCCTATTTTTTAGAATGGGGCACGACATTGTGTCGAGAATGGGTGGACCGTTGGTTAGCGTTTAGTGGGTGCTTCTTTTCTTCTTCCGGGGCGCGGTGGTCGAGCGTCGGACTTTCGGTCTAGGGGACCGGGGTTCAAAACCACCTGCTGTCGTTTTGAAGCGTAGGCAACTTCGTTTACCCTACTTTGCCTGTGTCTTTCGGAAGAGATAGTAAAAGCCGTTGGTCCCTTGATTCGATCCCTTCTATCTGGTGCCTATGCTGGGGAAGTAGATCCCACACAGGGAAATGGAAAATACCTGCTGTTGACTCATTAATTCTGGAGAAGGAAAACTCTGAAAATAAACCACTCCTGTATTAGTTCTAAAGAAACTAAAATCTGTTGGTCCCGTAATTCTACCTGGTATCTGCACCCCCGACTCCCATGTCTCACAGTTACTGAAGTAGGTACCCCCCCCCCCCCCGACTCCCATGTCTCCGCGGTGACTGAGGTAGGCACCCCAACTCCCATGGTTACTGAGGTAGTCACCCCCGACTCCCATGTCACCATGGTTACTGAGGTAGGCATCCCCCAACTCCCATTTCTCCATGGTTAATGGGGTATAGGCAACGCCCGACTCCCATGGTTACTGAGGTAGGCACCCCCCGACTCCCATGTCTCCACAGTTACTGAGTTAGGCATCCCCCGACACCCATGTCTCCACGGTTACTGAGGTAGGCACCCCCGTCTCCACGGTTACTGTGGTAGGCATCCCACGACTCCCTTGTCTTCACAGTTACTGAGGTAGGCACCCCCAGACTTCGATGTCTCCATGGTTACTGAGGTAGGCAGAGGGCTCGCGAAAGTCAGACACGCCATTTCGTCGAGATTAGGGGCTTCATAAATATAAAAATCAAAACAGAATAATGTATTTATATAGTGCCAATTCCCTCTTTGTGGATCAAAATACAAATAAAAAAAAAAGTGGCAGGTCTGGTATCATTTTCTCTCATAAAATTATTATATTAACACTTCGTAGATTGTTACCAACATTTCATGCTGGGAAAACCAAAAATATTAAAAATAATATATTTTATTTGACATAGCGCTATATCCAATACTGTTTGTGGTGCTTCACAGCATACAAACAAATTAATGACATGATCTAAAATTGTTTTAAAATAAAAAAATTAGCAATATAATAAAATAATTAACGAATAAATAAATATATATACATAAATAATCAAATAACTAAATATATATATATATATATACATAAATAATAATAAAAATATATAAATCAAATAGTCAAATTAAGCTGTACAAAGTTTTAAAATAATGTATTGTGCGATTTTCCAGCAATATTCAGCCACTTTTGTAAAATACTGTTATTGTTGCAAAAAACAGTCGGGTCACGATTTCCACACTGGGTACGCCATGTCTGTGCTTAATGGTGCTGCTTTCTTCAGCTACTGTCTCTGGTCACTTAGAGGCTACTTCTGGATGACGTCTGAGCCGTGAACCAGCTCATAAAAAATCAACCGTTGATGATATTTCAGTGGTTTTCAGCCACGTGCGTTTGGTGTGGCACTAATCAGGAATGTTTGATCTAGATTAGGATTTCATAGGTTCCAAATCCTAAGTGGCGTACACCTGTAAGTCTAGTAACATAAATCCATAAGACTCACAAATGAACTGATTTGATTATCTATGTCAATTGGCTTCCAGTGCACGCCCAACAGGAACTTGTTGTGTCAACTAGTATAATATACTAATAATAGAGCTAAATATATGAGTTGCTCTTCCGATGTGTTTTGAATGATCAATTATTTGCAGGTAATATCACAAACATGGGCCATGTCCCGTAATACAAAAAAAGCCCAGCTCTGAACCCACAGAATTGTAAGGAATGTCTCTCATGCCCATGAGACTCACATTTTGGAATTTTTTTAGACTTGTGGGTAAACTATGAGTTGAGCTCTATGGGGTTTTGCAGATAGTACAAATAAACCAGGGAATTTATGTAATATCTTTAGCCAGAAGGGTACCGGGTACTATTCTTTCCAGAGAATTATGAGTGTACTCTTCATACAGAGAGAGAGATGTGCTAGCTTAAGCCAGTTTCGACTCAGCTTAGCCTACTGGGTTGGAGAATCACGACGACTGGAGAGAATCCTAGCTAGTGCAATGCCACACTAATTGCCAGTAGCTGGTAGAGTTAGGTAGACACATCCAATGTAGTTGAGTCCAACATGGACATTTCTACTCGTGTCGTTTGCTATCCTTCACAAGAGGGAGTCTATGATATGAACACACACAGTCTTAACTAATACATCCAGATATTGATACAAATATATGTTTTATTAAGTTTATATCTTCTGATGATACATCATCATTCAACAGTTTCCCAGAAAGTTCTGAAATAGTATGTGTACAAACATTATTGTATATAGCTTTTAATTAGTTTTAGTTAAGTGCAGCACAAACTGTGCTTGTGGGCATTAATTTATACTGGGATGGAATGTTAATGTATGTATATATTATACTGTGTTGTAAAAGTAGAATGTGTCGAGGCTAAACTTTATATAGTTATACAGTGCCTACAGTGCCTAAGTCAGTATGGTAGCTACTTAGTTATAGCTAATTGTGGATCTCAACCTTGCACTGCTTACACGTCTCTAGTCTTGTTGCTTGTAAAGGAACATGTGTGGTCTTTGCTTATTAGCAAAATCCCAGCCACATTTGTTTGTATATTTGTCTGATATAATGATGCAAATAAAATTTGTATGAAGATAGCTATCATTTTGGTATATTTCAATTTGTTGTATTTTTTATATACAGCATATGAAACAGCGTAGTGGAAATACAAGAATTTGTAGTGTTCGTTTCACTGTGCCATGATTCTGTTTTGTTAGTCGCTGTTAGGTTTCACCCCGGTGACATTCTGAAGCTATGCTAAATTACAACAGAACAAATTCCTCAAGTGTAGCAATATCAATATCATTAGATGAGCTATATAATCTAAAATAATGCAATTTAGATCAAGAAAAGCAATACATATTTTGATTACCTGTGACTGGGGAGCTTCCTAAAATGCACCAGGTCTGAACACAAGGTTGAGCTCCATAATTTCATGAATATAACAAGTAATACAAATATGTAGGTTTTCAGACTGCATTGGCTGTACGTGTTTGATCATGCTTAAAAATCCAGGACTGGGACACGTTTACAGGCATTAACGATAATACACATTATTTAATATTCATGTCATGTGAATATTAAATATTTTTTGAGCAATTGTGGTTGTAGCGCTGCTGTGTGTGGCTGCTGTGTGCGGCTGCTGTGGGCGGCTGCTGTGTGCGGCTGCTGTGGGCGGCTGCTGTGGGCGGCTGCTGTGTGCGGCTGCTGTGTTCGGCTGCTGTGTGCGGCTGCTGTGTGCGGCTGCTGTGTGCGGCTGCTGTGGGCGGCTGCTGTGTGCGGCTGCTGTGGGCGGCTGCTGTGTGCGGCTGCTGTGGGCGGCTGCTGTGTGCGGCTGCTGTGGGCGGCTGCTGTGGGCGGCTGCTGTGGGCGGCTGCTGTGTGCGGCTGCTGTGGGCGGCTGCTGTGTGCGGCTGCTCCCGGTCTGACTGTTATCGTCATTTAACAACGTTCTCAGATTCTGGATTGTCTACGCACTGTGTGTTATATATCGTGAATGTACAGAGAGTACAACTGGAAGGTCTGTGACTTGCTTGTGTTTTTAATAATACGTTTTACATTGACTTTTAAACTGGCCTTTATTCTAAGGCGTGGCTGCCGCTATCAACTTCAACCGGTTTGAACTAAACATCCATGCGCTACCAAACTCACAGTACCGGAACATTGCCTGCTTGGGGTAGCGACCGCTGAAGCATGTCGCTGTCCAGGACGCTGCTTCTGAATTTAAGGAAATGCATGCAGCCGCCTGGTCACCCGTGGACGGCAACAATAGAAAGACTGCGTTTGTGTCGACCACCCACTAGACGTGGCACAAAAGCCGGAATAAGACGATCCAGGCCAATAACCAGGATGGCCAGCAGACGGTGTCATCAGGTCAGTTCTGTGAGCAAACAAACTGGTGTCAACAATTCAAACCTGATACAACTGACATCGAGGGGAACTGGGAATTGGTCGTTCATTGCGCGAAGCTCGCCTGACCTTCGTGCGAAATTCGCCTTGATCAATGTAAGATCCATTCACAACAAGGCGCTGCTCGTGCGTGACTACATCGACGAGCGCGAATTGGACGTCGTCGCCTTGACGGAAACTTGGCTGGGAGAAGATGAAACGACTGCCGTGTCCGAACTGTGCGGAGATGACTTCACGTTCGTACACCAGCCGCGTGGTGGCGCTCGCCGTGGTGGAGGCGTGGGAGTTCTGTTTCGGAAAACACTACAACTCGTTTCACGTGCCAATATTGACACCCATGCGAGTGAGACATGTCGCGTTATTTTGCGCAACATCCGCGGCTGTACCATGCGCGTGATCGTCGTCTACCGACCGCCAACGTCCGATTTCCGCTCCTTCCTGGATGATGTTGGAAAGGTGTTGCTCATCGCCGCGGCCCACCCTACTGAGACTGTAGTGTGTGGGGACTTTAACACGCGATATGGCGATCCGACTTGCACTGATGCAACTAACTTGGCCGATTTGCTGGGGACTTCAGGCTTCGTACAACATGTCAAAGGATCGACCCACGAGAGTGGCAACATTCTCGATCTTGTCATCACGTCGGAAACGTCAGACGTTATTGTCACTGCTGTTAAGCCTACAACTATGATCACCGACCACTACGCAATTGAATGCGAACTGTATCAGCCAAAACCAACGCGCCTGAAGCGCCACGTCGATCATCGGAGGTACGCAGCGATTGACAACAGTCGGTTTGCAGCTGATCTGGCGGCTGCCGATTTCGATGCTCATGAGTTGGACCCGATAGCACTTCTCTATCGTTATGACTATTGCCTACGCACTGTCGTTGATGAGCATGCCCCTCTCGTGTCACGGACTATTACGATGAGGCCGATGACCCCATGGCACACCAGTGAACTGGCCGAAGAAAAACGAGCTCTGCGTCGGGCCGAACGCCATTGGCGACAATCAGGCTTAACAGTTCATCGACAAATATATACGGACCGGCGCAACACTTTCCGGAAATCACTGAGGAAAGCACGTTCTGAACACTATCGAGCAGAAATCGAGAAAGCTGGCGGCAACATACGCCTGGTCTACGAAATCGCAAATGCACTTCTGGGTCGAGGCGTATAGACCGGCCCCTACCCGAAGGGTCAGACGCAACCCACGCGGCACTTGCTACCTTATTCCAGCGAAGCTTCACAGACAAAGTGGATGCGCTGTGTCGTAACCGGTCTCAGCAGCCAGGCGATGACATGATGACAGAGGTGACTGCTCGTTTAAATTTCTTTGAACCCGCGTTACCATCGGACGTGAAACGGATAGTGCTGGCATCTGCTGTGAAGTCGTGTGAACTGGACCCACTCCCAACATCGCTCCTGAAGTGTCACATTGATTCTCTGTCTCCGGTCCTGGCCCGTATCATCAACGCCTCTCTATCGTCTTCTGTGGGTCCTCCATCAATGAAGCACGCTGTTATAACACCAATACTAACGAAGCGAGGCTCTGACATCAACGTACTCACCAACTACCGCCCTATCTCTAACATCACGTTTGTGGCGAAGATAAGTGAGCGTTTCGTTGCGCAACAACTGCAACACTTCATGGACGAGAACGGTATTTACGGAGTATATCAAAGTGCGTACCGTCCACATCATAGTGCCGAGACAGCGCTTTTGCGTATCCATAACGACGTGGCACAGGCCATAGATAGTCGCCGGGGTGTACTTCTGGTGTTGTTAGACCTCACTGCGGCATTTGACACCATCGACCACACCATACTGCTGCGACGATTGCGTGGCTACGGATTATGTGGCGACGTACATGCTTGGCTGACATCGTATCTGCATAATCGAACAAATGTAGTACGCGTGAAGAGTAGCTTGTCGGAAGTTAATAACATTACGACAGGAGTACCGCAAAGGTCGGTTCTTGGACCTATACTTTTTAATGCCTACATTGCTCCTTTAGCGAAACTATTACACCAGCACAACATGCAACACCACCTGTATGCCGACGACACTCAATTGTACGTCACTTTCCCACCAACGGACCACACGCAAGCTCTCGCACGCATGGAGGCCTGCATACAGGAAGTGAAAACATGGCTCTGTGACAACGGACTCGTCATGAATGAGAACAAATCAGAAGCCATAGTTATCCGTTCACCAAGTCTGCGAACTCCTATTACGTTTAGCCGCATCAACATCTGTGGCCAGTTCGTTGACACATCCGCCGTTATCCGAGATCTTGGATTTGCCATTGACACTCATCTGTCGATGGCATCTCAAGTGTCGAACATATGCCGCAGCGCTTACTATCATCTAGCTCGAATTGCTAAGATTCGAGACTCACTTACCACCAGCGTTTGCAAAAGTCTGATTCACGGACTAGTAATTTCACGGCTGGACTATGGCAATGCGATGCTATTTTTAATAACCGATCACCTCCTGCACCGTCTGGAAATGGTCCAGCGGTCAGCGGCTCGCATTGTCATGCAGATTCGACGGGGTGATCGTCAGTCCTTGACGACTATACTAACACAACAACTAATCAGGTGGAGTGTCTTGTGGAAGTGTCTTGTTACATCACCCCTTATTCTGACTGCATATGGCCCAATCTGGTGACAAATCTGATAAAATAATGATCAAGTGTGTTAACTGTACCCATTTTATTAGTATTTTTTATTAAGAATCACATTTTGTATAAAATCCATATTGTAGTACGCAGTATTTCAGACGATCACAGAATAGTGGTTGGTACCCAACAACAGCATCACATTTACATACATGCCAACTCTGAGTGCTGCACATCTGTAAGACTGGTAACAGAAATCTGTAAGACCTGCAAATAAACCCATACCATTATCAATGTCTGCTGTGTACGTTCAAAGAGCTAGCTGTGCAAACTGGGATATATTGATTGAATCTCATCACACAGATTGTGCACAGATAAAATATTTGCAAGATATCCTGTAATACAAAATAGTCTTGCTAAAGATGCACAAAACCGTATGGAATACCAGTATGTCTCCTACTCCCATAGAATCGTCAAATGTGTTTAGAAGATCTAATTCCAATCTTAACTATGCTACAAACAATAGCATGAAATTGTCATTGACAGATTCGGCGAACCATGGCAATGTGGCATGGTCTAGTGAATTTCATACAAGCATGCAGCTGGCATGTTGTGGGCCATACTTAACTTTATTTGTGTGTTTTACATGCCCACTAATCTACAACCCATTTTACTTATATTTTACTTGTCACATTCAGTGAAACAAAATTCATCCAATCATGCATTGGCACATCATTTTCTGCAAGCCTCTTCAACAAGTTTGCAGGTCGCCAATGCGACGTCATTGCTGAAATATAATAGTCAAATGTTAAGTATATAGTACCTGTAATGCAACATGTTGGTTTTGATAAAAAATCACGCACAATGACATGTTATTCAGACACGACAATGTACATATTTCTCAAATGACAGTTCCATGTAAACAATTACTGGCTGGAAAACATAAAAATGCAGACCACACATGCCACAGAAATATCAACATAATGTGAATGATTCTCACAACAACGTGAGTAAAATTATTTATGACCCTACATTAATTGCCATATTAGACACATCATTTTATAAGGCCTTTCAGATAGACAAAATATGAAAGTGTTTAAACAATTAATGATTTAAATACAAATGAAGCAGAAGATGGTGCATTGAGACGTACGATATTTGCTGTGGTAAAGAGCCACCTTCTGGAGAACGTGTCGTAGTCCGAGTTGGCTTGCATAGTACATCGGCCCGCCAGTTTGTCTCGGCCAACCGTATCCCAGCAGCCTGTGCAAACAATACAATTGTATTACTATTTTCAACCATGGCCATATTAAAGATATTATTGAGGGAAGATAAATGTTTAAACTAATTTTAATATTTTTATGCATGCCTATGTTATATGCAATATAAATAACCTATTTTATGTATGCCATGCCGTGTGTGCGAATAAAGATATTATTTAAAGGAAATTAAATTAGAACTAGTTTTTACCAAAGTTCTTCTAGAATGCCCACTGCGTATAAAACAATACCAAATTAAAAAAAACAAAAACAATTATAAATAACTAGCCAAGTTGCACGGGAGAAAAGACAGCCACTGACAGAACATATGACCCCTTGCACTTCCCAGTCAAGGCTTGGAAGGACAATGCCAATCACAACATCGTGCCCCATAAATCGTGCATTCATACCATACAAAGGAACTTATGATGACATTTGACATAGATCACGTAACTCTGAGCAATCGTAGAAAACAGACACAACGTTGCAAACAATTATACGAAACTATGAATTCCTGTTGTTCTGAGTTACGTAATCTACATCAAACGTCCACATAAGTTCCTTTGTAATATCCCCACCTCCCAGGGAATTGTGAATTTTTTAATGTGCGAACCATCCCCCTGGGCCCCCAGGCAAATCAACATAATTTCAGCTCCATACATGCAAAACAAACTGAGACGAGGGAACAGACAGACAGACAGCCATAACCGACTTCATAGTATAGACATCCACAGTGTAAACCACACTCACATCAAGACATCAATGTCTGAGGCCTTGTCAGCGACTCCCTCTTCTAACACCTTGAAACCCTCATTGATGACACTGAATACAACTCGTTCACGAATCTCCTGAAGACAAAAAGCACATAATTTGCTAACCAATGAACTACACAAGTAAAGCAATACTTTGTTGAACCAAACAAGAAACATTGCTGTAATTTGTTAACATAAAACAGGCAGTATAAATCTGTCTTTTGTCCGTTCTGGGGGATGTTGCCTTTATTGGCAGAGTTCTAATTGCTCATAATTCAGAATATATTTCCAATTAACTGCATATGCGTATGTGGGGACAGCGCACCAGGGTTAGAGTAGATCTAATACAAGGCTTCCTGGTGCAAATTCCTGCAGCGTGCAGATGATTTCAGAGGTTTTGTGTAGCTACCCTTCCTTTAAAGACTTGTCTACTGGTGTAGGCTGCAGTCACAAACTGGTCATGCTTATGACATAAACAGCTTGATAAGTCCTCTGCTTGTGACATCGCACAAGGTTCCCACAACCTATTTTGCTGTACATGTGTCCTTAGACTGTGAAGTGTCTGTCTACTGCATCCAAATATACACACAACCTCTGCTACTGACTGTCTCGCTCACAGATAGCCAAAAGCGCACTCCCGGTCGCCATTAGAAAGTCTGCGCATGACAAGTAGTGATGTTCAAAGTCGATATTTAATGTTTTTTCTGATTGCTGTGATGTTAGGAACTACAGAATGTTGCTTGTAAGACTTTATTTGTAGAATGTTGCTTGTTGTAAGACTTTATCTGTAGAATGTTGCAAGACTTTATTTGTAGGCATATTTGTGGGATGTAGAGGCTTTTGACATCAGTGAGAGATAATCTGTGTTTCAATTATTTAATTTTTATGCATTTTTTTATGGATTTGTTGTATGCATAGAATCGACTCAAACTGTACCAATAATTTCCCTCACCAGTTGACACAGAATAACTGAATGATACACCTATTTGTTTATTCACAATGGCATTCCTTACCTGGGGTGAGATCTGGCGCCGTTGAATGCCCATCTCTTGACAGTACTCCAGTATGAGGTCTGTCACCTCATTGTCTATACGAGGTACTGTGCTTCCAGGCCTGTCATACTTGTACCAACCTCGACCTAAATAGGACAGCAGTGCAGAGATGGAACAATTGTACTCGGCATTCATAATCATGTGTAATTGACTAATTGTTGATGATTTTTTAGTGATCATACTCGTACTCAATTACAATGGTCAAAAAAGTAATCGTACTCGATTAGAGTGCTAAAGTAATCGTAATTATGATTACAACTTTGTTGTGTATATTTCTGTTACCCAGGTCTGGCAGCAATACAAGCAGGCTTTTCTCTTCATTTGGTATCTAATGCATGTGCAGTGACTGAATTTTTAATGTTGTGTTTGATTTTGCTTTGAATTACATGAGGATTTTTATTATATTATATTCTTGAGTGTAATCATGATTTGTAATCATGATTACGTGCAAAAGTAATCATAATCGTAATTGATTACACTCATTTTCTAGGTAATTGTATTTGCAATCATACTCATATATTTTAATAGCTCGGTTATTTATCTCAGTCACCACAGGACCAAGGATTCAGTAACAAGACTGATGGTTTATTTCAGTCCCCACAGGACCAAGGACCCAGTGACAGGACTGATGGTTTATTTCAGTCCCCACTGGACCAAGGACCCAGTAAGAGGACTGATGGTTTATTTCAGAGTGTATTTCTCTAGAGTTAGTTAGTCCACAACAAGTTGTGCTGTCTCTCCTAAATGAGTTAAGCTAAGTGGGGTGAGCTAAGTTGCCCAATTTCATGTAGCAGGGGTCTGAGGTTTTGTCTGGGGTTTGTACAAATGTATTGTATTTTGTTTTAATTAAAAACTTCACAAACTATCAAAAAACTAGCTGGCATTCTGTCTCAAATCAACCAAAATAAGAAAATCTTGTTGCACTCATATTTTTGAAATAAATTTTTTTTGCAGATTAATCTACATACGTCAATATAACCACAAATGTCAAACCATAGGGCTGTAGCTCAAATAGTTTCTGAGTTATGACCATTTCTAATTTGGTGGATTCTGTTGTTTTTGCCACTTTTTGGAAATCATGAAGATTTCTTGTTCTACTTAATACATAGTTCTAGATTATATGTACCTTTTTATGTACCTGGGTCATTCCATGTAAAATCAACCAACGGTCAAAAAGTTGATGTTTCAGAATTTACTGAAATTTTAACCATCGTACCCATTATTTTTTTTACATGTTTTTATGAGCCTCTAACTTGAGAAGTTTTCTAACTATGTATCTGAAATTTACTGAAAATGTAGATATGTTTGTACAGATTGTGAATAAAAAAATTCTAGAATGAGAGAAGGACAAAGGGTGTACTGGGTGCACGAAAATGGTAATTTTAAAATTTCTTAAAATTATTTCAGCAGTATGTATTTCATTGTTGTGTTATAGCACAATGTCCAAATTGTTGTGTTATAGCACAATGTCCAAATTGTTGTGTTATAGCACAATGTCCAAATTGTTGTGTTATAGCACAATGTCCAAATTGTTGTGTTATAGCACAATGTCCAAATTGTTGTGTTATAGCACAATGTCCAAATTGCAACCCTCTATTGTCAGGGACACTGGCAATAATATTTTAGCTTAGTAGGTATCTACTTACTATATTTTCAGAATAATTCATTCCTAATCTTTAACTTTTTATATATGTTATGACTTTCAACACCCAAAATGAGAATGTGGCATATGACCACCATTTTTTGACAGTGCATAGTCCTTTATTCAGTAAACAACATATTCTAATTTCAGGATGTGTTCTTTCTCATTTAGTTGATGTTGAAGCTGAAAATCACTGTTCAGCCTAATGGCGTGTTCTCCTAAATTTCATCCAAATTGGCCAAAAATATCAAAAATAAATGTGGCAGAACACCATCCTGAAATTTAAATATGTTGTTTACTTAATAAGACTATGCATAGTGAAAAAATGGTGGTCATAGGACTTGTCCCACATTCTCATTTTGGGTGCTGAAAGTCGTAAAATATATAAAAAGTTAAAGTTTAAGATTGAATTATTCTGAAAATATAGTAAGTAGATACAGTAAAATCTGTCTTAGCGGACACCTGCCCATAACGGACACCTGCCTATAACGGACACTTTTGAAAGTCCCGAATGACTTCCTATTAGTGAGCACTGTCTGCTAAACTGTCCATAGCGGTCACCTGGCTAATGTGGACAATGGACAGAGAATTTGGACCCAACCATTCATAGTCACCGTCGCTCAAAGTGCACTGGTTTCATTGTACCTATTAAACTAAAATATTATTGCCAGTATCCATGACAACAGAGGGTTGCAATTTGGATGTTGTACTATAATGCAACAATGAAAACCACACTGCTGAAATCATTTTTTTTAATAAAAAAATTAATAATTTCTGTGCACCCAGTACACCCATTGTCCTCCCCCCACTCATTCTACAATTTTGCATTCACAATCTATACCAATATATCTAAATCTTCCAACAAATTTCAGATACATAGCTTGAAACTTGTCAAGTTAGAGGCACATGAAAATGTTGGGTGCTTACCCCATTGTCATATTATACTAGGGCATTTACCCCTTGTTCATATTATACTAGGGCATTACAGAGACAATTTGCATGTAAATGCTTAGTTCTTTTGCACAAGTGCTCAAGTATTGCCACTTCTTTAGTCATTGGTTACAATTTAAGTAAATTCTGAGACATCAATGTTTTGACCATTGGTTGATTTCACATGGAATGACTAAGGTACATAAAATCTACAACTACGTATTCAGAAGTTTGTTTGCATTTGACGACAATATGTACATAATTTTCTTAGTAGAGATGGAATAGCAATCAGCTATAGGATTTAATATTGTGTTGTGATCTACTGATTAGATAAAAACACAAAAAAACATCTATTTGAAATATTTGTTTCAACATGAAGCCATTTGAACAGGGAATCCAAATATGGTGCATTACACAGACATTGTACCTGCTTTTCACATAAAAATAAATTGGATTTTAGCTCCATGGCCACATAACATGTGTGGCTGCTAAATATAGGCCACTTTTCACTATGTACCAACTTTGGAGATAAGTATCTCATAAACTAATCAAGGTACAAACTTTAAACTTCTCATATACCTATATATGTAGGTGTACTATTGACCAAAATAAGATTCATTTGTGTTCCAACATGTTTTTTTTTAAATAAGGGTCTAAAATCACTTGGCTCAATTTCGCACATAAAAACACACAACTTCAATGGTAGATTGTGGGAGAACTAATGTATAGATGTCAAACTATAGTTACTATCTACATATAATGGAGAATAAGCAGTCCAAATCTCAGAGTTCTAGCACAAACACTTTTTGAATTATTGGTATTTTAGATAGAACTAGAAATCTTCATGATTTCCGAAGTGGCAACAACGACAGAATCCACCAAATATGAAATGGTCATAACTCAGAAACTATTCGAGCCTCGGCCCTATGGTTTGACATGTGTGGTTATATTGACCTGTGGATTAATTGGTAAATTTTTTGTTGAATTAAAAAATATAAGTGCAACATGCCTTGGGTGATCTGAGACGGAATGCCCCATATATTATGATATACTGCTATATTAACACTTTTGCAAATTACCTGTTTTAACAAATAAAATCAATTCTTTCGATCATCTTAACATAAGGACAATGTAATGTTGTTCCTCTGACAATCTGAATTAATAAACAAGGAAGTTAACTTCCTTGCCTGTCTTTCTTCCCAGACGTCCGGCTTCGACCAGCCGGAGTGAGAGGGGGCAGAACCTCTCCCCGGCCACTTCCTGTGTGTTCCTGTTGGTTGTGTGACCTTGACCTTGTATTTGAGCCAGCATGACCTTCACCAGGATATCGACTCCTATGAAAAAGAACAAACAACATTCCTTTCAACATAAACAGCTTTCCAGGAAGGCACACAATAGAGGCTGCCCAACATTACCCCTGATGCCACCTTAATTAGATCAAAAACGATTATGTTGCACATTCCATTATAAGGCGGCTAAGCTGCCCTCCTCCCCTGGGTCACTCAAGGAATATCTAATACCAAAACAACATGGCAAATTTAAGATTATAACGCAAGCCTGCCAGTCTTTGTGACGATTCAACATGGATTATGTAATGGTTTAGTAGGTGTATCATGCAATTGGCACCTCAGATCATATTTACCCAGATACTCCATGTGGACAGTTTGCTGCCATATTTTTTTAAACTTCAGTGACAAATTTGTAAATCTTTTTTGAGAACATAGGCCCAGATGCATATGGACACTAGCATATTGAAAATTTTAATTGTTAATAGTAATGTTGAGAATCACAGACAAATTTGTAATGTGACCTTTAATGTCCCCTCTAATGTCTCCTTTACCTGCCAGGTCCATTGTTTTGTGACCTCCAAGAGTCATACCAAAGTCTTCCAACACCTGATCAACCTGATGCGGACTGGCTCCTTCCTCCACCAAAAATATACTCTGAAAAATATACAGACTTTTTAACTAAACACCCACACCATTGTGTCATCCACGGAAACAAAGCAGATACTGTATTCGTCCTATTAAGCGTACACACCCTAATGAGCATACACCCCCATTATTATCAAGGTTCAGTGACAACAGAAGTCTGAGAAAACAGAATGTTTCACCTATATCAGCTTTGGAATATTTTTGACCATATGTGAATGTATAAAAGGCTGGTAATAGCAACCAAGTCCCTTCATTGAATGTCTTGACAGTCACTTCCGTTGAGTGTTGATGTGTCCTGTTTGAATATTCGTGGTCCCACACAAAGCACATGGGTGATTATAACTGGCTCAGTGTCTGTATGACAGCCAGTCTTTTACTAAGTTTTAGAACTGATATCCAGATCAAACGAACCTTGATTGACTTAAGGTAGCTGGGGTGACTATTCTATGTTTGTTTTGAATTGAGTAGTCTCAGTAAAAGTTGTTAAGATAAATTAATAAAACTCAGAGTTTTTCATTTATTTGGTCATGTTTCATGATACAAATTTTTTTATTGTTGTAAATATGAAAAAATACCCACAAAATGTAATCTTATATCATTTTGAGAAAACTCCCAAACAAATACATACATATAAGTATTTTTAATGACAGCCAAAAGTTACACCTTAAACATGTGTGATTTTGCTCACAGATGGGTTCATTGCATATGCTGCATTTTAGCGTCGTAAGTGTTTTTATAAAACATTTAATTAGGTATTATTTCCTGGTTGTTAGTAAGAACAGAAATGTCAATAGATTGATAGATAAATAGATATTGACACGCCTTCTTAATTTGCCGCAACAATGGCCCTTGAATCTGTATATGTAACATGTTGCTGTTTACAATATCAGGTTACACCAGACATCTAACAAATACATGGCATGGTTTGTCTACAATAATTTTACCATTATCCAGCAGGGCATCAGGTCACATCTACTGACTGTTTACTTTACAGTTTAAAAGGCAGAATTAACTACGTTAGCGCCAATATTTTCCGGATTAAGAATATGATTTAGATAGATATAATACTGATGTGTACTAGAACCACAGTAACCAGACGATACAATCCGCGTTCTCGGCGAATGAATTTATGCTGGTTCAAAGAGTGCGCTGAATCAAAGCACACACATTCTTTACTTTGGAAACATCTTCAGCGTTTCCAAGAAGTCAGGGATTTCCAAAACGACTTGTTTTTTATTGGATGGATTGGCGAAATACGACATTAGTGCCGGGTGATTATTTGTGGTGTCAATGTTCAGTTTAATATTTTGTAGCTTTTTATGTGGAAAAAAATTAACTGACATGTTAGTTACTGCAGCTACCTTAAAAACGTCCATTGGAAAGAGCAGCATCCGTTTGACAAAGTAGCGCAATAATAAGAAACACTAAAATTTTCAAACAGAGAAATTTTTTAATGTGACTTTTGGCTTATTGTCTTATTTATACCTAAAAAACAAAAGACAAAGAAAAGACGTTCACCTCAGAGACGTATGTCATTCCGAGTCTGTTTGCAACAAAACGGGGACAGTTTCCCACAAGCACAGGAACCTGGAAGGGATATATTAGAGTCATCTCTGAACTGAGCAATGTCTACATAAGACAGTGGGCTAACTAATGTTCAAAGTGTTCCATTTATCTGTCACTACATCTCGCAGACCTTCCATATTGGCACACAAAATAGTGGGAGATTTCCCCCATCATGGGAAGAATTTTTTCAAGGCTTAACATTTCTTTTATTGATGGTGCATATAAAAATTCAAATTCTGATTTGTTACTACATCCAGCTCGCCTGAGAAAACAAACTGAATATATGCAATTGTGATGTTCGGGTTTTTAGCTTTAAGTTTATTTACATCAATAACTCATTAAATTATATTGTGTCTAAATAAATTTTAAGCCAGAAACTTGATAATCACCTAAAAATGGTAAAATGAAATACGTAAAAGTGAGAGCTTTTTATTTTAAGTCGGGAGAACGTTTAAAAAATTACCAAAAAGCGGGAGTTCTCCTCTACTATTTTGGGATACTTGGAAGGCCTGCTCTTAATAGTCTTATAAGGCTAAAATAATATTTTTCGCCAGAACGTACAAATTGTTATTAATGAAAACATGATTCAGAACAAATTTGTGATCTGATTATTGTTCCAAACCAAAAAGCGATCTCTTTGAAGGTACATAAATCATATCTATTTATTATTTTCATTACCTTCCCAATCTTGCTGCCAAAGTTCATCGCCGTGGCAATTGTCCGGGGGCTGGTGGCTGCCCCCCTCACATTCTCTAGAACTGTCGTGATGTTGGCGGGTGTAAAGAAATGCACCCCCATCACTTGGCTGGGTCTACGGGTCACAGATGCCATCTAGAAACGGTCAACAGCTTAGGGATTATCTCAAAACATCAACGTATAGTATAGCACATAAAAAAATTTCGTGGGGTTAGCAGTTGTGTCAATTAGTGCCATACCCCAAAGTAGTTTAAAAAAAACACTGTTTATTTTCTTTCACTATTCATAAGGGTGTTGACGAAAAAAAATGTGCGTTTCATTTAGTGTGGGGGGTTTTGAGGGTAAATTACATTGATTTTGTGAACCGTCATACTTCAATATCTTGAGATTGTCCCTTACCTTGGAAAATTAGTAATTTGTAAAATATACCAGTATTTCATGAAGAGAAACAGTCTTCAGACAACCCAGTGCTTTAATATGATAAAGTTATAAAATGCAGTGCACAGACTGGGTACTTTGTTGGTTCTAGTTGTTCCACTACATCCTGCCTCAGCCAAGAAAGAATTTGAGCAGCCAATTCGCTCCTGTCATCCCAGTTATGCTCCTAGATGTGCTAAGTCATCAAACAAAACATTGTCTATTGCCCTGGTTTACTCTGTGTTGGAACTGACCTCGTCAATATTGAGAGAAGACGTGTTACTGCACAGGAAGGCGTCTGGCTTGCAGACTCGGTCAAGGGTAGCAAATACTTGTTTCTTGATGGCCATGTCCTCAAACACACACTCTATGACCTGTGGGGACAGACAAACACACATTCTATGACCTGTGGGGACAGACAAATACACACTCTATGACCTGTGGGGACAGACAAATACACACTCTGTGACCGGTGGGGACAGGCGAACTCACTCTATGACCTGTGGGGACAGGCGAACACACTCTATGACCTGTGGGGACAGACAAATACACACTCTATGACCGGTGGGGACAGACAAATACACACTCTATGACCTGTGGGGACAGGCAAACACACTCTGTGACCTGTGGGGACAGACAAGTACACACTCTGTGACCTGTGGGGACAGACAAACACACTCTCTATGACCTGTGGGGACAGACAAACACAATCTATGACCTGTGGGGACAGACAAACACACACTCTATGACCTGTGGGGACAGACAAATACACACTCTATGACCTGTGGGGACAGACAAATACACAATCTATGACCTGTGGGGACAGACAAACACACTCTCTATGACCTGTGGGGACAGACAAATACACACTCTATGACCTGTGGGGACAGACAAATACACACTCTATGACCTGTGGGGACAGACAAATACACACTCTATGACCTGTGGGGACAGACAAATACACACTCTATGACCTGTGGGGACAGACAAACACACTCTATGACCAATTTATACCATGCACTTCTAACAATTGTTACTCAGAAAGCATTACACTTTGCCCCCAGCAGACCTGTTAATGGAAACACCATTTTAACTTCTATTGAAGCATTCAGCCATGCTACAATTACTGCATGAAAGTTATTCATTCTCATAATTCCACCACTGGAATCCCACCGCTGTCTGAAACTGGGGCAATATGGAGTAAATGAAATTGCCCAAGTTTCAGAACAGCAGCAAGAGGGTTCGAAACTGGGTTCTCTCAATTGTCTGATGTTCTAAACGCTACACTACCACTCCCTACTAATTAAACTTGTATGTGTTGTGCTTCTAGTTACAAATAAATAAATGAAAGTTCTTTGAGGCGCTAGTTTCTAACTTATGCCAATAACTGTGCCTACAAACTAAAAGTCCATTAAAATATATAAATAAATATAATAAAAGAATGGTCAACAATCTTTCAGCAAAATAACAAATGGGTTATTAATAACACAAATAATGTATAAACAGTAAATAAACTAACTTGATAAAGCATGATGCAAACTAACTTGTTGCTGCCACCTGATGACAATACCACGAACTACCACATCACATATTACTGAAATGTAAATCCACTGACAGGTAATATGAACAACATAAAAATTATACTTGCAATGTCAGAGTTCTTCACATTGTCATAGCGTAGAGATGGTGACAGTCTGGTCAAGACATCCTTCATCTGGCCACTGGTCATCTTGCCCAGTCTCACGCTGCCTCCGTAGAATGACTGAATGGCAGCAACACCCCGATCTAACAGCTAACACAAATGTAGGTTTATTCAGTTTGGTTGAACAAAGTAATTCCACAATTGCCTTAATTAGTCATCATCATCAGTAGGCATTTTGTGGATATTTCTTTCATATTTACAAAAATGTTTTTAAGTTATGAAATGTCACCAAATAAATGGAAAAGTAAAAATTTTATTAACCTTGAATATTATTTTATATTTCAACTACAATTTGTAAAGAAATGATTAGTTCATTCGAAACAAGCCGCCTCAGCCACCTTAAAAAGTTAGTAGTTGCATCAATCATGTTAAAATTACCTTTTGATTTTGTTCCAACAAGGTAACATGTATCCCAGCATTCAGTATTGCCATGGTGATACCCATCCCCATGGTCCCTGCACCAATCACAGCAGCTGTTTTAATTTCTTTTGGGCTGACAGTGCGACTTGAAGCTCCCCCTGGTAGACGCCACTGAATGAAAGGACAATAACATGAAACCAACAGTTATTAACAAGATTTGTTGGAGCCCGAGAGGTAATTCACAGCCAAGTCTCTTAGCACCATGGCTGGTTGTAGGATGCCTTTACACAGCTGCTAATGCAGTAATGATCCTACTTCAGATAAGAATCAGTGAATCCTCAACAGGTTACCCATGTATCTCCCACATCAAGAACTACCCTATTTACTGCCTTACAACCACATGTTAGGTACCTTTGGAGCAGCTCTTTGGGAGAAGAAGGCGTACTGTAGCGCTTTCGCTTCAGACGAGTTGATCAACATCAGAGCGTAGCTTTTCTCTGTCCTCAGACCTTCAGAGTACGGTTCCGTCACAGCTGCCATGATGGCTTTAAGACAGTACTAAAAAAACAGAAAATCATCAAAACGGTATTCATTGTAGCTTAAAGATGCCTACTCAATTAGATTTTTTTGCTAGTCTCATTTCAAATTAATTTTGGGAAAAACCAAACCTACCTAGTAGTTTCTGTAAAATCATCAGACAAACTATTAAATTACTTAATGCTTGTTCAAGCATTAAGTGAAGTGAAAATCGAAATGCTGAAAATTCGCAATTTTCACCTTGGTGAAATTTCATAACTTTGTCATGTGATTGGTGAGAGGATTGAAGTCACGCCTATGATCGGCATTGACTCGCACAGTGTTTACCATTTTGGATATCCACTATTTTGATCCTTACCAGATCTAATGACTCAACTCAATTCTTTCGATTATTTGAATAAAAATAGATTTTTTTTATTAAACAGACTATGCACATTACTTAAACTAGTCACACACTACACATCTGGACATAAGTGAACCGGATTCACGATGGGCTGAACCATTTGAGGAGGCAGCTTTAACATGGGCAAAATCATCCTTCAGTAAGAATATGTAGAACTCTCTAACACTGGTGGTTTGGGCATGTTTGCCGCATGCCAACAGATAACATCGATAGGCAAGCCTACAAACAAGACTTCAAAGGACAGCGGAAGAGAGGAATATCACTAGAGAGAGTGACCAGATCAGAAATAATGTTGTACATCTGCTGTTCACAGCGTGTCGTGAACAGAGCAGGGTGGAGGGGGCAACCTCAAAAACCCTGGGCGAGTTAATCATAGTACATCGGAATGCTTTCTGAGAAATCAACTTTGTGTTTGAATAAACAGGTCTGCTAGGAATTTAAATGTAGGATTTAGGGTGGGTGAAAATGCATTAAAAAATAGAGTCTTGAGAGCCTGGGCTTGGTTGAAAGGTGCAGGAGACTAGCCACATATGGTGGCTGTTGTGTAGATAGAGTACGATATGTAAGAGTTGACATTTTAAAATTGATTCGATAAGTAACAGGAAGCAGCTGCTAAAGTAGGGGTAGTGATGGTGACAAACAAGGCGCCCCGATTACAAGACGTACAATGCAGTTTTGCACACATTATTTCCTGAGGTACATCCACCTGCAACATTTGGTGATTAAGGCCATTAGTCAAATGGTAGAAACATCATAATGTTTGATCACTTGAAGAAGTATTTCAAAAAGTCATTGTCTCCTTCACTTAGATCTACAGAAGTATATTTACCAGGGGTGCTTTCTGTCCCTTCATTCTACTTTCTATCCTCTTCAAAGCAGCTGAAACAAAATGAAATATGTTTCTATAAAAAATTGCTTTTGTTTTATTTACAATATCAGATCAACATTTCATTTTACAATATCAGATCAACATTTCATTTTACAATATCAGATCAACATTTCATTTTACAATATCAGATCAACATTTCATTTTCAAATACAATAAATCTCAATCATTGGCACTGAGTTTTTTGTGATAATATAATGCATATTATTTTAAAGACTTTATATTTTAATTCTTTTAACACAAAAATGGGTGAAAAAATTACAATCCAAATATGTAACGCCTTCTTTATTTAAAATAAATTACCATCATGAAAGCAGTGTTCGTCGATTTGGGCCACATTATGCATTTTCTCAAGTTTCGCTGCAGGCTGCATAACAAATTTCACAGTGGTTTAAAGTTCCCTTTAGGCCAGAGTTAGGTTTTTGTTCTATATTTATAAAATCTGACGTAAATGTAAATTAAGTTGTTGATTAATATGTATTTTATAACATAGTATCAGTAACTTTACAAGGCTTACAAAAATCACCAGGCCTATTTCCGGTTAGGCTCCTGCTACAAACTAGTCTAGCTAACACAGGAATTATATGTAAGTACAACCAGATTCAATATAAGCACAAATGTTTCACGTTAAAATATAACACAATGAAAATGTAATTTTTTTTACAAAAATGAAAATATCAGGTTGGCAGATCCGTAATCAATGAGGCGCCATAGCAGATAAAAGGGTGATGAAACGACAAAGCCTGTTGAGTTCTGCGAAAACCTTCGAGTTCTGTAAGAACCGTCGAGTTCTGCAAGAACCATCGAGTTCTGGCTGCGATATTGATCGAGTTCTGCGAGAACCGTCGACTTCTGTGAGATTGATCGAATTCTGCAAGAACCGCTGAGTCTGGATATCACTGAAAATAGCGTTGTAAGATGTGCAGCAAAGTAATGCCACAGAAAGCATAATATAATATACTACCCAGATGCAAGTTACCATAACAGAGTAATTTATATTTCATATATTTTCATTAATAAAAAGAATTAAACAAAAGCGAATATTGCACTAAATATAACTGATAAAATAATAAGAACATTAAATGAGAAAAAAAATGTAAATCGAACATACCGTGTATTGAACCGGGGACCTTCCAAGCGTAAAGCGAACGTTCTACTGCTAAGCCACGACATCTCACAAATAAAGTTGCACTGAATTCGGTATGTATTCGTGACATTGTCTTAACTGTCAATTTTGTTTTTAAGCATATTCACATTCGTAATATTGACAGGGTTTTTTCCATTTATTTATTGTCCTCTGTGAAAATTACTTTGTCAGTGATTCATGAAAATATATGAAATATAAATTACTCTTGTGTGGTATCTTTTACACACTTTTATCTGGGTAGTATATTATAATATATTACGCCTTTTGTGGCATTACTTCGCTGCACAACCTCAACACTATTTTCAATGCCAGTGGTAAACAGACTCGGTTCTCACAGAACTCAACGGTTCTTGCAGAACTCGACAGTTCTCACAGAACTCCACGGTTCTCGCAGAACTTGATCAATATCGCAGCTAGAACTCGACGGTTGTTGCAGAACTGAATGGTTGTTGCAGGACTCGACAGGTTTCGATACGACACTTCACAGTAAACCAACTAATAAACTATAAAAGGCCTAATTACATATGAAATGAAAACATCAATAAAGAGCACCAAACATCTGAAGTAAATATGATTATCACTGATCATTGTATAATATAATCGTGCTTTAGTTAACAGTAGTTTTTGTCTCAAATTTACATGCAAAGCATAACTGACCGTGGTAAAATTGTTCTGCTTTTTGGGCATCTGGGACAGTCCTCTTGCTTGACCGCCTGTTGTCCAGTGGTTGGTCAGCTACTGTCCGGGCAAAGGCAACCACCTCTCTCATGAAATCTCCAGAACACACCTGGGCAAAATGGCAAACCATAGACAATGTACAAAGAACATCTAAAAGAGACAAGGAGGTTAAGAGGAGATCAAATTGAAGTTTTTAAGATATTGAATGTGTATGAAAATGTTGATAGAAGTATTCTATTCTCACTTAAGATAGCTGAGCCAGAGGACATGAGGTAACATTAGTAAAGAATCAGCGTAGATTGGATATCGGAAAGTACTCGTTCTCACACAGGACAATAAATTAATAAAACACATAATCTACAGATTGTGTAAATGCTAGCAGGGTAAATATGTCTAAAAACAAAATTCACAAATATCTCAGGACGGGTTACACATAGATGAAAAATGTTTGGACTCTACATGAAAAAAATGGTTTTCTTGTCCACTTGCCATCTGCCTGAAGACAGTCTTGTTAAATCTTGTTAAAATGACTCTTGTAACTTTATACTGTGTCTTTGTTGAATATTTTGAAGGATGCAAAACTGCCACATCGTACAAATTTACCGTAGACAATATGGATTTTGGGGGATTCAGGTACGTATACTACTATATATCCCGTTTTTATATGGATTTGTTTCAAATGGAAAAATCTTTATAAAACACATATTTTCTTGTGTTCATCAGACAAGAATAAAAAACATAGTAGATTACATATGATGTGTATATCATAGTAGATTACATGTGATGTAGGTGTATATCATACCTTGATAAATGGCTACACCCGATCATCTCTGGTGAAACCAAGTCAAAGTTAT
The DNA here is from genome assembly GCA_963662155.1 of Lamellibrachia columna. NCBI lineage: Eukaryota > Metazoa > Annelida > Polychaeta > Sabellida > Siboglinidae > Lamellibrachia > Lamellibrachia columna. The sequence continues at coordinate 69,616,523 of OY759261.1, forward strand.
GGATTAAAACCAAACAAACGTGGAAGCCTAGGAGAAGGTGTAATTACTGAAGACACACACCCTATCAATGATGCCGATGTTTCTGGCTTCTTCCACCCCAATTTGACGTCCTGTTGTCATTAGGTCCATGGCTGCCTCCACCCCCGCAAGCCTCGGGAAACGCTGTGTGCCGGAAGCAGCTGGAAAGATCCCAAAGTGCACCTCAGGAAAACCAAATCTGAAACACAACAGTCCAATTCACCATAGAAAGCTCAGGTAAGGGATGATCTGAAAACTTTGCTGTTTAAGGATGATCTGAAAATATTGCTGTTTAAGGGATTATCTGAAAATAGTGCTGTTTAAGGTATAATCTCAATACATCGCTGTTTAAGGGATGATCGCAAAACATCGCTGTTCAAGGGATGGTTAAAAAAACATTGTTGTTCAAGGGATGATCTCAAACCACCGCTGTTTAAGGTATGATCTCAAAACATCACTGTTTAAGGGATGATCTCAAAACATCACTGTTGAAGGGATGATCTCAATACATTGCTGTTCAAGCGATGATATCAAAACTTTGCTGTTCAAGGGATGATCACAAAACATTGCTGTTCAAGGGATGATCTCAAAACATTGCTGTTCAAGGGATGATCTCAAAACATCATTGTTTAAAGGATCATCTCAAAACATCACTGTTTAAGAGATGATCTCAATACATCGCTGTTTAAGGGAAGATCTCAAAACATCGCTCTTTAAGGGATGATCTCAAAACATTGCTGCTTAAGGGATGATCTCAAAACAGTGATGTTTAAGGGATGATCTCAAAACATCACTGTTTAAGGGATGATCTCAAAATATTGCTGTTTTGTGTATGATCTCAAAATATTGATATACAACACTAAACAACATTTTTATTGTTGGGAGATTGCAGTTAGTAGTTGTATATGTATTTTTTAAAAACATTGTTTATTTTCTGATCACAGTTCACAAACGCACGTAGGCAGTTTTGTATTATGATGGCTGAATATGAATGGCATGTGATGGTTAGAGCATTTGTGAAGGAAGAAAATATTTTTGTAAGTACATAAGTGTTCTCTCTAAATATAACTTTGACCTGACTTCCGACAAAGTGCTAACAGCAATGTTCTTATTTCACTACATTACATGGCTATTCTAAGTGCAGAAAAATTAAACACAATGTTGCTATGTCAGAATAATTACAAATCAGAATATTATACATAATCACTAACCGAGCTTTGGGATGGCAGACTCTGTAATGCGATGAGGTAGCTATCACAAATCCACCACCGAGGGCGTACCCCTGGATAGCTGCTACCACTGGCTTCTTACTGGTCTCTATTTGGTCACACAGAGACAAAATGTCAGGCTCTGGAGCAGAACAACATACGCCAGGTATTAGAACTGCAACAACATAACCTGGAATTGATCTGATTATTACCAGGTGTAAATTGTATGTCATTGACTGGTATTCAGTTGATTTTGTCCATTGCGAAAAAGGTTCGTTGATCTTCAAATCTGCAGCAGCAGCTATAAATTTGACATTAAAAATTCAGTCATAATTATGTCAACGGCAAACATGTAAAAACACACCCTGCTTGTAGGCACCGTCCTGTAATTCTTTGATGTCTGCACCACTGATGAATTTTCCCCCTGAACCACTCAGCACCACACATTGACAGGCTGGGTCTGCGGCTGCTCTCTTCAGGGCGGCCTCCACGGCCCTCCTGGCTGATGTGCTGGCAGGGCACGACACAAATTATATAGTACAAACATATCTTAAGACAATTACAGAATAATACAAGGTTTGTTGAAGTCAAGAGTGTTATCAGCTAGATAACACTCACAACTGTTGCAGGCACAAGTGACTGTCATCTGGCTGAGAACAGTCGTACCACTAAATAAGAACATATCAACAAACAGCGGGTTATTCCCATTATATATAATGAGAACTTAACGTTTGAACATACTTTTTCATTTCCTACTTTTGTAAACATCCTCTGCTGATTACCCACCACAATGTCTACAACTAAAAATTGCCTCAATAGTTTTGCTGTGCACCGAAACAATCGCATGTCTATGCCACGGCATCTGCGCATGCTCTGGCGTGTTCAAAATGTTAGAAATTTCAGATGAATTCTCAGAACGAGGCAGCTGTATGTTATCTAGGAGGATATATCACAGTAAAATGCTCTAGGCCAATCAGGTAGTTTTATTACCAGACCTGGGGCCAAGTACAATTTCATGAGTGAAGTACGAGTACATTGGTGATGGCAGAGTATGAGTATGAGTACACTGCTAAAAGATAAGTATGAATACTCGCTACCCATGTACATTTTTGAAGTACTTGTACTCATAAAATTATGATCATGTACTCATACTAGTACTCATGTTTAATGACAATGTCAATTACCAATGGCAATGGCAATTAATGTACTCCGATTTTTCTAGTACATCATGAGTATATCTGAGTAGTTTTCAATTTGGTATTGTTAAAAGTTGAACTGAAGTTTTATAAACTTTGATTGTCACATTTTATTACAATCATGAAAAGTTAACATGGCCAACGATGGAAATATCAACTGTGGTCTGAACACAGACGACCCAGACAGAGCCAGAGCCAGCAGAGCCAGAGGAAGTACAACCCTCGGCTCGGTACGGTAGGCACACATTGCGATTAGATACAATAGTCTGCAAGCCTGTGATGATGTCACACCTCAAAGCATTCACAGGCGGGTTGTTGACTTCGAGTATTGCAACATTTCCATCCAAACGATAGAGAACCATTTTGTTTAAATCCATTGCTTCTCGACTTTGAACATCAGCCGATCTCCTTAGGCTTAGCTGTCACAGATTACAGAAACGTGCTCACCACACCGAAAAAAGATCAAAGTTGATTAACTAATTGCGATAAGTAAACATGGCATTTCTATTTACTCGTTGTATTTTCTTCCCTGGTTTATTTGTTCTGATTTTATTGGAGTAATCGTAATATACGCATTCTTGCACTGGCAGTGATATAAGGGGCATCCCGGAAGTAGACTTCTGCTCGAATTTGTTTGCTAAGCGCTGTGTTCGTGAACGTTAAAGTGTAAAGTTAATGTACAGGGAGTCCCAACAATCGTTTGTTATGCTTCCTGGAAAACAAGCAGGCGTGGTGGCAAGGAAAGTGTGAGAGTAGGTAGGCCAATCAGTTGTTCGTTAGGAAATTCCGTCAGCCAATTAGGAAAAAGGCACGTGCAAGACTAAAGTTGTGATCGGCCACTCATTCGTGCGATGCTTAAAAAGAAAAGGACTTCGGTTGGAGAAACAACACAGCAGGACATTGATACGAGGTTTCGCCGGCATGAGGCAGAAAAGTTTGCGACACCACCTCGGTTATGTGCAGAGGGAAACACCGTCAGTGATCGTCGCAGCGTTGCACAGACCGATAGACGGGCTGGCGAATGTACACTCGTCGAAACACCGAGGGATGTCAGACGAGTGGCAGTCGTACCTGCTTCCTGATAGTGTCCATCTCAATACATACATGCATGCATGCATGCATGCATGCATGCATGCATGCATGCATGCATGCATGCATGCATGCATGCATACATACATGCATACATACATATCCTCTTCGGTCTTCAGGCAAAATCTGCCTATGTACCGCTCTTGACTAGCCTTAATTTGGCTTTGTAGTCATATTTGACTGCCTGGTTTCGACAATGTTTGTCTAGTCTATTTTTAAGCGTATTTACTGATGGTGCAGTGACGACGGTGTTCGGAAGTGAATTCCATATATTAATCACTCTCTGGCTAAAGAAATGCCTCCTTAATTCCCGTTTCCCTTGAACAACTTTAGAGAATATGACCCTGTGTGCCTTCGTATAAGTCTTGGTTAAACAAATCGTGCGAAAAGGTAAAAATGCCACGCAAGTATTTATACACATCAATAATATCTCCTCGTAAACGACGATATGTCAGTGTTGGTAAATTTAATGCCTTTAATCTAGATTCATAATCTAATTGTCTCAGTACTGAGACCATCCTAGTAGCTCTTCTCTGGACAGCCTCCACAGCATCAATATCATGCTGATACTGCGGTGACCAGACTACCACACCGTATTCCAAAGTAGGATGGACTAGTCCCTTATATAGATGAAGAAAGGTTGTCCTATCCAAGTATTGATATGTTCGTCGTATTACACCCAGCAATCTATTTGTTTTTGACACTGCCTGCTGTACCTGTTGTGTAAATTTTAACTGGTTATCAACTTGGATGCCCAGGTCTTTCTTTACATGGCTACACTCCAGAGGATTTGCACCTGTTTCTGTTGTCAAAGTATAGGTAAATTCTGGGTGCCCATGTCCAATTCTTAGAACTTTGCATTTATCTGGGTGAAATTTTAACTGCCACTTCTCAGCCCAGTCTTGTAATCTGTCTATGTCTTTCTGTAGGTTTATACAATCTTGCCTCGTTGAAGTTTTGTGATATATTTTTGTATCATCCGCGAAAATCGTCATGTCACATGTTACAACATTTGTTAAATCATTAATATATAGTATAAAAAGAATAGGTCCGAGGACACTGCCCTGTATTACCCCACTTACTACTTCCGACCACGAAGAAGCTGCTCCATTTAATAATACACTGTGTTTGCGACAAGTGAGAAATGTTTCAATCCATTTCAGAAGTTTTCCCTTTATTCCGTATCCTTTTAAGCAGCCTCTGGTGTGGTACTGAGTCAAAAGCCTTCTTTAAATCCATGTATATTGCGTCCACACATTCTCCATCATCTAATATTTTGGTCCAGTCTTCAAATGTTGAAATTAGTTGTGTTGTACATGATCTCCCAGCAACGAAACCATGCTGCTGGTCTGCAATTAATTTGTTTTTTTCCATGTGTATTATTATGGCATCTTTGACCAGGGATTCCATGACTTTACATGCCACTGCCGTCAAGCTAACTGCCTGTAGTTTGCCGCTAGATGTCTACTGCCTTTCTTGAATATTGGCGATACATTTGCAATTTTCCAGACTTGGTAGTATGCCTGTATCCAGTGACTTCCTGAATATGATGAACAGTGGCATTTTCAATTCTTTAGCAAGCTCTTTTAGTACCCGGGGATGTATGCCATCAGGACCTGGTGATTTCCCGATTTTGAGGTTTTCCAATTTCTTTTCAACATCATCAGCAGTGAAGTTGATATCATCTAGGTTATCAATTCCCTGATGCTCCTCAAATGTTGGCACATTTATTAGGTCTTCTCTAGTAAAGACATCACTAAAGAATTTACACAGGACCTCTGCCTTCTCTTTATCTGTGGTTGTCAGTTCTGCATTTTTCTCCGTTTGGAGATCACCAATTCTTGGTCTTGTTTTCATCTTTGACCGAGCATAGCTCCACTAATGCTTTGGGTTACTTTTAATATCTTTTGCTATGGACTGCTCCAGTGTCTTGACTGCTTGTCGAGTAGCATTTCTTGCTTGATTCCTAGCTTTGGTGTAATCTAGATAGTCTTTCCATTCCTTTGTCCATATGTTTATGCAAAAACGTTACCAATATCGAAACCATATAATTACTTGAGTTAAAATAAATTAGGATGTGTTCACACTGTTCTCAGTTCACACACCACCGATATGACACACACACACATGGGTGTTTCATATCGCCAGTGTGTTTAACGGTAGAAACCACGGGAAGGTGACAGTGTATTTTCCACCATGAGAGTGATTACGCGACAGTTTGTCTGCATGCATGCGTGCAAATGTAGTTGTGTATATTGCATGTATGTCTGAATGCATATTATATTGAAATTGTATTTATTTATAAAACTCATGAGCCAACCAATGCTACATCTAAAGAAGTGTCACTGTCACAAATGTAATATTATGCATATCTATTGAACTTTAATTAATTTTTCTACAGAACTCATCAACCAATCAAACAACAATGCTACATGGAAGAAATGACAGGTGGTGTGCAGTACTGCCACTGTGAAATGGCTTCCTTTTAATGTTGCATTAGCATCAGTCACAAATGTCACACTTAACAGATTACATGAACAGCTTAAAGTCAGTCAGGATGGGATCCACACATGCCTAAGCCATGGAGCCTTAGTATAGAAGCCAAGTAAAGAACATCACTAATTATATTGGGAACCCTGCACCATTGACTAACAGGCAAACAATACAATCAGGTAATCACAGTGGCCAGGTGGTGCTATGAACAAGTGTGGACAAATTATAAAACAGTAATTTAACTAGTGTTAATGTACTACGTATAATAACTTCAAATGAAAAAGTATATGAAAGAAGGATAAAACATTATAATAATATTATGCACACATTAAAATAATTATTAGTGTAACATCTTGGTAATTAAAACATAACATGGAAAGTGACACACATTCAAGTTATCACCCGTAATCTAGATTATAATGTTGTGTCTTTAAATGTTTCTTAAATGAGTCTTCAAATTTTTTTTCTTCAGAAAAATCTTTTTTACATAACTCTTAGCTGAATAGTTTCGCTGGTCTAACTGTCAATGTCAAGATGATATTTTTACCATGAGAGTTTTCGATTATATTTTAACTGAATTAACCGGTTTAACTGAAATCGCTTATGCTTGATCCACCAGCAAACTTTGGGGTCGATGGCTGCATATGGTCGTTGTAGATGCTCAACGATTTTGTCACATTTCGCCTCTGATATGACTTTCGAATTTTGAACTAATAGCAAATTGGTAAATATTTCGGACATGCAAGTCTTAATGATCATTAGCCATATTCAAACGATATGATGTTTACCATAGCATAGACATAGTATATGGTCAAATGTCACAATTGTTATTCGAGAAGATAATTCAATCAATCAAACGTTTAATACAAAATATTTTTTCGCAAACAATGTAATAGAATGATAATAAAATGTATGCAAATGAAAAGTCAGTCAAGCACGTGTAATGAAATAAACCACACATATGCAACACGAACAATGTACGTCTCACCACTCCGAATATTGCCAAGCGTCATGACCAATCTAGTATCTAGTATTGGGCGGGTGATTCCCACAATGACCCGCAAGACATCCGGGGCGATTCTAGAATTGCCCCACAATCCACTTTGCCATGTACACTAGCACTAAATGTTACTTTTATGTCCGTTTCTTTTATGGTTCTACCTAGAAATAGCTAGTAGAATAGTATCGCCCATTTTCCATCCACACGTGTACGTACGTTCCCATGTTTATCCTGTCAGTGACAGTGTGTGTGGGCGTTTAAAATTCCACAAATTGAATAACATTTGCCATTTTTAGACCATTGGACTAGTACAATACCTGTTTGTTTATTTATGTTATAATATGAAATGGCAGGGTGGGCAAGGTGCAGTGTGCACACGTGTCCTTGTTTATCAACAAACTGTCCCTGCAACCACGAATCGCGACAGCGCCTCCTTGCGACGGTGGTGAGCATCGATCCCATCGAAGTGTGGATTTACAAAACGTTCTGCTGCCTTATCACTTGAATTTTTTTCAGTATATTGTAATATCACACAATGGGACGCCGTGTGACGAAAGCTAAAAAGAAACCAAAGTCGAAGACCAAACAAGCGACCGACAAAATGGAGACGACGAAGGTGGTAGGTGCGTGGTTCGATGAGCGATAATAGGTCATACGATATATGTGGCTTATTTCCCGGTGTGTGGAAACATTAGAAAGTTAATTATAGTTATGGTAACATTAGTTTAACATTTGACCCATGCCCTATAGCAAAGGAAGAGGTCAAGATAGCCTGTCGGGTTTTCTTTTATATGAGAAACACTTCTAGTTCTATCCTAAGTTCAGATAAGTCACAAAACTTAATTTTTTTTCTGTTTCAACTTTTACTAGTCTCAATACTAGTGTACATATTTTTTCTCCAAATTCATTGAAATGTGTAATAATTTGTGTGTTATTGTGAAATTAGCTCTTATTTTCTTCAAAAGAAGTATTTCTCTCGACTGAAGTCTGAAGACTTCAGTCGAGAGAAACACTTCTTTTTACATATAAGTGACATGACTTTTTATATTATTATTTAGCCTCGATTATCCAGGCTCCACACTGTGGTGCCACCGTTTGTCATACACATCTTCGCCTGGATGAAGAGTATGCTTTTCATTGCGGCGAAAATTATTTATGCACCTAGATTCTAGGTGCATACATAATTAGCTAATTACGACGTCATCCAGGCATTTGACTAATTACTAAAATACGAGTTAACTTTCATAAGTTTATACAATGCAATTCGAATGAACTTTAAACTGATTATATTGACACGACTGTCCGACTGAAAAGTTAAATCAGACCACCTACGCAACACCTACGCAAAATGTTGTGGTGACAGTGGGTAACACCGAGACCATGCCTCTGCTGCCAGACTCTCTTCTGAGCAGATTCACAAAGCCAAACGAGAGTTGAATAAGCGAGATTAAGTTCGGATCTGCAGTCCCATACAATTTAAAAAAAAAAATTATTGACTAGGCAATAAAATAGAAGTTTAAATAGACAACCTGATGAGTTCCTGATACAAAATGTTATTACCATGAAATGTATTTCAGGCAGCAAGAAAAAACCCACAGCAACACATGAGTCATTGAGGGAGAATGTGGCACCAGGCAAACCAACAGAAGCCAAGTACACAGTCAGTCAGCTGCTGGACAAGGCAAGTGTTTAAAGCTGCCTCATCAATTAGATTTTTTGCTCAACACATTTCAGACTCTTTAAGAACATGTGTACCTATCTAGCATTAACTATGACATGCTAGCTCACTTGTGTACATTTGTTGTTTAGTTTTGATGAAATCGCCCGACAACACGTTAAATTAGTTTTGGTCTGGCCAAACCCGAAAAAAGGGCAACTAGTTAGTGTTGCAAATACCAGTACATTAACTGAAGGCTAAATTCACTTTCACATGTTATCTGATCTAACAATCAAAGGTGATATTAAACACAATATACATTTCAACCTGGTTCGTGATGAATTGATGACAGCTTTGATTGATGGGCATTAATTGATTGCATTACAGTGAACCAATTAAGATAACGTCATAGAGAAAGAAAGTCCGGAGTAATCTGGGTATCTTGTTTGTTCAGTTTACTCTTTCTGAAGTTCCAACAGTTGATCTGATTTTAGCACATGTTGATTACATTGATCTGTCACAGAGTTTGACTTTACAGAAATGTGATAGTCATTTATTTAAAATGTGTGTTAAACTGAATACATATAATAATAATTTTAAGATATTGTCATTTAAGAAACATGTCAATTCTGTTATGCTTCCAGGCTGAGGAGTACATCGATATGTTTGAGTTTGAAATGGCACAGAAGTTCTGTCAGAGGGCACTTGAGCTAGAGCCAGACAATGTTCAAGCTCTCGAGACGTGCGGAACTCTCCTGTTAGAGTTGGGAGAGTTAGAGTCTGCGAAACATGTATCCTGCCAGCATTGGCTGTCACTTAGGGGTGATCTCAAAAACGATCAATGTACGACACTACACAAAACTTATATAATTTTAACCTATGACCCTTCCTTAAGCATAAACTCTACCCTTAAGCGGACCTGTATTTACTTTTGTGTTTATGTTTTAAACCGACAACCCTTTGGAAGGTAACATTAATATTTTATGTTTATAGTTTATAATATTTTTATTGTTATTACTAAACTAACTTTAAAACAAACATTCAACTGAAACAAGCATATTCTTAATCACGTAGACAAATGCTTTTGTAGTCTAGTATTTGTGCTCAAATACTTTATCCTTTTTCCATCATGTGTTCTTTCTGCTTCAGACAAGTGTTGATAGAAACATACAATATGGAAACATACAATTTTCACTGGTTAACTGAACGAATGTTTTATGGGACGTTGCGACATTGAATTTATTTGTAGCACTAAGAGTTGTTTAAACATAAGACCCTAAACTTGTTAAGACCCATACTAAACTTGTTATGTTATCGTGATCTTTCATGTCTTAATAATTTTGAAAATACACGATTTGGTGATGAAACAAAATAGATGTGTATATATATATATATATATTATTGTTTTATAAGAATCAAAGATAATAATTGATCACCTTTGAATGTGAAATTTATTTATTAGATTTCTTACAGTTAATATACTACTGCAATAAAAACTAAACTATAAGTATAAATTTTTTTATTTAGATGTAATTTGATATCATAAAATTAGGAGAATTTTGGCATTTTAATTATACGAAAACCCCAGCTAGCTAGCAACGTGTAAGTTGACCAGTGAAAACCATTGTACACCCTCTTTCAATATGACAGTGTTTTTCCTTGACTCATCGTGTCAGTGTTTTGGTCGGGCCATCGAGGTTGACCCGGAAAGTGGATACAGCAAATACATGAACATGGGTCAGCTAATGGGTGGCGCTGAGGCCATTAAATGCTTCAGTCGAGGACTCGAGTTGATGCTGAATGAACAACAGCAGCAGACACAAGAGGTACGGTCGTTTTTGTTAGTTTCGGCCCTGAACATTGATTTATTTGGCATTAATACAGTATGTAAGCTAGGTGGAACAGGTGCATGCCTTATGTGCCACACCTGGTCATGAAGACGATCAGTCAGTAACAATTCATATGTTGTTGTGCACACAAAAATTATGTTATAAACTTATTTCCCGTGTCATCCTTAGTTTTAATTTGATGGTCTCTGCTTATATTGGTTTTGTTATGATTGCACTCATAATTGATTGTTATTTATTACACCATAGTCTGTATCAAAACTTACATCAAGAGCATGTTAAATTGTTGTGTAATTGTTATCTACCAATTAATTATATTTAACCATAGCTTTTTTACTTAGTAATTAAACCACAATGTTAAAAATGTAATGTGCCCTGACATTCTGACTGTAATTCAGTATTTAAGGTGTTATATTTCATGTGGCTCCTTTATCAAACAATTGTATTCCTTGTACTGTGTGTCCGAGGGTGGACATTTTTCTTGGCCCACAACATACAGGCAGCCTGAATTGACCTATATTAAACTCTTGAATTCTATTTTAGCATATCAGTGGTTTCTTTAACACCTGTGACGCAAAGACAAAGCCACTAGTGACAGACAGAGATGTGTCAAATGCCCACTGTTCTATGGCGGAAATCTATCTCACAGATGCATGGTAGGTTCTGTGTATGGAAAAATGTTGATAAAAAATTTTAAATATGGTAAAATATAGCAAGAACTTCATTACATATTTTTGCATATCCAATAGATATTTTTCTCGTTTTCACAGTCGATTTATCTGTGTTTCATAGTGACGTTTCAGCTGTGTTCATCTGACTAACTACCGCTAGATGGTTGCACAGTAGTAATAGCCATGCGCAGGTGTTGTCACTGATGTGAAACATGCCAAAATGTCACTAAGTAGCAAAGGTGACCAGTGAAATCAATAAAAATATCTATTGGATTACAGTCACTATTCTAATGAGCAGAATTATTTTTACTGTTTCAAGCAGAAAATGTGCATCGACGTGTGTGCCATTGTGACCCTGAATAACTACTCTTTATGTTACATTTATCAACAGTTTTGCGGAAGACGCTGAGGAGAGATGTAGACATCATTTGGACGAGGCGGTCAAGAAAGATGGAGACAACCCTGAGGCATATCACCTCCTCGCCAGCTTCTTCCTTAGTAAGGACGAGTCAGAGGTAGGTGTCTTGTGTCACTGTCAAGGACCAAATGTAGCAAGATTTAGGCTAATTTAGCGAGTGAAGTTTATGGATTATACCAGAATGTCAGATACCAGACCACCAGAAATAAATACAGGTTTTGGTTGTGATGTCTGCAAGCGACTTTGTTCCTCATTGTTCATTGTTCAACTTTGCTCTCATCGACATCTCAACAGGGTCATCATACTCGACCTCAAGGAATGTGCAACAGGAAGAACGAATTACAATTGCGCGCATTGTTTATGGTTCAGGGTAATATCCATTTAGGATTACAATTGCAGACGAAATTGCTATTGTAGCATTATGATAATATGTGCCAGGGGTAAATCTTATTGATGTTGTATCTGGGTGTTGAGCCACAACTGGACTTCTCTTGATCAAATAGTAATAGTATGCTGCTGAAAGTGTGTTAGTTTCGGTCTCATTATAAGAATATATAATTTTATATTAGCTGTGTTAGATGTCTGAATTCTGCCAATGTTGAAGTTTTATTGTAACGGAAAACACCACCAACATTTTTACTCATCCTTGATTACACAGAGTGCTAAAGAGGCAATAGAAAAGGGTGTATCGCTATGGTTACCGCAAATGAAAGAAGTTGTCAAGCCAGATGGCGCTGCTGTAGACCCAGTCGAGGTAAGAACAAGACTAGACATTTTTTACTAAATGTCACTTTTTTCTACAATACTTTGTACTGTAATCAAACAATCAGTAACAGTTACATTATCTGGTTTGTTTTATCTAAATATTTGTAAGGGAAACATTAAAACTACTAAGCTGCTGTAACATACCCGTGTATAATATGTGTGTTAAAAATAAATTGGGGGAAAAGGTGTTTGTCAGAGCATAATGGAATCATCTTGAGACCAGGCCTGGGGTCTATTACATTGCAATGTAATAGGTTACTATTACTTAGTTTCCTTTCTATTACTATTACATGCTGAAGGCAATGTAATATATTACTATTACATTTCAAGCTATTACTATTACTGTTACATTTTCCATCAGAACTATTTTCTTTTGATTAAACCATTTGACATACTTAATCACTTACATAAATTCAAATTAACTAATGGGTGTTTATTTAATTAAATTACAATTAACTCATAAATTTCACACAATTCCAGTCAGATGTAGAAGTTTCATATATTCATTGGAATGAAACAAAGAAGCAATGTCTCTGTCACATAACACAGTATGATTATCCCATAGTAGACCCATACTGCTCGACTGCCAATTGGTGGACAGTTAATTATTGGCTCAAGGATAGGATGTTTTTCATACTTTTGGTCAATAATGTGCAAGCTAGCTACCAACTGAGAAACTCAGAAATGTTGGTATAAGCCCCTGGATTTTGTTCATACATTAACCAGCATGGCAGGCTGGCAGCTAGGGTTGGGAGATGGCAATGATTGATTGATTGATTGATTCAGATGTTAAAGACAGTCTGTTTGTGCTAGAAGCCCGGAACCCTTATTCTGCTTCAGTGAATGAATGAAGAGGCTTGTGTAAAAAGGATAGATGGCTGGTGGACCTGGCTTTAAATGACCAATTAGCCATGCATCAGTCACACTGTCACAGTGTCTCCTGCTAATAGTGCTACAGGTCATTGATTGTCATGATTTGGATACTAAGCCATTTCATCACCACTGTTGGGAAATAAATAAATTAATAAAACTGCCTGTGAACGACTGACCATGGTGCTTGTCCTAAGTCCCAGTATGTCAAAATACAGAATTGTTTGTCTGATTATTTTCAATGAAATTGAATTTTTGTGTGGTTGAAATGTTCAATTGTAATAGCAAAGTAATAGCTCAATTACTATTGCTTTGCTTTCTATTACAATTACTATTACATTGCATTATGTTCCATATATTACTATTACTTGAACAATTGAAATTGTTTCTGTTACATATTACTATTACCCCAGGCCTGCTTGAGACCCCTAAAATATATTGTTTTTGGAAAGGGGTCTAAAAATTAGCTGTGAAATCTTATGTTGCTGATAAAAGGCTTGTGAAATGAAATCCCCCAAAGGGACTTATTTTTTATTTGTGTACTACATAGATGTGTCTTTGAAGTCTGGTATATGTCTGCCTTGTAGGTGTGTGCAGTCAGTTACCCAGTACGAATAAACGCCACAAAGATTCTTATAGAACTGGAGGAATATGACGTATGTTGCTTTTCATTGGGATAATATTGATAGGATGCTCTGCTGTCAAATATTAACTGTAATTGCATAATTTTTAATTAATTACAGTTACAGTGTCATTGCAAGTGTTTTTTAGAACATTGTAGTAAAGTTTGTGGAATTTGTATTAGAATCCAACCCAAACAGCAAGAATGAGACTTCACCTAAAACCCTGTCTAAAATTAGCAGTAACCATAATTTTTTTTATTATAAAACAACATAGTTGTACTTAACCTAATAACTATTGCAATTGACCCTTTATTACGCATTGTAATTGATTTTTTAAGCAATGTAATTTATTTGTTTGAAGTGCTATAATTGAGTTTATTATCAAGGTCCCAGGTCACTTATAAGCCGAAATATTGTCAAATACAGGTTTTCAATAGGGGCATTTTGAAAATCCAAAATGGCCACTATGCATGATTATGGGCAAATGGAAACATTGGTTTTCTGATTCTTTATGCCGTGTCATTTCTCAAAATGTATAGGCTTGTTAGTCTCCAAAACATAAAAAAAAAATTATGTAGTGAGTCTGACTATTTTATGATCCTGTAGTGAGCCTGACTATTTTATGATCCTGTGTAATTGACAAGTGTAACTGAACCCATCTCTACTGCAGCAAGCGTCTGAGATTCTGGAGTTGCTCCTGGATGAGGAGGACGAGGTGATTGAGGTCTGGTACCTCCTGGGCTGGCTCAACTACCTCCAGGGCCAGGACTGCTACACAAACGCACGCTACTACCTGCAGAAGGCCCAACAGGTGGTCAACACCTTCCTGTGATCATGGCACAGGGGCAACATTAATAATGCTTGATTATCTTACGGTTTTTAATTTTATAACCAAATATTAAAAATCAAGTGTTACTTTTTATTCAGCCAAACTACTTTATTACACAATTTGATATATTATTTGTTGGAATAAATAAAAGCATTAGACATCTGTTTATCAGTGGATTACATATCTGGGTGTGCTTTGACTAATCACATTTTACATCACACATAAATTTACAACTGGAAATGTTAGCACCATATGAATGCAGCAACAATGAAATATTACAACTTCGTTATGATGTGATATGTGCGGGTCTGTGCTGCTAGTTAATTTGTTTCCATCTCACCAGGTGGCAGCCAAGTTGGTCTGCGAAGACGAAGCCATACTTCAGCACATTGAAGAACTCGTGCAGGAACTTGGACCAGGTCGGTTACCATAGCAACTGTAGTAAATGCGTTACCATGGCAACTTTTAAACACAGATCGCACAATAAATATATAGTAATAATTATATATAAATATTGAGAGTGCTACTGTAAACATACTTTTTGATTTATAGTTAATTTAACCCACTTTTTAGACAGCTATTTTTTCTATTTTAATTGTGTGCGAGTCATTATTATGCAGCACTTTGATAATAATGTATTTATTTATTACCACTAATTCGGTTCAAGTGACTTTGGCCAAGTCCTGAGGGTGACCTTAATAGTGAGGTTTCATTGTACAATAAAAAATATTTAAGAAACATACATAGGTAACTTTCTTTCATAGGTGCGGATGATGACGATGAGAATGAAGACGACAATGGCAAGGAAGGGGAAGATGACGTAGACATGGATAGTGACAGTGAGGAGGGGGAGGAAACGGAGGGAGAAAAACGGGGCAAGGAGGACAGTGAGATGGAACATTGACACATCCTGCTGCTAGATCTTCTGTAATGAATGTCCATTAAGTTGGCAATAAATGTGTTCCTTTTATATTGTGTCTGGACATGCTGATTTAAACCATTTCGATAAGTTTGATGTTTGTAATTTTAATACACTTGGTGGAAAGTTGATAAAAAATCCTGATGTAAATATCTTATTAGCTATTGTATTAGATGCTTTTTTGTGGCCATAGATCTTAATTTACCCTGCTGTAAATAACACATTTTCAAAGATTTGAATTTGACCTTCTGTTTAATTTGAATGGTTTTATTTTGGGTGATTAAGATGTTGGGATAGATACAGTTTATAACACGATTTGTTATTGGGATTTGTGATGTTTTTATTTATCGGATAGTATTTTATTATCATCATGAGGGGACATACTATTATGTTTACTTCTAAACACAGCTGACAGTTCCTGTAAAAATCTCACATGGCTCAATTTTATGTTTGTGTCATACAGATTTATATTTGTTATTTCTATACAGGTGTTGGCCACAGCATATGGTGGAGTTTTGTAGTGTTTTAAACAATTATTTGGACAATGACCATAGAAATTAAAATGGTGAATCTATGCAGAAGTTAACATCACAATCATATAGATAATAAAATTGTCAGATTATGACCTTCACTCTGTAGGAGAAATGCAATTATGATTGATATAATTATCACACAATGATAGACTATAACTCATTTTGAAGCTCTTTCAGTTGTGCATCTGATAAACCTGGTTAATCCTGACAGGACGGGTCACACACAGCGACAGTCGATGGATCCACTGTCTAATTTCAGATAACTTTATTCAGCATATAAACATGTACCAGCAAATGAGTTATAAACATGCTCCTACAAGTTCAATAAATAGCTTTAGGTACATACAAAGCAAACTGTATAAACACATGTATATACACATTTCTGTACAAGAATCAAACATGAATACGGATGACCTACACAGGACAATACCTAGTATGTAGTTTAAGTTGGGTGTATATATCCGAGTAGCCTAACAGTTACATATTCTGTATGGCTGGTTCATCTGAAATGTTGAATTGTTTAGTAGTCGTTCTTGCAAGTAACTAATAACTATTCCTGCACAAGAATTTAGACAGAAAACAATATCTGCTTCAACTAGTTTCAATGCAACTCAGGTACAACAACTCACCCAGTAACTACAATTCAGGTACAATAACTCACCCAGTAACTACAATTCAGGTACAATAACTCACCCAGTAACTACAACTCAGGTACAATAACTCACCCAGTAACTACAACTCAGGTACAATAACTCACCCAGTAACTACAACTCAGGTACAATAACTCACCCAGTAACTACAACTCGTGGTGTCCTCATTTTTTTATTTACAAATGTGAACTTTATTTAACAAGTTTTATCTTTAATACTTTAACTGGATTTAGCAACTATGAAACATTTCAAACCCACATTTACAAATACATAACTGAATAAGGATATATTTTGTCAAACAGTTGACTTGCATCAGATTCCCTAAAAACAGCCTTGAGGAAACACTACAAGGATTAACCCTTAAGTAGAAATAACTTAAAGTAAGGACAATTTAATTGTCTTAACCTTAACTATACAACTTACAAGAAATAGTTATAACGCTTAAACAATTTAATTAAGATTCTTAATTAAATTGAGTGGCAGATATACAAAACTTATTTCACTACAAAATGTGTCTCGTCCTTGAAAAGTAGCCAAAATAAAAAATTATCACAACGTAAATACTACATATGTATAACCAATTCAGAACAACATTCAGGAAACAACAGAATTGAGAGTTTGAAAGAATGCCTGTTTGCACCATATTTAGAACATGTTGTACAACTGTTAGATTACGCAATCAAGTCAGAACTGAACCACTATGGTAGTAAGACATCACAGACATGCAATGCCTGCTTTCAACATTATCATACAAATTTACACACTATAAAAAGGACTATAGTATAAAGCCTAGTGCCAAGATAAATACTAAGATTTTATCATGTTTTTCCTGACCATACAACAGGAATGCCCTCTCCAAGAAATGCCCCAGTGCAATTGCACTTTCAAGAAACTGTTTTTGTGTCTGATTTTAATACCTCGCGCAAACACACATACAGCTGTGTGACAGGGATGGCCAATTCGCCTGTAGTGTGATTGTAACACAACTTGGTCAGTTGCAACACAGTGCAGCATTGCTGTACATATCTGTACACCACTAATGGGTTAAATTATAATCGTGTGATTTATAAATAATAACAATTGAATAATGCAATTGTAATTTAATATAGCATTAACTGTAAATGGAAACTGTAAGTATAAATTCACCTAAAATTAGGTGTAATGATACATTACCAAATAACACCACTAGTGTTAAACAGTTACCTTACTGTCTAGAGACACAAATTTTGGCATATGCAGAACAGATTCCTTTACCTTTTGTGTAGC
Source organism: Lamellibrachia columna (assembly GCA_963662155.1). Lineage (NCBI taxonomy): Eukaryota > Metazoa > Annelida > Polychaeta > Sabellida > Siboglinidae > Lamellibrachia > Lamellibrachia columna. The sequence goes on from OY759261.1 coordinate 69,634,575, forward strand.
ATTGTAATTGATTTTTGAAGTGCTGTATATAATCTAGTTTTTATGGTCGATTCTCAATGAATGATTACACATTCCAATTACAAACATGTAATTAACAATAATTGAACCCAGCCTGGTGTTCACACATGTATGGTTGATTCTCATTGACTGATTACACACATTCCCATTACAAACATCTAATTGACAATACGAATTGAACCCAGCCTGGTGAACACACGTCTATGTTCGATTCTCAATGAATCATTACACACATTCCAATTATGAAAATGTAATTAACAGGACCAAACATTTTGAATCGTCCATTATATATTATACACACATTACATACATGGATAATGTGTGTATTATACATATATATATACATAATTATAAGTAGATGTAAACTTTTTCAACACAAGTGCATTGCATGTATTTGTATATCTAGGCACATAGATGAAATTTATGTGTTTATCATAATATTGATATATATATATATATATATATATATATATATATATATATATATATATATATATATGTAATATGTATATAGATATATATACACATGTATATATATATATATATACACATGCATACATATATATATATATATTCATACATAACTGTATAAATAAATTATATACATTCAATGTAAACATACATCTGTACATACAGTGCATGAGTTTGTATGTGACAACAGGCAATTTTTTTTAACTCTCCAGTCAGTTTGGTGATGATGTGACCTCTACGATCAATTCAACGACGGGATGAAATTGTCCTTCCATTTCAGTTCAACTGTCGGCCATTTTGTAAGCAGACACATCTTGACTGGCGAACTGTCGGTGATAATCTGGAGCTCCGGCATTTCCATGATGACTGCAGTGCCCTCTACATACATAACCTGGAACCACGTAAAAATTATTTTTAAGATCTTCTATTACCTGTCGGGCACTTTCATTTAAGCATCCGCTATGTTTATACACACTGCTCACTCCAGATATGTATGAAGGAATAGTCCTGCAGTGTGGCTTAACGCTGCTCAGAGTAATCTGAATGTTAGAATGAATATGTCTGCCACGAGGTGAAGTGTAAAAAACGCTGTGAGCGATCAGAAGGTCTGGCTACCACATTATTTAACAACTTCCATTTACAACATTATTAAACATAGAGGATAAGCAAACACCCCCACTGAAATATAATACAATACAAAAAAGACACTTCCGCACTAAAACGATAGGGTGAGGCAGTTTCTAATCGATTAACATTTCCAGTCGTAACAGTTGGATTGGTACACTGAGGAACTATGGAGGATAAACGAGTTCAAACAGATAGGTTTTTAGTTGACGGCGAAATGTTATTATATTTTGTGCTGACTTAACGCAAATAGGGAGCAAGTTCCAGAGTTGGTGTGGCAACTGAGAAAAGAGGCAGAGGCATCTGAGCCTGAAATGCAGCATCTACCTTGTGGCCGGGCCCGGAACTAGGCAGGCCATTATAGTGGAAGACAGTGAACGTCTGGATGGCCTCGGACTGTGCGTTGCTGGGGAAGAACTCATCCATAAACCCATTCAGGGTGATGATCCCCAGTTCTTCTGGGTCCATCTTCTCTCGCATGATCTTCACACTAGAGGGCACCACATACTACGTTATTGCGCACATCAAGTTACCGACATCAAACACAATTAAAGACTCCTCCTTAATACAACTATTTTCGCTCATCTCATTCTAGATTCATTTCGCAAAACATCAAACATATCTAGTATCCATTGACATATTAGCTTGCATGTTCACATGTGTTATTTTGCTTTGGTGACATCATTGGACAAACTATTAATATATTTACTAGGTCTAGTCCAAATGCAGTGACAAAATTGCAAAATGCCTTTCGCAAGTTATCCGATCTACGATCAAAGTTACCCGATCTAACGATCAAAGTTACCTGATCTAACAATCAATTATCCGATCTAACGGTGTGTTACTTTTAACACTAAAGATTTGAACATTAAAGAACCTTACTTATGATGGGCTATATGAAATGAGGAGGGAATTTGATTTCCTGCAAAATCTCACAAAAAAGAAACCATCCACCAACAACGCTACATTTTAGACAAAGATTAAGAACCATAAATTCAGTGCCGTACATACATACTGTTTATTTGTAATCCTTGAAAGACAATAATCAATACATTAAATGAATGTAATGAATATCAACATTAAGATCACATTTAAAAACTTTATGTTGTCCAGAAACACAACATTTTTAAGCTAGCAAAAGAACATGACTCTAATGGCGCCGATATAGGCACAGTTCAGATAATTAATAGCAACATAACAGTTTTGCAATCAAATTCTACAGTAGCACAGAACATTGAAGATACAAGCTGCATGCTTGCAGTTTTAGGATGGGTTACGTCATACCTAATAGTTGTTGGGTTACGTCATAACTAATAGTTATTACGAAGAATATCATGTTTTTGATTGCTAGTTGCCGGGTGGGCTTATACTTCAAATTAGAGAAGCGATTAAGCATGCATTGGCATAGACACGACTGTTTCAGCACACAACAAAAGATTTATGTGAATTAAATGTTGTACTTCCGTCAACAATCTCACATGATTTCACTTTTATATTAGTGTCATATTATGCACCAGAGGCGCCACGGGTTATTCTGGGGAGCATCTATTATTCCACAGCTACAAACACAAACAAGTGTTTTCTTGCTAGATACTTACTAGTCTTCGTCTGACACGAGATTCAGTGACTGCATCAGATCGCCCAGCAGGTCTCCAGATATGAAACCACTTCCTGCAAGACGCCTGTTGATGAGTATACAGTACAAGGACATCTCACAGAACAGATTAAATTACACTGACCATCAACACCCATCTTGTTTAAATCTAACATTAAAGAAATAACAAGCAGGAACATGTTTTGTACGGATATCATTTTTGTACGTATATAATTTTTGTACAGATAAAAAAATGTCATGGTCATGAATTTTTTTTTATGTAATTCATTTTTTTTAGTAATTCAATTATTTTATTTTATGCAATTTAATTATTTATTGTTAATGTAATTTAATTATTAAATTTTAACGTAAAGCACCTCAAGTAGTTTTTAACTACACTTGGAGCTATGTAAGTGTAATTTTATTATTATTTTTCACCAACTGAGATGTTAAAAATGCTAATACATTCAGCGTATAAAAAGCCACAAATAAAAATCGTTGAACACCCCTTTTAAATAAATGTCAGGAAGTGAGTCTTCTCTGGCCAGACAACTAGTCTACCTTCAGTGTCGTACGTGCTGAAGAGTCTCCTCGCCGCAGCTTCTGGGGTCTCCGACATCACGAGATTCTGTTCCTAGGGTTCAAATACGTGTCATTACATAGGGTTAAAGCACAAATATTTTGACACAAGAATATATTCCTCACATTTGAGGAATTTGCTCTGATGTGAAGAAAAAAATTAGTAACAACATTTTGTTTCTCACATATTTGTTGCATTATAAGAAATACAGTTGTCAACACACTGATGTAACGATATTGTAAATCTCACAAATTTCACACTGGTGAAACAACAGCACGTTTTAAGTTTATCTTCCAAGAATTCCTTATTGCCATTCCTCCCACCACCGACCATAAAATAATGACTTTACCCTGGTAAACACGGACACTGGTTTAGCTTAAAAAACCTTACAATTACAAGAGTCACTTTGTAAATAACCGAGACATGCTATTTTGTATGGATTACGGCCGTATTCTAATGTATGGAAAAATCTTCCATGATAATGTACATATTGTCGTGTTCAGGTTTTTTTAAGGCCTTTCACACTGGCAATTTGCCCGTGTGAAAACCCTCCTTGATCGTGTGAAATTCAAAAGAAAAGTAAATAAATCCGTGTTAATTTGGACTGAAATGTAACTGTCATTGTGTTGTGTATATATATGTACAAAACAGTACAAAAACGAATGACAAACTTACAGTGGTCAAAGCACAAATATTTCTGATGGTTGCATTGAAAGTAAGCAGATAGCTAGACATGCTTCCAACAAAACCTAGCAAATGTAGTTTAATGTAAGTATATTTTGTAGCCGACAGATGATGCCACTTGATCCAAATCTGAGTGCTACAGGATAACATTTTTTTTAGGGATTTATACCGAATTTAAAGTAAAAAATATGGATTTTAACCTCAAAAATGGCATGTCTCTATAATAGCCATTCATTATGAGTTATCAGGTGCTACTTCCTACCTGAGAGAAGAGAACAGTAAGATGAGTCTCGCTGCCCAGCACCCAGATCGGGTAGCAGGGATTCTTGAGGTACCAGCCCACCTGTGGCACAAACAACAACATTCTGCATGACTGGATAGTCAGATTAATAGACAGGCCAAAACACAAAGACAGAGGTTAGTTCATGCCTATGTTGAACAAGCGTCAAAATCCACATTCTAATATCATTTATATTTTAAATGCATAAATTACATTTCAGGAGATATTTCTGACACTAGCATTCTGTGTCTGCCAAAGGTTCATGGGTTGTTTATGCCTCAGTTGATCGATTTCTTCCTTTTTTCCAGTCAGAACTTGCTAAGAAAAATTTAACTGAAGGCACAAATAATCGCATGGCACTAACGTCAACTAGCTGCCCTTAAAAGATTAATAATTTATTTGTCTCCATTGAAATCCCCATCGGATTCCACGAAAAAGTGCAGTATTTCTACAGTAACAATTGTGGGCGTCAAATCATGGCAGTCTTCCCATCAGCATACATTCATTGCCTACCTCACAGTAGCGCATGTGTTCTAGCAGCGTGAGAAAGCCGACCTGCGCCTGTCCACACACGCCCTGCAACTCTAAGTCACAAGTTGCACTTCATTAGACCCATAATGATAATAACAACAACAAAAGTAATGTTATTGTAACCACATTATTAAAGTTACAGATCAACAATTACTACAACAGTGGACTCTGGTTAATAGTATCACTTTGGGCCAGTGCAATTTGAGTCTATTAAACAGCTGATTCATTTAATCGGCACATTCTAAATACTGCAGGAATAGGGAATGATCTCGTCTCAGCCAATATATTTGATCCTATTAATAAACAGGTTATTCTATTATTAGTGATTTTGTTAAGCGGAGTTCACTGTTTCTATTACATTAATCCTAATCTATTATTATCACCATATCAGTTACTATCACTGAACGTCAATTAACTATTGTATTGAAAATGGAATACATAATTGAGGTCCGTCAGTGGTGCGCAGCTTTAAATAAGTTGTCAGTATTCATTTGACGAACTCACTGAGTCCTGATATGTACTTTGCATTGTCCCACACATTAGACACAGCTGTACCGGTGATGAGGAGGTTGATCAAACTCTGACTGCAACAAACAACATCAGATACAACATCAGATACAGACACTCGACAACTTCTTAGTGAGACAATTGCTTCCATTGTATGCTGGTAAAATGTAATAACTTACTATCCTGCAGTGTGTAATGTCAATTCCCACGGCGGGGTGAGCTAAAGAGTGTCTATATACAATAAAATTGTGCAGTGCAGGGTTTAAAAAACGAGCTTGGAAACTTCTACAATGACGACGACTGGGAGCGTGGTTCTCTGGAAATCTTCTACAGTCGATGGCGTGACTGCTTCCTGGGTGAGCGCATTCCACATTGGGACAGAGTGGACATAGAATGAGTGCTGGTAGATCATGCAGGAGGCTGGTAGTGTTTACAGTTTATACTAGCGGTAGTGACATCTAGTGTGGCCATCTGCTGTGGAAATAATGGTTTGCAAACTGAGGTGGACTAGTCCATGGTATATCATAGCAGTGGCTCAACCATTGGACTCTCAGTCAAGATGATCGGGTATTTAATCCTTTTGCTGCCTTTCTGAAGCTTCAACAAGTTTGTTCACTCCACTTTGCTGCAGTTCATTCAGCTGTATAAATAAGTACCTGGCTATACATGCCAGCGATCAAAGTTACACGACTTCTTGCATTGCGTAACTGCGACAACCAGCCATAAACTGTGCTGCATGTTTGTCCGCCATTTTCTAAACAAATTCTAAAAAAAATTAAAAAAATTACTGTTGCTGTTTGTTTTAGCAGGGACAGAAAACAAACATAATCTTGACCACTATCTTGACCACTATCTTGCCCACTATCCTCACTGACCAGGTGTCTCCCCATCAGAGGGACGTTTATGTAGTAAAACAGACCGCACCTTGAGAAACTGTCCCAACATAGCAGATGTTTGTTGGTCAGAGGGTCCTCTAAGGTAGGGATTATTGTACACAGTGGTGTAAATATATATACAGGTCTGATGGGGGTGGAGTGTATGGTCTGCTGGGGGTGGCGTGTAAGGTCTGCTGGGGGTGGATTGGTAGGTCTGCTGGGGATGGAGTGTAAGGTCTGCTGGGGATGGCATGTAAGGTCTGCTGGGGGTGGAGTGTAACGTCTGCTGGGGATGGAGTGTAAGGTCTGCTGGGGGTGGAATGTAAACCACACAGTGAAAGTTACCTTACAAAGACATGAAGGAATAAAGCTACATTACCTGCCGTGTCCATGTATGCCATCAATGAGGGGTTCGCTTGGGTCTTCCACCTCATTCTTTATTTGATCTATGCCCTGTCATGAACATCACATTTATTTGATCTATGTCCTGTCACGAAGATCACATTTACTGCGTATGTAACTTGACACAAATTCTGCCTACTGCAGAAAATTTTAGAAAGCATACTCACTTGAGAATCTTTATTAACAAGTACACTTGTTACAGAAATGTTCCATCAATATATACATTTATGCTGTTAAATTAAAATTAATTAAACGTTACAAAGAAGTGAACTAAGCTTGTAAAAATTGATGAGGGTCATTACACTACTAAAGAAAAGACAGTAAAAAAATGATTTGAACAATTTGAACAAATATAGAAAAAATTTATTGTACAAGCTAAACTACACAAAACTGTATAATCAAGAAAGAACATGCAACAGACTAAGCAACTTTTTTGTTCAAAACATATGTGAACCGAACAAATATATAAGGCATGGGGCTGGTTCCACTTCACAAAATAAAATTATTTACAATTAATTTTTAATTTCAATATTACAAATATTCAAATAAATTACAATTACACCATTTCACTTATAAATACTACTTATATTACACAGCGTTTGCCTGTAATGAATTACACTGATGTAATTGGACCGAGTCCTGGTGGTCTATGTGTAAGAAGCCGTCACCTTTGTGAGTATGATGGAGTAAAGGAGAAGGAGAATGCCGTACTGGCCGAGGTACATCTCTAGCTGAGTCTGCAGCTGGTGCGACAGCTCGCCCCTTGAGGTACACCGGTGACACCTGCAGGACAACCACACGAGTCAACTTCGATATGTGAAGCGCACCAGAATATGCACTGCACTTTCAAGACAGAGCCTGTGTCAAAATATAAGACCTATACATCTGACATACACTTTCTAGTCTTAATTCATGATTTCGCATTATATCATTGATTGACTGGTAATGTGCTGTATTATTTAGTGTGATTAATTATATTGTAATAATGGCACAGTTGTTTTATTTGGTTACATAACTAAACAAGCACTGTAGCTTGCTCCTTTGTCGCAGTGATATGTTTATACATCCAATGCTTATTTATATCCAACTGACAATAAAGATTATTCTGCACTTGGATGAGATAACAAATGGAAACTAGGGATATTTTCCTACAGATGATAAAGTTAATTCATCGCTAACAGCTATTATCTATTTTACAATACAAATGTTTTCACTAGAAAAAAATGATGCCAGGTAATCCAAACGTGTAATTTCCATAAACGTGTTCCATGCCATGAAAAACAGTACTTTGTGAAGCACATTTTCAGGTCTGTGATTTTATGACCAAAACAGTGTTTCATTAGCTCAGTAATAACTAATTCAATAATAAACATTCAGGCCAACTGACCCCACACACCCCTATTAAAAAATTGGAGGCACTGCACATGCATATAAGCCTTGAAGAGAGGGTTGACTCGTACCCGGAAGAAGCATTGCTGATGCAGTGAAAGAAAAGCCGACTATCACAAAATTTTAACTGGGAAAACAACTCTAAAAATATACCTTTCCTGTTTTGGGGATAATCCAAGTGGATATTTGACACTCGCCAATTCTTTGTTATTACTGGACTTTTTAGATTTACAAAGCTCCTGATATTTGTTATTGTTATTATTAACAAAATATCAATGTTACGCACCTGAGACCAAGATGGAATTGATCATGACTGAAACACTGTTTTTTTGGACTACTCGTGCCACTCCCTGATTCGTCATCGAGATCTACGTCATTGCCATCATCGCCCCCGTTGTAGGTGTCAGCATGGTGGGACACCAGGAGGTAGGACTCAGTTCGCACGATGGAGTGTAGGATGTCCTCGAGGGCCCGACACAACAACATCTGTTGTTGCTTCTCTGTAACAACAACGTTCATTGATGTTCTAAGTAGCAGCTTTAAAAGAAGCAAAGTCGGATCCTGTTTATCGTAAAATCTATTGTCGAAATGTTCAAATTAAACAAATCATGACTTACCAAATCAAAGTAAATTTGCAAGTCATTAAAAATTAGATTTGATCTGCTTATTTTTGTGTGGTCTTATCGTGACCTTACATTACATACTAACTGGGGCACAAAGAGCATAAGTAACTAGCATAAGTAACTAGCATAAGTAACTAGCCTAAGTAACTAGGTAACAATATTGTTCAAAATGTATTACACACATTTGCACAGTAAATTTTTAATTAGTTGTTTCTTCATAGACAGGCAAGTTAATTTTTTTTCTAGCTGCTACTGATCATTGGAAAAACCAGTTGGGTATTAAAACGTCTCAACATATTGTAATTAGGAGGTGTTTAATCAATATAGTAAGCCTAGATTAGGAACAGAAATGCAGGGTTCGAAAAGTTTGTGGCTAATACCATCCAAGTAGATATTGAAAAAATCCATATTATGCCAAAGATTGATGGTAACGTTAAAGCACTTTCCTCTCCTTCCTTCAAAGGTTTTATTTGTAAATTTGGCAAGGACACTTCTCGAAGATGTCACTGTCCATCGGTTGAGACAGAGGGTGGTTTAACATGTTGAACCAATGGTGAAGCATATTGGATATATAATTATAGTGCCACGGCGTCTGAATTTAGTAAACACAGTGTACAAATCCCCTGGAGGATGGATTGCAAGGGTCAGCGCAAGCTACATTTTTAAGCATCCAAATTGGCGGCCCATACCTGCGTTATGATTAGACTTAAAATTTTTATATATATATTGTCTATATATTTTTTAGTTATGTTTACATTCACAGCTTTTCTTTAGGTTTACGGTGATATATTTATCTTCACTGCTTTTTCATTGTCAACGTGAATGATTACATTGCTAGTATCTAATCTACTGTCTATTGGTACTGTTGAACCTGGAGCAATGCGTTGACTACACTTCTGTAGTACTCTAGTGCACTTCTGTAGTACTCTAGTGTTCATTGGTTCAATCATAAATCCTGACCTGGTGAGTACAAAGAAGACTGATAATTAAAACACATCAACATCTGTGAGAAATGCCTCATACCATTGCGCGCGGCCCAGCAGCAGATAAGAGGGAAGGCATGTCTTACAATATTAACAGTCCTGCACAACGTACCTGTTACATGTCGCCATTTGTCTGCAGGAGTGTCAAGAAAGAGCAGATTCTTGAGCAGAAAAGCCTGCACAGGGACGATTACAGCGCACGGTCCACCCTGGAGCTGAAGTAAGGCAGTCGGCTCATCCTCACTGAACAAAAACCCTGTGGCAGATGATGAATTTATATCAAGTTTAAATCCACTGTTTAACTGGCAGACAACTTACTGGGATGCTGTGTCTGTGTTTGTACTGGCAAGTAATACCCTTAGGAATATATCACGCCAGTGCACAGCAAGCTCATCAGTTGGTCTCTTAGATGTTGTATGAGACTGGATAGAGATGAATCTAAAGAATAGTAAAGAATGAGATAGTGCTTGAAGGTAGAGTTCCACTCTTTAAAAGTAGACAGCAAAAAACTGTTTCCAAAAGTGTTGCATGTGTGCCTAATTTGAAGAAATGAGTATTGTGTAAATGTGAGCTCTTAGTGCTGTGTTTGATGTATATGTCTAGTGGAATACCTATCTGTTTGTCCTGCATTTTATATAACATACAGTCTTTACTTTCTCTCCTTGTCTGGAGGGATTCACATCCAAGTTCTAAGTAATTTTGTTATTTGTTTGTGTTCTTCCTCGAGTTGTAATGTTCTTTAGGCAATATGGATTCCAGGATGATGTAGTATTGGACGAACCAGTGTAGGCCACTGATTTAATGTGGGGGGACTCTGATGTAAGTTTCTCCTGATAACTTGAAGTACTTGTTGTGCTTTATTTGCAGTTGTTTTAGTTTGTGTTGTCCAATTTTGTGTTGAATGCCAAAATAGCAGTGTGATTCAACAAGATTTTAGTTGTTATTCTAGCAGCGACATTTTTTTAAATGTCAGTATAGGTGTACGAGCGTTACAGTTGGTAAGGAGTACAGTGAATTGTTTGTTGACACGATATGTTAACAACATCAGACAGGCATTGGCATGGATATGTTAACAACATCAGACAGGCATTGGCATGGATATGTTAACAACATCATACAGGCATTGGCATGGATATGTTAACAACATCAGACAGGCATTGGCATGGATATGTTAACAACATCATACAGGCATTGGCATGGATATGTTAACAACATCAGACAGGCATTGGCATGGATATGTTAACAACATCAGACAGGCATTGGCATGGATATGTTAACAACATCAGACAGGCATTGGCATGGATATGTTAACAACATCAGACAGGCATTGGCATGGATATGTTAACAACATCAGACAGGCATTGGCATGGATATGTTAACAACATCAGACAGGCATTGGCATGGATATGTTAACAACATCAGACAGGCATTGGCATGGATATGTCAACAACATCAGACAGACATTGGCATGGATATGTCAACAACATCAGACAGGCATTGGCATGGATATGTCAACAACATCAGACAGGCATTGGCATGGATATGTCAACAACATCAGACAGACATTGGCATGGATATGTCAACAACATCAGACAGGCATTGGCATGGATATGTCAACAACATCAGACAGGCATTGGCATGGATATGTTAACAACATCAGACAGGCATTGGCATGGATATGTTAACAACATCAGACAGACATTGGCATGGATATGTTAACAACATCAGACAGGCATTGGCATGGATATGTTAACAACATCAGACAGGCATTGGCATGGATATGTTAACAACATCAGACAGGCATTGGCATGGATATGTTAACAACATCAGACAGACATTGGCATGGATATGTTAACAACATCAGACAGGCATTGGCATGGATATGTTAACAACATCAGACAGGCATTGGCATGGATATGTTAACAACATCAGACAGGCATTGGCATGGATATGTTAACAACATCAGACAGGCATTGGCATGGATATGTTAACAACATCAGACAGGCATTGGCATGGATATGTTAACAACATCAGACAGACATTGGCATGGATATGTTAACAACATCAGACAGGCATTGGCATGGATATGTTAACAACATCAGACAGGCATTGGCATGGATATGTTAACAACATCAGACAGGCATTGGCATGGATATGTTAACAACATCAGACAGGCATTGGCATGGATATGTTAACAACATCAGACAGGCATTGGCATGGATATGTTAACAACATCAGACAGACATTGGCATGGATATGTTAACAACATCAGACAGGCATTGGCATGGATATGTTAACAACATCAGACAGGCATTGGCATGGATATGTTAACAACATCAGACAGGCATTGGCATGGATATGTTAACAACATCAGACAGGCATTGGCATGGATATGTTAACAACATCAGACAGACATTGGCATGGATATGTTAACAACATCAGACAGGCATTGGCATGGATATGTTAACAACATCAGACAGACATTGGCATGGATATGCAATTGCTCTGCAAACAGTCTGGCAACAAATGATAGTTGTGGTATCCACGTGAGGTGCAATGGGTCATTTTGGGTAGCTTCTAAAATTTCTAAATTACTATATTGACTTGTTGCACTGTTGGTCGTGGTCACATTTTTCTTATTCTGTGGGTTGTAACTTTACCAATATTTTTACTGACACTTTCAGTAATTGTATTATAAATTGTAATGCTAATATATTGTAGCTATATTGTGAACTGCTAAAACTGAAAACCCTACTTGCATAAGGGGCAGCCATGTCTAAAACGACAGTTCAAGACATATACTATGGGAATACTGGATTATTGCGCATCAGGATTATGGCACAAAAAAGGCAGCGTTCGATGCAGAACTGGGACGAATCCAATTCCGGAACCAGAATTTACGACTGATTCCAATTCCGAGTCCGGAATCGGATATGGAATCGGCTGATGTGGAAACAGCAGAATCAGAATTGGTTTGGCTGGAATCGATTGTTGTGAACACAATGGAAACGGAACTGGAATCGCTTTTGGTGGAACCAGAATTGTTTACTGGAATACCATTCAATTCCACTGTCACTAAGGGTAGTGGATATGAGTTCCCCCTCTTTATATTAGGAAATATTTTATTTTCATCATCTTTATTCAAACTCAAAATCAACAAACACTTTGATGACATAGGTGCTACATTATTAAACAATGATGATGTTCAGTAGAAGAAACAGCTGTTAGAAACAATTATAATGCATTCAAAACATATAATTATTCTAATACAAAAGTACTTTTAATAATGCATAATTAATAGTAATAAGAGGCAAATTAGTTCACACTGGTTGATCCAATTATTGCACCATATTGTACATTTACGAATTGTCACTGTTTTCTTTGATCATTGGATGATTTTTTTGCACTCCTTATGTATGACAGTAAAACAACATTACTTTTGTAATTCGCCGAGGCTGTGGAAAACGTAAGCTTTTTGAGCCCACACTAGTTCAGAACTAAATAACTTAAAACAGACACGCACTAACAGTTTCACACATTACGCGACCTACCACCTGCACATTGATGTCAAGAAGTAGACAGTATATCTATTATGACTAGTGGCAATATTTTTTTTTATTCAAGTTTCAACCTGCGTACCACATCATGTGATGTTATGGTTTTAATCACAAAACATCCTAAGTCTGTTTATTGTGTGTTTATTGGATTTTAATAATGTTTAAAATATCCTAGACTAGTTAGTTTTCAGTGGCCTGGATCTGAGTCTCTTTGACTCCTGTCTTTGCTTTGCCTAGTCATGAAATCACTCCAAACAGCCCATTCTGGAGCTAATGAGTGTTCCATGAGCACATAAAAAATCTAAGAATTACATTGGACATGCGTAGTCAAATTCTTCGGTTGATTAGTAGATACATGGGAAAAAAACAATTATAACTCTGTGTAAAGCAATAGTTAGACCTCTTTTAGAATACTGTATGCCATATCGTAAGAAGGATATAGATACGCTTGAATGCATACAGAGGAGAGCAACTAAAATTATTCCCGAACTGAGACCTTAGTGATGAAGAATATCTGAAATAATGTGGTTTAACAACCCTAGAGACAAGGAGGTTAAGAGGAGATCAGATTTAAGTTTTTAAGATATTGAACGGGTATGAAAATATTGAGAGAAATATGTTTTTCTCACTTAAGAAGGATAGCAGAACTAGAGGACATTAGGTAAAATTAATAAAGGATCAGTGTAGATTGGATATCAGGAAGTACTCGTTCTCACAGAGGACAATAAATGAATGGAACAAATTGTCTACGGATTGTGTAACTGCTAGCAGTGTGAATATGTTTAAAAACAAGGTTGACACATATCTCTGGAGGGCGGGTTACACATACTACATAGATGAACAGTGTTGGACTCTCGATAAGCCAATGGCTTCCTTGTCCACTTGCCATCTGGGCCTTCGGCTTCGATGGCAAATCTTGTTAAATCTTGTTAAAGCCTGGCTTGTCGTAAAAGTTTAAATAATTGGAAAGTTATGACATAATCAACAAACCGCCAAGTGACCTTTATTATGCATTAATTTTGTTTATTGCCATAGACACAGCATCAATTTAGGCGGTTTCCTTGTCTTGCGTGACATTGTTCGGACGTTGGATGTTCAATATTTGTAAGTTTTTCACTCAAAACAACTTTTCTAATACTCTTGAGTGCCATATAAGGGTTCCTATACGTGTGTTTATTTGATGAAAAATGCCACCGTATACACACCTTATTTGGCACTATACGGTTATTAGACTTAGACATTTGTGCCGGCCTATTTTCTCCGATAATCGTGGCTAATTCTGGAGCTGCATGTGGCTCCCTCTGATGGCCAAGTTGTCATCCATTCGAATGACAGTCATGAATTTAGCTGGAATCCGTGCTTCCGAGGATCCTAGATTTTGATCTTGAAGCGTTAGGCCATCAGATTTCTATGATTAGGTGAATCGGTCAGAATCCTTAATTCTCGGGAGCTCAACATGGTATATTATTAGTTAAAACGCCATTATCACCGTGTAAACAGATCGTAAATTGCCGCTGTGCACAGCGCCTCAAACCAGTCATAACTGGCCGGTGGCGGTTTCCCCTGAAACTGGCTTGAGTATTCAATTCAATAAAACCTTAATGTCCATTTAAAAACAGAAAATGCCCCTATTTTGGCAAATATAAATCGTGATTACTATATCTGCGGTGACATGACGCGAATACGAACAAAGTTTATGCATATTCGGCAGAAAAAACCCGAAACACACGGCGATCCACATAGTTTACTAAGGACACCTTCATATTGAGTCAAACAATCTTGTTTTGGCGCTAAAAAAGACAAACATACTAGCGACTTTTTCGCACTATGCTATTATTTGTTTTAAACAATTTGCCCCCTATACTGTTATTTGGCACTATACTATTATTAAATCTGACCAATTTGCCACCCTATAATGGCTATACTATTATTTGGCCTATGCGATTATTTGGCACTTGAGAGTAATTTCTTTTGCATAGAACTGATAAAGTAATTGCTAGTGAATTGGCATATCGATCTCTTGCACAAAATGTTTTTTCAGATATTTGTGAAAATGGCATATTCTATTAAGTACATTTAATTTGACACCAATCAGTATTCTACCGTTCGACAATGACTGTGTTTCACTTTCAGTAGGCATGTCATAGGTTTTTTCTTTCTTTTTGTACCCCACATGCGTAGTATCATTGTAAAGGCAGCTCTTTCGTAAGTTCAGAAATGCACACATTTTGACTTTAGCTTAATTCTATGGGAAGGTATTAATATTTAAAGGTTGCCACCGTCAAGAATAGTGTTTGCCGATTTCAAGCCAATTTCCAAAATGCATAACTTTAACATTTGTTTTTAAATATCCTGCAAGTGAAGTATCATTGTAAACACCACTCTTTAAGAAGTTCAGAAATGCAAACATTTTGACTCTAGCTTAATTATATTTAAAGGTCGCCACCATCAAGAAGTGTCTGCCAATTTCTAAAATGCATAACTTTAAAAAAAAATTTTATTCAATATCCTGCAAGTGAAGTATCATTGTAAAGGCCACTCTTCAAAAGTTCAGAAATGCAAACATTTTGACTCTAGCAATAACGTGGGGATAATTTAATATTTAAAGGGTACGCAAAAATTTTTTCCTCCCAAACTGCATTGTCCATACTAAAAAAATAATTTACTGCTATTCAAATCATTTTTAAATTCCCTCGGTCATCCCATAAAAGAGCTTATTTTATCATGTTTTGTGCACACAAAATGAACCAGTTTGTAGCGACATCTAGCGACTGTGGATGGTATTCGTGACGTCACGACGGGAAGGCCAATCTCGCAACACAATGTCGGATTCATCTGATTCTTCATGTGATGACACAATTTTGTATATAAAAGATGTGGATAGTGATATTGGGGAGTGTTATGCAGACCCCGAGCCCCTGACTGGCCCACAACCCTACATGCATGAGCCAGAGACTGTGCACGGGTTCTGCGGAGGAATCAGTCCCATATCTGTCGACGATGTTTGTCACTTGTAAACTTGTGTCGGTTTACTGTTTCACTTGGCGTATTGCTGCACCCAAACACTACACAATGATTTACCACGTCTGCACTTGCTAAATATATGTAATGGTTCCAAACTATCTGAATTTGATAACGAAAATATGATGCTGTATTATCAATGGATGGATTAAAAGAATGTAAACAATGGCGCACAAAACGGCTGCACGAGCAGTAGGCCCAGCAGTTTCCGCCTGTTCTGACGTCAAGGGCTGCCTGACCTAGATTTTGCGGACTGCACTGTAGCGATGCCAGATGACTATCATTAATCTGGATGTGGTGACTAATTAAAGTGAATTTGGTATACTATAAGCTGCCTTGCTGGCCAGTTGAATGTCATTATTGTAATTTCACTGGTCTTTAAGACTGCCACCATAACAATTCCAAAATGCATAACTTTAACTGACAAGATAATTTATTTTGTATACATGTCCTTATTTTTTTTATATTTAAATGCCACTGGCATCTCAAGAGCATCATCCAGGTATATGTCTAAGAGCACTTTATTAACTACTGTGGGTTTTTTAAGGATTTTAACCTGTTCATTTTTAAATTGCTGCCGCTAAAATGTGCTAGCAGACACACGCATGCAGTCATTACAATATAGCAGAACAACGTTCATTTAATATGTTGTCATCTATCTAATTCTTACCAAATGTGTTTTTTCATGATCTACTATTGGTCAAATATCACCAAATGTAGTCAATATCAAATATTATGTTATTATACAGCTAGAATAAAAATTTTAAAATATTGGAATACTTGTCAGAATTTCATCTATCTCACATGCAATTTTTTTGGTAAGTCCATGCACTTTTACAGGCTTAAAATGTGATGTGCCCCATTAGCATAAACGTGGTAGCGGGTTTACAGAAATTTATTTCTTTCTCTTTCAAAACGACAATGTACAAAAACTAATCAAGCAATTCTTTAAAAAATAAAACAGTGGATGAAAGACTAGTTTATTAACTTTTAAATAATATATACATGTTGGCAATTTCTATCGTTTTTAATAGTAAAAAATTACATTAAACATGACCTACTTAACATTAATGGGGTCATGTGTTAGGACTTCCTGGCGTGTTACACACGAATGTAGGGCACAGTAATTTTAGATGTGTAATTTTCAAAAAATCATATCATCTGACATAACTGCATTTGAGCCAGGCACATTGGCAAGTTTGCTGGTAGAACATGTTGGCAATGTAACTGTGGATTTTTAGATGATTTCAATAGGCGGAAGGATTTTTTTTTATTTTTTCGACACAAGACATGTGTGCGTAGTAATTCATGCAGAAATCGGTAAAAATTTACGGGTATGGCACGTTCAGGCATTTTAAATGAGTTAGAAGTAAGAGACTCTGACTAAACTCGATCAGCATGTCAATCAATGCACGGGCAACTGAATCAGCTTGAGCCCCTGTAACTGATATATATATATAAGGGTATGCAACTAGAAATGACCCCACTCACCTTTCAACATCCGTATCTCGGCGTGGCGATGCGTAATCCGAATACTGTGACCTTACACAAACGTCCCAATGAATAAACTTTCACTATACCTACTTGTCATTAAAAACATATATGGATTTCTTATGAAAAGCGGTACGTTAACGACTGTACGCACAGAATGATTACCCGCATGCATACAGTAACATGACAATGTTACCGGAAGTGAGGTGCATGTTGGGTAGTGAGGTGTGCAAAATCCTTTGTTAGGCAAACGCTACGTGTTTGACCTTTGCAAGAGGATTGTCGACGCACACCTGTCACCTGCTGTAGAATGTGTCAGACTAATAATTGGCTCCTTTTGTTGTGTAGATTATTTGCCTAACAAAGGATTTTGCACACCTCACTACCCAACATGCACCTCACTTCCGGTAACATTGTCATGTTACTGTATGCATGCGGGTAATCATTCTGTGCGTACAGTCGTTAACGTACCGCTTTTCATAAGAAATCCATATATGTTTTTAATGACAAGTAGGTATAGTGAAAGTTTATTCATTGGGACGTTTGTGTAAGGTCACAGTATTCGGATTACGCATCGCCACGCCGAGATACGGATGTTGAAAGGTGAGTGGGGTCATTTCTAGTTGCATACCCTTATATATATATATCAGTTACAGGGGCTCAAGCTGATTCAGTTGCCCGTGAATCAATGAGCAGGTAAGAAGTTTCAGAATTTTTTATGGTCCCGTTTTCTTATAATCATGCAAAACGTTAATATGGTCGCCAATGGGAAACGTAACAGCAGGCTGAACCCTAGTGCACATATGAAATGACAACACTCAACACGCGGATTCGTTTGACGTGCCTCCAAGTCTAATTTCAGTCTCCGTTTACCTTGAGTCCAGCGCCTGAACACATCATGCTTTATGTCTGGACCCCACAACAATCGCGTCGCGTCCGTCATAAGCTTCGGCGCAATTACTTCACCGCCGCCGACCGATGCAGATGCCATGCTTTGTGCGTTTTATAAGATTTTTTACAATTTCCTACAATGTTCGTAACATTTCAGATGAACGCCGCCATTTTGGTTCCACGTGACCACGCGAGACTCACCTCAAAGGGAGCCGTTAGTTTTTAAGAATTATACGTGCTTACACAGCATTAGTTGGGCTGCTCAGTCAAACCAGAAGGCAATCAGAGACGTTTTCGGTCAACTCTGAGATTTTTTAATGTGATGTTGTATAACGTGTTGAATTTATGGTGGTGTTGTTGAATTGTATTCCTGTGAGTAACTGCTATTTCAATAAATGAATGGAACAAATTGTCTACAGATTGTGTAACTGCTAGCAGCGTGAATATGTTTAAAAACAAGGTTGACACATATATCAGGAGGGCGGGTTATAAGTAGGTGAACATTGTTGGACTCTCGATAAGCCAATGGCTTCCTTGTCCACTTGCCATCTGGGCCTTTGGCTTGGATGGCAAATCTTGTTAAATCTTGTTAAATCTTGTTGGATTGTTTTAACTCGCTGATTGTCTGAACTTTTCCCTTCCAATTAATTGCAAATGAAAATAAACAAAGTACATATTCTATAAGTCTAAGGTTATATATTCTGGTTTCCCAGATAGTTATTTTACGATGTCAAGATTGTAGAAAGATTGCGTTGAAAAAAATTATGCAATGCCAATGGACTTGTATATAATATGTATGTATATATGCATGCACGCACCGATTCTGAATCCAGTGACACTTCGATGATGACAGAAATGGAGCCAAGCTGCACATAATCTTGTTTGACTTCTACATCATATATGCGTCGCAAATCCTGAGTTTATATAGTCACTGACAAGCTACACTTCTTTGTCCGCCTTGCATTGGCTGTGCCAGTGGACACATTTTGATATCATTATAACATTTTCAAAAACATTTTCATGATATTTTATGGAAATATTTTTATGATGTTAGCTATGTTTTAATAAAACATTTTTTAATAACGTTTTTACAATGTTTCCAAGAGTCAACATTTTAACATCAATATAACATTTTCAATTTTTTTTTATAACATTTGAAGAAACATTTTTCTTATGTTTTTAAAACATTATTGTGTTTGCTGGGGGGGTCACTACACTCTACAAGCGCTATAGACAATTACGTAACAAACATTGGCCATCGTGTCTGGGCATGGCAAACAAAAACGCGGTAAAGCCCGATCAGTGACCGAAGCTGTGTGTGCCAGTGGATGAAGCGTTTGTTCGCACTACTTTGACTTTGTTTTGAACGACAAAATGGACAACCTAATCGTGCAGAGGTAGTATCTGTAGAAATTACTCTTAAAAATGGCAAAAAAAAGTATTAATATGTTGTACATATCACGCACCAAACACAGAACTGGATCAACTGAGCGAATTCATAAGTAACGTTTGTAGAAACATTCGTAATAAGACGGTTTATATGTGTGGCGATTTTAATGTTGATTTCCTACAGTATGATAAACATAATGCTACAAATAACTTCATTGACCAATTGTACAGTCTTGGATTACACCATTTGATTACAAGACCTACTAGAATCACAAGTCACTCAAAAACTGATAGATAATATATTCACAACCAGTCAATCGAATACACAGACTGGGTTGATAATAAGTGATATAAGCGATCATTTGCCCATCTTCCAAATAACGGAATACATCCATAATAAGTGCAGCAACGTAACCTACAACAACAGGAGAATAGTGAATCAACAGAACATAAATGTGATGATGAATGAGCTGAAGGAAACTAACTGGAAAAAAATACTGAATACACTGTAATGAAGATGTTAATGTGATGTATAATACATTTACTGAACAGTTGACAAAGATATACAGCATAACAACAGAAAATCATTAACAAATGGCCAGACAAGCCATGGATGACCAATTCATTAAAACAAGCTTGCAAGAAAAAAATCTACTGCATGGGCAGTTCTTAAAGACGAGATCAATTACTAGTGAAGAAGAATACAGAATATATAAGAACAAACTGACAGGCATACTAAGGTATTGTGAAAAACAACACTAAACAGAACTTAAAAAAGGGAAACATAAAAGAAACATGGAAAATATTAAATAGCATAATAAAAAAACCTAAGGGAACAACATACCCTGCTGAGTTTAGTAACAATGGAGCCACAATTACTGGCAACAAAAAATATTGCAAATAGTTTCAATAATTTTTTGTAAATGTAGGACCATCTTTGACAAATAATATTCCTAGAAGCAGTGATGTCTTCACAAGATACTTATCCGATAAGGTTGAGGATACATTGTTTCTAAAGCCTGTAACATAATATGAAATTATAAAGCTGGTGAATAACACAAAAATTGTAAAGATCATGATGATATAGATATGTGCCTTGTTAAGAAAATAATACCTCACCTAGTAACACCCCTAGAACATATTTTTAACACCTCGTTACAGAAGGGGGTTTTCCCGGAAGGTATGAAAATGGCTCGGGTTATACCGTTATTTAAAAATGGTGATATGAATGATTTTACTAATTACAGGCCTATATTTTTACTATCAGTTTTAAAAAAATCTAGAAAAGAATTGTGGGTGTCTTCATTGATCTGAAAAAAGCTTTTGATATGGTTGACCACAACATTCTCGTAAAAAACTTGAGCATTATGGAATAAGAGGGATAGCAAATATGTGGATCTGCAGCTATCTTGAGAATAGAAGTCAATGTTTGTATTAATTATGCTAATTCTGACTGCATGAATGTCACTTGTGGGGGGTTCCACAAGGATCTATGCTGGGTCCGGCTTTGTTTATCATATATATTAACGATATTTGTAATGTGTCATCGATAATGAAATCGATTGTATTTGCGGACGATACTAATTTCTTTTACTCAGGAAAGGATTTGACAGAAGTATGTAAATACAGTATCAAAAGAATTGGATAAATTATGCAGATGGTTTCAAGCTGTCTTTAAATATTGCCAAAACCAATTTTATAGCATTCGGTAACAAAAAGTGTGAAAACAATCACTTGGTTAGTATAAATGGTATGTACATAGAGTGTACGTTACAACATTTCTTGGTGTACACATTGACTGCCACTTGAATTGGAGTGAACATATCAACCTCATAAAAAAATTATTTGGAAGAATGTATCTGTAATGTAATTAAATGTATAGGTTTAAACACTTATTGACTAGTTCTGCATTGTACTCTTTATACTGTACTCTCATAATGCGATACTTATATTATTGTTGTGAAATTTGGGGCAATACCTATAAGAGTCGAATACGACCTTTTTGATTGAAGCATCAGTCGCATTGAATTGGTGGATGTTGATGCGCCCAACAGCAGCTGGGTCTTCAGCACTTACAGTAACTCTAGGAATCGGTGTGCAGGTCTTGATGCCTGGCGAAACGGCTGCAATAATGCCCACCCGTGGAAGGTATTCATTCCATCGAGGGTTCGACTGTTATGGTCCACATTATCTGCTACAAACTGCATAAAATGACCCGATGCGAAGCCAGGAATGTTGACACTCAGAGTTTTTGTTGCCGTTCCTACTTCTGAACCTCTGCATATGAGCAACAAAAACCTACACGAATGAGTGACGTATAAAACATTTTTTATTCAAAATGGTGGTGCAGCTGCACCCCTAGCCCTACCTGAAGTGGTGGCATGAGAGTGCGTGGCCGACTTGCTTGGATTAGAGCTTGTCCCAAAGATGATAATTTCAATTCGATATCTTTTCCTGATGGCAGCACTCTTAGCAGGTACATACTTGATGTTTTCTTGTACATCTGACCTCTCAGCAGGAGTTGAGTATTCTTCCTTTGCTTGCATATGTTTAATGTCATTTTTAATAACTTAAATAAGTTTTGCAGCGGTCTCCACAGTTCGCAGCTGGTTGGCTTGTGAATCTTCGTCTTTACCACAGGAATAGAAGTCGTGGACTATTGATGCAGCGGTTGTACGCAAAGTTACAACATTTTGCTTACCATTAATTTCTGTGATGAATATGTCATTTTCAAAATGCTCCAGAAGGCGTTTCTTCATGTATAGAGCGTTGTAAGCTTGTAAACCTGTGTCTGCAAGGTATTAATCCATTTTGGACACAAGGTCCATGATGGTGATTTGTTCCTCTTTATCGTGTTCTTCTATATAGTCCACAATTGCACGGAATGCCGTGGTTCGTATTTCTACCTGGGGACGCCCACATGACTTCTTTGAAGGTGGCTCATTTGCAGACAATACACGTAGAATATTTTTCCCAGTCCGAAAATTTACACTGCAGATGGCATGGCATACTGAATCAACAGCATGTAGATCAATCGTATTAGACAGCCTTGATTCCACCTCCTGTGCCCATTAGTCGTGTCACCGTTTACACAGCTCGTGGATCCTCGTTTTGAAGTCTCTCCGGCGCGCACAGGGATAACATCGTTTCTTTTTCCCCTCATATTTTGCTGACTGTCCACAAAATATGTTCTTTGCAATCAAACGTATATATATATATATATATATATATATATATATATATATATATATATATATATATATATATATATATATATATATATATATATATATATATATAGCTAATATTTATAACTAATATTGCACCGGTTAAATTTCAGGCCTACATCCGGTCCTGTATTATACATTCATTTAAATTCCTTCCTTAATACACTTATCCCATCGTGAATCAGGTTCATTATTGTTAAAAATTAGTATGCGAATAGTTTAAAGGTACTTAATCAATTTGGTGTTTTTACTAGTCTTATTTAAAATTCATTTTGCAAAAAACAAACCTACCTATAGTATCCACTGCAACATGCTAGCTTGTTTGTGCAACTTTTGTAGCAGTTTTTTGTGAAATCATCAGACAAACTATTAATTTAGTTAACTGAAGTGAAAATAGAATTGCTGAAAAATCACGATTTTTTCCTTGGTGAAATTTTGTCACTTTGTCATGTAATCGGCAAGAGGATGGAAGTCATGCCCATGATCAGCATTGATGCACACATTGTTTACCATTTTGGACATCCACTATTTTGATCCTTACCAGATATAATGACTAAAGTAAATTCTTTCGATTTGAGCAAAAATATGTATTTTTTTTATTAAATCGACTGCGGATGTTACATAAACTATTCACACACTACATATGTGGACACCACTGAACCGGACTTGCGATAGACTAAATCAGTTGAGAAAGCAGTTTTAAGTGACATACGCAGCTGGATTAATATTAATATTAAAAATTTGCTATTTCGTCAAGTTCTTTCCTGTTTATGTGCATTTTTTTTGGGGGGGGTCCATAGCTTTCTTTAGATTCATGACCCAAAAAGGTTAAGAAACACTGTCTTAGAGGATCCAAGATAGGTTTGGTTTTCGGGAAATGGTCTTAAAGGGAACCAAAAGTCTTGGCTTTGGGCATTTAAAAAATAAAGTTACTAAAACATAACCATTTGTAAATACAATTAGGAATATCATGCCAGTGGTTTATTTGGAGAACCTAGTCGAACACACAGCATCAATTTCAGGGGTCATGCCATACTGTTAGACAACCTTACGTCACGCGTGTCCTAGTCTGTCAATATTCACTCGCCAACTGATTATATTTGTATACTTTGCGTTAGTTATGTGTATACCGGCAGAACTTAATGTCACAAGGTAGTCTAGGTAACCCAATTTCACAGAACTGCGCATGCGCTTATCCATCGCACTTGTTAACATGTCAGCCCTCGGTTAACAGAAGAAATTACCGGTATCTTACACTTTTACAACACATTCTGAGTAAACCACTGGCATTATATTCTTGCTTGTTACTCATGGTGGTAAGTTTTCAACATCTCGATTAGGTGCATAGCCCCAAAACAAGACAAGCGAAAACCCTGACTAGAGAAAGGACCTTTAATCAAATGTAACGGTTGCTTATTCTGCTTTAAAAATTATAATATGATACTATTTGTGGAATAATAATAATTTATTACTGCCATGTGCATGTGTGAAACAAATACATCCTAAGATTTGTTTGCAAGTTCATTCAACATATAAATGTAGACCATACATCCATGTGTGCCTATTCGTATTTGATGTCAATGGGTTGTGTGACAGTTACAATATCTTACACACCAAATAAAAGAACAGCATAATAGTTGGTCAATCCATTGTCAACAAAACTGCTAACGGCATATAAACGGGTGCACAATACGACATTCACAAATCATTATTAGCACATATTTAAGTTACCATAATGGTCCATATTAAGTTACTCTATTACCCCATTAAGTTGCGAAAGGGTCAATAATGGAGTGTGGGCAACATCCATATATGGTAGTACAAGGCATGTGAACCATTATTACTAGTGAAGCCTGAGATATATCCTGTTTACAGTGTAACTAATATGTGTTACATTGGCAAACATGATAGCATCTTCCAGTTTGTTTAAACTGCATCCGAGCAGTGCTGTATATATATATATATATATATATATATATATATATATATATATATATATATATATATATATATATATATGTATATATATATATATATATATATAAAAGGGTCTCTCACTTACAGTGCATGTGTATGCATGTGTTGAAGGGTTATTTATCAGTGTGAGCGTGTCACAATTGTAAGGTTTCTCCGCGGTGTCGGTGCACGTGTGTCTGTTTAGCATACGACTCGTGGCAAACTGAGCCCCGCAACTTTCACACATATACAGTGTTTCCCCACAGTGAACATGCGTAATATGTTCCTTGTGACCTTTTTTTGTTTTAAACAGCGCCCCACACGCGTCACATTTGAATGGTTTATCCCTAGGGTGAGTGCGCAAGTGGCTTGACAATGTCAATGCGCACGTCTATGCACAGTTTATCCCACATATGCGACATTTGCGCGGTTTCAGATCACGCTGGTGGTTTCTTAAAGTACAGTAATAATCAAATTGTTTCCCACAGAAATCACATATGTGGGGGTCCTCAGGTGTATGAGTACGTTTATGGTCCTTCAAAACATATGTGGGGGTCCTCAGGTGTATGAGTACGTTTATGGTCCTTCAAAACATCACTTCTAGAAAAGCATGACCCGCATACATCACATTTGTACGGTTTCTCCCCTGCATGAACGAGCATATGATACTTTAAATGACCCATCTGTTGACACCGTAACCCACATACAATACACCTGTATGGTTTTTCCCCGGTGTGAATACGTTTATGCAAACCCAAATGTCCACTGGTAGTAAACCGTACGCCACAGGTTTTACATTTGAAGCGTTTCTCACCTGTGTGAATGCGTATGTGTTTCCCAAGGCAACCACTGCTAACAAACTGTGCGGAACAAATGTCACATCTGTAGGGGTTTTCCCCCGTGTGCCTGCGCAGATGGATCTTATAAGAACCAGCATGTGCTGACGGTAACCCACATGTTTCACATTTGAAGAGTTTCTCACCGGTATGAGTGCGAAGATGTCCAGTTAAACACCCCTTTCTAGCGAACCGGGCTCCACAGGTTATACACGTGGGGTTTCTCGCCGGTATAAGTGCGAAGATGTCCAGTTAAACACCCCTTTCTAGCGAACCGGGCTCCACAGGTTATACACGTGGGGTTTCTCGCCGGTATAAGTGCGAAGATGTCCAGTTAAACACCCCTTTCTAGCGAACCGGGCTCCACAGGTTATACACACGTGGGGTTTCTCGCTGGTATGCATGAGCAAGTGCCTTTTCAATATATCCTTCGATACTAACATTGTCCCACATACGTCACATTCGACTGATTTTTTTCTTTTTGTGACGGACTGCTTGACTGTCTAAATGATCACTCATTCTAAACCGTCTCTTACTTGACACAATTCACTGTGTTGCTAATGTTGAAAAGTGTCGTCCAGTTAGGGCCACTGCCGATTCTTGTACACAAATGTGACATCAGAAAGACAGCGCAGATGTCATTATCATGTCGTTGTTGCACAATGAGGTAATAAGCCACAGTTCCTGCCTTATCTGAAATGCCATGACAAACAATAAAGTTAGAATTATACCATAGATTGTGCTTTAACAATTAACTTTATTTCATTCATTCATTTATCTGATATGGTTCCAAAAATATAGCAAACAATGTCGTAGTTAGTAGTTACCATTTTTAGTTCGCATACCATTCAAATATTAATACAAATATGTGAATAATAAACTAAATGAAAAGTATAATGGCTGGTATGAATGACAAATGGTTTTGCAAACTGGCATTAAGTAATGAATATGCATATTAAATGCAGGGATTTATAATGATGTATTAACATTTAACAAGTTTAACTCATAATTTAATTAGTAATCAGGATTGTATGGACTAATGAGATATCTTGATTCACTCAGACTTGGAGTCATTTACATTACTATACACCCAACGTAAAAAAACCATAAATTATAGAGCAGCTTCATTTATGATACATAATGGCAAACTAATATGATATACGTTTGTTTATATTATATTTTATTGATTATTTGTGAATAATTTAAGTTAAAAAGTAACATTATGTAAATAAAAAAGTAACTGAAAATATCAATTACATGTTCACCAAATCTAAAACATCAATTCCAATTCCTGAATTCACATTTTAATTAAATTCTTGGTCAGGCACGGGTTAATTTAAATTGTTAATTTGTTAATTGAATTAACTCAATTAATTTAATTTAATTAATTTTTCCAGAAAGGCTAATTTAATTTAACTGTGTTAATGAACTTTACCAAAAGGGGTTAATTTAATTGACAAAATCACAATTTTCTCAATTAAGTGCTCATTTCATAGTTGATATTACAGCCATGCTGTACATATGGTTTCAGGAGGCCTGCACTCACTACTCCAGCCATTAGTCTGATAGAGATCATGTTCAGGCCTGTGTGAATGGAAGGGACACCAATGCAGAGCACACATGCACTGTACCAACTGGGGGGGGGGTTGGTTATTCAGGCATCTGTGAATTGGAGGGAAGGCCTAGACAATAGAATTTCCTCTGGTAACTTGATGGCTAATTTTGGCTTCTGCAAATCTCTGTTTAAAGTAAACATTTGGGGCAAGCAACATGCAGCCAAGTGGGGCCATTAGACTTATGCATCTATACATTGGGTCAATTTGGGTGGGTGTACATATAACCGTTAATGGGGAGATGTAGAGAAAGGTAACAGAGCTTCAGTTTGGGATCTTTTACAGTGTCAACTTAAATAAAAAAACATGCATTTAGTGATTATATTTAAATGCTAGTATATAATGGGTAAATCTAAACATTTAGAATAAAACACTGCATAAATAGCAACTTGGTGCATAGAAATTATGTATGTAGTTGCCTGGTTTTGTTAATTTGGTGTTTGAATATAGGAGGAAACACCACACCTGCAAATCTTCAGCCACATCTTTTTTATTATTCGTTTCAGAAAAATAATTAATCTTTTAACAAGTATCTACAACTTTTTTAATGTAATCAAATGCCCCATGAAGAAATGTCTTGGCATGTATGTGAGTATGAGTATGAGCAAATCTCTTTCCAACAAGTTTTTTTGCATTTCTGTCTTGTGATTTTAGAACTGTTCGAAACGTGAATATATTTCTACCAACACATGATTTAATTGTTAACTGAATTAAAATGAATTGTTAATTTAATGGACGAATTTGGTAGGTTAACTTAATTGACATGAAAAATGTGAGGTTAATTAAATTAATTAACTTTTCAAGTTAATTGCCCATGCCTGTTCTGGGTCATATGTAGCAGTAGAATTCAATTTCAATGTATTGTAACTCTACCATAATTACAAATACAATACAAAACAATTCACATAAACATGTACAATCTATCCAATTTTACATATGGGTGTAGTATTAGTAGTAGTAAGCTTCTTTACAACATTGGGACATTATTTTCTTAGAGTGGTTTCTCCAATAGGGCCTTGGAGATATTGTAGTACTTACCGTGTTAATTTCCCTAAACCTGTTGGTCTACGGAGACTCATCAGTGCTCCAATGTGTCGTCAACAGTGTCACGTCTTGTCTGCTAAAGGCAAAAACACACAACTTTAATTAAGATGGCCGACATAGTGGACACTGCTCTGTATTATTTCTCAAAATGGACATTTTCACTCATCTCATACATGTAGGCTTTTTTATAGAGGACATTTAAATCTTTGGGTAGAGAGCTATCCACTCAATGTGTGAAAGCTAAATGGGACTTTGACTGATTAACTTACATTAAACATTTTGAAGCTTTAAAAAAATGTCCCAACCACAACTCCATATTTTAAACTTTCTAATATCTTAAAAATAGTAAATTTTTGGTATAGTATGAAGCAGCAATGCACCAAAAAAAGCACACAACAAATCTGCTATTTGATAACTTCAGGTTAAAGGGTATTTAAACTTATGACATAAGTATCTTTATATTGAAGATGATGATTTACCTTCTTTGTTTTTGTTTGTATGCTGCATAATTATACAAATTGTTTGCTGTTTTTTTTTTCACTGATACTTTTGTGACGAACAGGGTGCCAATCTTGCATAGTATTTTATTAATATCATAATTAATTTACCAACAGGAAGAGCGGCCAGGATACCTCTCTTTTCTAATGCTTCTTTTCTTACTATATATATATATATATATATATATATATATATAGTAAGAAAAGATATATATATATATATATAGTAAGAAAAGAAGCATTAGAAAAGAGAGGTATCCTGGCCGCTCTTCCTGTTGGTAAATTAATTATGATATTAATAAAATATATATATACATTTTTTTTTTTTTTATAACCGTCAAATTCACAAATTCGATCGCATTTCCATGGGTCGGCGGCAGTACAATAACGTCGCAACACCAGGCATGATATAACATGGAAGCAATAGTAACCGTGATCGTGCCCGTCTAGTTTGTACATACACCCTCAGAACGGCAAGTAATCCATTTGTTGAACGTGAACTTCAGATTCTAAAATGTCACCCTTCACCATTTCTTTGTGCCCATTTATATAACCCGAAGTTTGACATATTCGCATTTCCAGTCGCCGTGACAACGACAGAAAGTCCACAATGTCAAACACAGAGGACCATCGAAGCATCTAGTATAAAACGTGAACGTGTCGGTTCAGTCCTATAAAAACAAGCAGAAATTGTTACTCCTCACGTTGTACCAGACTGCCGATTTGCCTTAACACAAACGCATCAACTCGTGCCCATCCTCGGGGGAAGGGGAAGGAGGTGGTCGAACGAACCCCCGCTTTTTGAGAGAATTTGTTTAACTATAAAACAACTGAGAATTCGTCCCGGCTGATTGTGTATACTCGAACCCCCCTTTTCAAAAACCAAGAGGACAGGCCTGCAACGACAAGTATATATACCTTAACTACACATAAATCAACAGAAATGGAATGTCGCTCTTCTGTTTGAACACAATATTGAACATCGGTCGATAAATCAGCTTATCCAAACAGTTGATGACCTAGCCAAGAGCCTCCACGATGCTGGACAGATCGACGCTGTGCTGCTGGATTTCTCTAAAGCATTTGATAAAGTGTCTCATCCCCATCTGGCAGCCAAGTTACATCATTACGGCGTGAGAGGAAATACCCTGGACTGGATCCAAAGCTTCCTGAGTAACCATACCCAAGAAGTAGTCCTCGAAGGTAAAAGGTCATTTACAGCTGCTGTCACTCTCAGGCGTTCCACAGGGCACAGTCCTTGGCCCCATCCTCTTCCTGTGTTACATCAATGACCTCCCGGACCAAGTATCCTCTACTGCACGTCTATTTGCTGATGACTGCCTCCTGTACCGGAACATCAACGCAACAGCTGACGCAGATACATTACAAGATGACATCGACAGGTTGCAGAAATGGGAGGCAGACTGGTTGATGGAGTTCAACCCAGACAAGTGCGAGATTATCAGAATCACCAATAGAAGGAAGAAGAAAGTAGTCAGCTGCTACTCGATCCATGGGAAAGCTCTGAAGGAGGTCCCTGGCGCCAAGTACCTTGGAGTAACCATCAACAGGAAGTTAACATGGAATGACCACATCGACAACATAACAAAGAAGGCCAACAACACCAGGGCTTTCTTACAGCGCAACATCAGCAGCTGCCCCCAAGCCATCAAATCGCGGTGTTACCAGACCTTTGTAAGGCCTATTGTGGAGTATGCGTCGACTGTATGGGACCCATCCACCAAAAAGTACACCAAAGCAGTTGAGAATGTCCAGAGGCAAGCAGCCCGCTTCTTAATGAACAACTACCGGCGACGCAGCAACGTGCGTGCGTGCGTGCGTGCGTGCGTGCGTGCGTGCGTGCGTGCGTGCGTGCGTGCGTTGAGACACTGAACATCGGTTACATAGTATAAAGGCAACATGCGTATAATGAAAACATTGGTTTTGGTTGTTAATAAATGTTTATTAATATGGAACTGTAAAACATGGCATGGCACACATTCACGCATGAGATCGTTGGAACATGAAAAACAATTTCCTCTGAAAATATTACCCATGAACAGATCATGGTTAATTCAATGGCACTGCAGACACCTCCATGCAATGCAACGTAATAATATGATATAGTTTTATCCAGATCATTATAATTTATTGTGAAAAAAATAAATGAGAAACATGGCATATTTACCCCAACCCATGAAAGCATATTAATATAATTATAATATGCATTTATCCAGGTTTTCCAAATATTGACAAAGACAACTACATTTGTCCATCACTATAGTCGAGAAAACCCCATTGCATAAATAATACGCCCAAGATAACTCCATAATAATTATATAAGGCAAAGCTGCTTTCATGCAGATCTTTCAAATACTTTGACGAAATACAACCATAAACCTCTACGTAGATCACACAGAATTAGGTGGTAGGCACTCTCAGTGAACTATGATAACTACACTTACCCCCAAAATAGCCCCCCCCCCATGGCCTGGACTTGCAATGTTAAATTGATCTAACACTGATTTTGATCTTCATCAGCGCTCTCCTCTCAGGACTGGCTGTAGAAGTTTTGGGCAAGGTCCTCCTCATCCGACCCCAATCACGATCCTTGACGTACCTCAGCCAGTCCTTCATCACCTTCTCCACTTCCGGGTCTGTGGTGTGTTGACAAGACTGGTTTAACCGTACGGCTTCTGCAATTAATATGATAATGCAGGATTACGTTTCTATAAAATAGCTAAAAGTGTTTTGCGGTGTTGTATAATATATCTGCTCTAATTTCCACCAGAATAGTCATATCCATCAGAGCCCCATTTGTCCCGGGCTAAAAGTGTCAACATTTGTGGAGATGAGATTGAACTAGATTTACAAAGATTTAACAAGATTGCTACCCAAGGCTAAACACCCATATAACAAGTGGACAAGGAAGCCTTTAGCTTATCGAGAGTCCAACAATGTTGTATCTATGTGTAACTTGCCTCCTGAGATATTTATAATCCTGAGATCTGAGGAGACACCACTGTTTGTTGTCCACATGTACCAGCAACAATGTTCTCTTTATGCTCACTTGGATGATCAGCAATGAAATATCATTGGGGATCGAGAATAGTAACTGATAATTAGTCAACTGCAACCCTTAAAACAGCAATAATCACACAAGAACAGTAATTTAAAATTGTTAGCAATAGACATTTCAGTTATGCTATTTTAGACATCCTATTATATTATGGATATACTCCTCCTTTGTGAAAATAGCTTTGACCAAATAAGCTTTCACTAATTCAAAATTACATAATATATTTTGTTCAAATACAAACAGTAAAATTTTTCTTAACTGTAATTAGTAGCTGGATCTTGGCACCAGAAAATTCTGTTTTGGTGCTCTTCCCCATCCAGTTCAGCTGCTTGGCCAGGTAACCCAGGTCAGTGGACATAACGTGTCGCATAGTGTGGCGGACATTGTCGTTCGTGGTTTCCCCTCCAATTGTGCCGAGGAATGCCAACTGTAACAACGAAGATGCATTACTTTTAATCCCATGAACGCCGACGTCTGTTTGCCGAGTAGGGGAATGTCGGGTATGTCCGAATCTCTAAAGTATAATGCACCATAGCTAAATTAACTATTTAGCCTCGGTGAAGTTGCTGATATGATGGGTGGTTGCAATTTGATATGATGGGTGGTTACAATTTGATATGATGGGTGGTGACAATTAAACATGTAGGCCCCTTATTATTACATTGTTCACATCATACCACTGTAGTATCTAAACAAAACTATAATAATTCCATCTGGAACACACAGCTGTGCGGATATGCCCCACACAACATGCATACAAGAAATTAAATCGCAAGTTCAGATATGTGTTGTGTGTGCTAGGTGCTAGTGTACAAGACAGTTCTGAAACCACAAACCAGAACCAGTGGTGTGGTAAATAACGAGAGGGGATATGCCCCACTTTCCCCTACCGAAAAGTAAATTCATATTGGGTTTCATTATACAATAAACATCAGCTTATCTAGAACCTCCCTTGCAACTATGACATATATATATATATATATATATATATATATATATATATATATATATATATATATATATATATATATATATATATATATATACAACCCTGAGCATCTGTCTTGCATGCATAATTATAGAGGTTGATCCTATTTCTAAATATGTGTATATCAACAACTATGGCAGTGCACAATGTTTCAAATTACAAGCAAAACAACATCATCCAATTATTTAACAGACTGTATGCAGAGATGTGTTTGTATGAGACATGCATGACAGTGGCTACAGCTGTATAGTATACATACCACATTCTTTTCTGTCTCGTACACAGGCACAGAACAGTATTTCCACCTCCTGCATGTGTGTAGGTTCGTCAGTGTAAACTCCACTCCCTCTGGAAGTTCTGCCACCAAGCTTCCTCACAAACCTCAGTTCTGGGACAGTCTTAATAAGATGTCGATAAAGAATACGGCATTGTATTTAAGCAGCAAGCCATTATTCCATTAATCCGTTAATCCTTTAGGATTCAGCATACAGTAACATTTCCCATTTGTGGCCATTTCCGCCTATTAAAATCATCTAAAAATCCACCATTTCACTCTCCACAGCTTCCACCAGCAAACCTGGTAATGTCCCTGCACAAATGCACTTATGTCAGATCGTATGGTTTTTTTTAAACGACCTATATCCAAACTTACTATGCCCTACATTCATGTGTCTCACTGAGGCATGAACCTTTAACGCGCCAAAGCCAGGAGCTATCCCGCACCAAATAAGACTCAGCTTGATTTGAGGTCTACTGAAAATTCTCTGTATGTATCTGTTAATTTAATTCACTACTTTTGTTACAATCATGTTTTCTTCACAATCACATAACACGTCACATATTTGTTTAACTTCGTTAGAAGCCCTTCTTTCAAATGATATGTATAAGTACATGTCTACGGTTCTTGGCCTTGGGATAACGGTTTGCCATAAAAATCGACCCCTGGGTGGCTTGGCCGCCTGCCAGCTGCCAGACACGCTTGAATCCAATTACGACCCAACTTGTTAGGGTAATTATCACCAAGCCAAAGCTACTCCACACTAGGGGTGGTCGTACGAAAGGTGCCCTCCTGGGATAGTCATGGTGCTCGTTAGGTGTTAGGGCAATAAACAAATGGCTACCATCGTCCTGGATGTACGTAAGTAGTCGTAGTCCCAACATCTGGGGTGGGGGCAGTCATGCAATAGAGACTAACACTTATCCCTTGACACATGCCGGTAGCATCTTCATACGGAGCACCCTCTGGCCGCTATTTGTTCTCTGCATAGTCATCGTTCCCCGTCGTTCCCGGAAATATATATTATAGGCCCATGAATCACGGTAACAATTAATATGTTTTAATGTAGGTTTCAGGTCCCAGCCCCAGGGTTTCAGCATCCAAACCTAGTTGCACTGAAAATTAATCATCAACAAGCAAAACCGTCCGTCCTTTTTGAGATATTTTTTTAACGTCAACATATTTCAGAAATCATCACATGATCGTGTACGCGTGTCGTGTTTTAACCTTTTACTGCTATCTCGTCAAAAGCTTATTTATTATACTTCGTCATTATTTTTTTAACTACCATTTATACTTAGGCTACTTACTTAATCCTTTTCGATCGTATCTAAATATACCTACTGCATGGCGCTTGTGGTATAAACAACAAATCTGCACTTCTGTCGTTACGCAGCCAGCTTAATTAGCAGCCTGGCCCCAGCTGACCTGCTCTGTTTAATCTGATTTCCACAAAAGCAACACACTCCAGGTGGCAGTTAAGTGACACAATGAAGCCAGTGAATTTTTTTATCTACGTGTATCCCGTCCTTATGATATACATTCATACACACACATACACGCACACACACAAATTTGTTCCAGCAGAGATGTTTGATGTGAAACCACAGATGTTTGATGCAATTAAACCATTACTAGGATACTCAGCTGTGCAATTTTCATAAACATTATTTCTTTGCAAGTCACATTTAATATTCAAAATGTGCCACTTTAATCCTTCATTCACTTGTGCCTTTTAGGCCGTGTCTTTTTGGGTCGTGCCATTTTGGTCGTGGATTTAGGTCTATTGTGTCAGCGAACAGAGCGATGTAATCAACAAAATCCAGATCAGAGAGGTGACGACAGGCTGGATGTCTGGTGCTTCGGCGTCTGGTGAGATTTAGTCCTTCTCAACAATCGTAGTTTTTAGAGCGTAGTCCAATACAATGGTGAACATGTATAAGACGAGAGAGCTCCTTGGTGAACTCCTATGTTAATATCAAAATGTTTCGTTTCCCCTTCGGGAGTCAATATGACTGCAGAGGTGTTTTCATACATTATTTCTATGGCTTTAACAATCTTCTCCGGGATGCCATATGCACGAAGAATCAGGAATATTTTGTTTCTGTCTACTGAGTCAAAGGCTTTCTTAATTAACGTCGATGAAAATAATGGCTGCTTTTTTGTAGTTTCTTATTTCCTCGATGATATGTCTGAGAGCAAGGATCTGGGATGATGTAGATCAGGGGTCGGCAACCTTTTTGAATGGAGGGCCAAATAAGTGACTTTGAATAGGTTAGCGGGCCAAGCACGCACGCACGCACGCACGCACGCAGGCACGCACGCACGCACGCACGCACGCACGCACGCACGCACGCACGCACGCACGCACGCACGCACACTCGTGGTAATTGGCATAATGCAATTATATACCTTGTCTCTAGCAGTTGCATTGACCACTGTTGTAAATAGCTATGAATATGAGTTATTATTATCGTCAAACATCAACGTCTGATTTTGAACAACAGTTGGATTATTCAAAAACACATTATTCAGGTTACGTGTTCTTGGCATGCCGCTGGTGCCATGTTGACCCGTGTGACACTGAGGCCTGTTGCTGGTGATGTTGCTGCGCCACCAAGTGGCCCACACCTGGCTGCAGACTTGTTCCAGCTGCAGACTTGTTTCGGTGTACTACAGGAGTTCTTCATATCGCGCATTCATCTCGGTCACAAGGTGCTGGAACTGCCGGTAGTTTAGACAGCGAGAGCGAACACAGTTTAGTCTTCACGGCGACGCCTATTACGTTCTGCATTTTCATCGACTTGCCACACGGGCTTTCCCGTTGGATGATGGAGTGTGCCCTGAAGAGCTTTGCTTGGCACCTCCTTAGTCTGGAACCTTTTCCATCAGCGTACAACTCCGTTCGCCATTTCGCTGGCAGGCGACGAACGTTAGTTAAAACAACACATTATCACTCAAACACAAATAGGGTAGTAGGGTAACCTGGGGCAACACGGTCCCTGGGGGTAAGACGGCCCCCACCACGTACTCAAAATATATAACTCTGAACGTTCCAAATCTAGTGCAAAATGAAGCTAATTCTATCTGATACCCGCCCGATAGTTCAGCAACACGAGACAGACGTAATTAAATCAGTGTGTTTTTAAACTTTTATATGCATTGATCTAATATTTTGCCAATAGTAAAATGGTGAAACTCGCCATACAACGGTGTGAATCATGAATCATGGACGTAATTGGTGACATGATAATATTATTAATCAGTTGACAGATCAAACAATACAAAATGTGGAATAGTATGTTGTGCTTTGTATACATCTTATTAAGACACACGTCTCTGGGGCAAGACAGTCCCCATGCATATGGGGCAAGACGGTCCCTATGTCTTATCCCACACGCACATCGTCACACTTTGTCAAATGTATTACACATGACCAATTATGTTTAATACATTGAATATAATACGAACATTGTATAATTTACTAAACCAATATTAGATTATGTATGGATTGCAAGGTATGTATTATATGTTAACTCCCATTTAAATTTAACAACCATAATGGCCTGATATATTACTATCATACCATTTGTATATAATATACATTTTAATTTCAGGCAAAAGTTTGTTCAAACAGTCGAGCCTCGTTATAACGCGGTGGTCGGGGTCCACGACTTCAGACCGCGCTGTACGCGAGGCGTGTTAGGTGTTCTCATATCCGCCACCAGGGAGCTACTAAACAACATCGATCGCTGCCCGCTGCCCGCTGCACTAAGCCCAAGAACGCTGTCGAAGCCCCGTGTGCTTGCAGCACTGTCTTATACGCAAATATGCAGTTTATGGAACTTATTAAACGAGTATACTAACATCAACGTGTATTATTTTTAAATGTCACACACTCTTGACTCTTGAAGTGAATAAAACACATGTACGTAAACCGTTATGGAATAGATCTACTACGATGATGATATACTGGACCAATAGGCCTACGAATCAAAAATAATAACGTGGACCTGAGCAGCCGAAAACGTATAAATTATGATTTGACAAACGTAGTATGTAAGCTGATAAAAAACAGAAAACGACGATAGGTAGAATTAATAATTGTTTCACTTCGTCTTTCAACTGATCTCGACCGAAGCATAAATTTATTACGCACCACTTAACATCGATTCATCACTTCATGTGCGGATGACGAATTCGTATTTTCACGCACCAGTAGTGCCTTGGGTTAGGAATTTGACATGTTGGTTTCGCGTCGCGAAAACGATTAAATTTACGATGTAATGGAAGCATGTCATTTCACCCAAGTATTATGTTGGCATTGCATTCTAAATGCATTTAAAACTGTTTATCTGATTCTTACGCGAGGCGTATTTGTGAATCTCGATTGCAATTTACAAACCATCGAAACGAAGCGAGCGACAGCGATTGATGTCGGCGACGGCGCAAAACAAACAACACGTTGATACTCATTCACTGTCATTGTTTTCCCCTAATGTTTCTTGAGAATTGTCAAAGTAATTCTAAGTAGGTTTAAGCAGGCCCAAATTCGGGGTCCACGACCGACCGCGTTATATCCGAATCCGCGTAATAACGAGGCGCGACTGTATAAGTAAAAACCACAGGGAGGGGGTTATAGACTGTGTTACCCCAGGTAGAGGACCGACTTTCCCCAAGGATGGGGCAAGATGGCTTTTTGGGATATTTACTATTTTTCAAATGCAACTTAGTTAGGTTGTTTATTTACTGAAAATAGTTTTCCAATGGGTAACGCACAGATCTGTCCACAATGTGAACACATTAAATACAAGCTAAAGTTGTTTAATGGTGTGTTCTTTAGGAGGGCCGCGCTGCATACTTTCATGTCTGCATACGCAAAAGTGAATTCATTAAATATTAAAGGAAGTAAAAATACATATTTTGTATACCAATGTGGCAGGGGCGGGCCGCATTTTGCACAATATCGTTGTCAGTCCGCGGGCCGCATGAAATAGCTACGCGGGCCGCAGTTGACCCCTGATGTAGATCGTAGGGATTAATCTAAATCCGTATTAATTTGGGTGCAAGATCTTTTCTAGCTCTGGGCGAATTCTGTCAAGCGGGAGTCGATTACTAGCAGAATTTTGCCTTATTCCACGACAGTTTTCAGGAAAGGTCAGATCTTCTTAGGCTTTGGTACGAAACCCGATATCCCCCATTCTGATGGTGTATTCCCTAAGTACGTTTCGTTACAGAACATCAATAAACATTTCCTTAGCTTTGGAAGTTATATTAGTCGAATGCATTACGAAAACGCTTAAAAATATAATGCTGGAATATGTTTTATGGTGGACTTTCCATGTAAGCTCTTTACGGTAGATATTTAGTGAAACGGTCAAAAAGTGGCTTAGCATTAGCACAATTCCGCCGGGGTTCATACATAGTTTGCCTTTGCCCAAGTCTTAATTTTAATTCAACGTCAGTGAAAAATAACTGATTTCTTGGATGTACGTGTTTAAGTGCCCAAAACAGGACATATCCTGCTCTTGCAAGTTATTATAACACTCGGCTTTTTCCTCTACTTCATATATTTAACGACCACCTTCAACTTTCTGTTTTTATTTTGTTGAAGATTGTGTCGGTTTGGGGGAAACAGCAGACAAGAGAAGAATTATTAATGTATTGGGGGATTTTAGTGGGGTGAGGATATGCAGAAAGCATATTACTACACATCCCGCGACAACACAGCACGGCACGCCATGGCACATTGTAAATTTAATTTATGTACCATTAAAACGTGTTTAACATTACTGGAACGGTGATATAATGTTGTCAACGGTATTCGTTTATTTGCCGGAATAATTGTGCATAACTGAACACAAGCGCAAGACGAATTGTCACGCCGCATCTCCGACAATTAGTGTACCGGTTTCGCCGCCATACCGGTGTAGTAGTTTAAAATTGTGCACCGGAAAACTTTAGTGGATCGTCGTGATTTCGTTTTGACCAGTTAGAAAAATGTTGTGTAGAAGTGGGGAAAGTACGTTTTGTGCGACCTTATCTTGTCTTCCGAACTTGTAGCATTTTTTATATACACATTTTTTGCCAGAAATAAATGTGAACGGATGGTGAAATTTGATGCCGA
Organism: Lamellibrachia columna; assembly: GCA_963662155.1. Classification (NCBI taxonomy): domain Eukaryota; kingdom Metazoa; phylum Annelida; class Polychaeta; order Sabellida; family Siboglinidae; genus Lamellibrachia; species Lamellibrachia columna. The sequence goes on from OY759261.1 coordinate 69,674,129, forward strand.
ATTAGTGAGTATTAATACATTTCCTCCACTTGCAATTTTGAAACTTAACATGTATGAACGTAGGTTTGCGAGAGTGTATAACCAATTCCCTTTTTAAAATTTACAACGTTGGGCCCACGGTGGACCAACATTGGCACAACATCGTCAAGTGTGGTTGACCCAACGTTGGCCCAACATTGTCATTTATAAATGTCGAATTAATAAATATTGTAGAATGTACGTCTCAGGTCAGTCATTGAACCAAAATTGGACCAACGTTGGCACATTGCACTTCGTTGATCTGAAGATTGTGTCGATTGAATAGCATTGGCCCAACGTTAACCCAACGATGTTCACCCAACGCCAACGGTATGCCAACGGTATGCCAACGGTATGCCAACGGTATGCCAACGGTACCATAGTTGGTCCAACGTTGGGCCAACATGGTCTTGCTATCTGGGTAGCCACATGTATATGTGGCTAACATAGAGTCCTGAGCTTAAATGGAAGAAGAAGAAAAATATGTCTGAATTCTACCCGACTGATCACCAGACGTTTAGACATGTTGTGGTTATAATATGTGCATGACATATTTTGTGCAATATTAGTACTTATTATATGATTATTTGCAATAATTATTTCTAAATTTGAGGACGAATTTAGTTGAGCGGGTGGATGGTGTGGTGCTCACTATAATATAATTGTTACCACATCAGTTTTATAATATAATTATGTCATCAGTTTTATATAAGTTATATTTATTATATCTAACTACATGTTTATCCTGCCAGTGTCAGTTCTGGGATGTGTTAGATAAGAGCCAAGGTCCAGTGTCACCAGATTGATAAGCACTAAATGTTAATTAATTACCCAGGGACTGTTGCCTCATGAGAAACATGTGGTGTTAGTCTGATCAAACTAGAAGGCAGGAAAGTGAGAGATGATGATTGGCTAGTGAGTGTTTGGTGAGACAGGCTTGGATGTTATATAGTGTTGTAGACAGAGTGAAGTTACAAGTAGGCAGTGGTGTAGACTGAGGAGGGTTTCCCTCTCAGCCAAGGGCTGGGTAAGCTGGTGAGTTGCTGATAGGTGTCGTAAGCTTGGCTGGAACTGGTAGACTGTTAGGGTTTAATATTGATTGTTATAATAAAGATTAAGGTTGGTTAATACAGTGAAGTTTTATTTGATAGTTCTTCTTTATATCGGTACCCCCGTTGTCGTAATAATATTTATTTAGAGAGAGAAACCAAACCATGCCGCTACGACATCACAACAAACAAGACGGTCACTGCAAACACATCTAATACTTTTTACCAATATTGGCCCAAATCTAGCAAAACAAATATGCAATCCCATAAATAAAACTTTCATATACTACCTGAAAGAGAAAAATACCAATTCATTCAATTTTGAACATATTGATGAATTTATAAAGCAATAAATAATATTCACCCAAAAACAAGCTGTGGGTATGATGGTATTTCTTCATGATTATTAAAATTATTGAAAATGGCGCTGATAAAATCATTAACACTAATTACAAACCAAATATTAGCCACAGGTATATTCCCGGACAAACTAAAAACTGCCAAAGTAATTCCTATAATAGGAATTACTTTGGCATATTGTCACCTGTTTTAAAATAGTAGTTTTAAAAAGGTGACAATACCCAATTTGGCAATAACAGACCAATGCACCTCTTACCAGGTATTTCAGAAGTAATTGAAAAGATAATTTACACCCAGCTAGATATCTTTCTTAAAATGCAAAATCTCTTGTTCGATAACCAATATACATTCCAAATTTCAAAAATGGAGAAACTGGAATTGGCCTACTAGCCTATAGTATTGACACAAACGTAATTCGGCCAACAATGGCTGGTATTGGTTCAAACTATCCGATACCCCGGCCCATGGGCATGGCATTTGTACCATAATATCGCTCAACGTCTTCAATGTTCGCTACAATGACATTATTGAATGGGACAAATACCACACTCCGTAATTTACACAGGTGGGACATTGTCTGTTCAGAGGAGGTGGGACATTGTCTGTTCAGAGGAGGTGGGACATTGTCTGTTCAGAGGAGGTGGGGCAATGTCTGTTCTACTCCGCAGTCACACTTCATTGACTACGTCTCATCAATGTAGTACCATCTCCTGGTGTTGGTCTCTGCTCGGCCGACTCCGGGACGTGGCCGGTTGAGTGGACGCCATCAGAGCCATGGTTGGTCAGAACCTGCTGGTTGGGATTCAGTTGGTTGCAATTTCATTTTTATGACCGTTGATGTTTTTTTGCAGTCGTGTTTCCCACATTTCCAGTCTGGTGTTGTTGGGCGATGAGTTAAGTGGTTTTGTGAAGTTCAGGAAACCTCTCCGTGACTTTAATCCGCTCATATCAGATATGTGATTGTACTGTTGGTGTTTTGTATCTGATGCTTGTCTTGATCTTTCTGTGCGACTAGCAACAGTCCGCCTGATGTCCGGTGAAGCTATGCCAGCCAGCGGGTGTAGGCTGTCTAGGGCAGAGTTAAGCTTGTTTGCATGATTTGATCTTGCCATACAGCATATGCGTATTCGACAGCAGTATAACAAAGGGAACGGCCGCTGGATCTTAGCGTCGGTGCTCTGCTTCCCCATTTAGAGTTGGCAAGTTTGCGGATGATGTTGTTTCGTGCATTCACCTTCTGTTTGGTGTTACAGGTGTGTGTTTTGTGTGATAGTGTTCTGTCAAGATGGACACCAAGGTACACTGGTGTTGATGTGTTGTCCAGTCTGGTACCGTTCCAGGTGATGTTTAGTTCGTGCTTAGCGTGTCTGTGCCTCATATGGAAAGTACACACCTGGTTCTTGGATGGGTTTGCGCGTAGTTGATTCAGCTTGAAGTATGTTGTCATGGTTCCTAGTGGTGATGTAAGTGTTGCTTTGATGTTGTTGAAGTCTCTGCCCTGGGATGTTACACACAAGTCATCAGCATAAATGAAGCTGCGAGTTTCGAGGTGGACAGGTTTATCATTTGTGTATAATATTATGTAGAACAACGCTGGCGCCAGTACACTTCCTGGGGTAACCCGTTTCATAATATTCGCCATCTGCTCTTTTTTTTGCCATCCAGTACTACGAAAAATCGCCGGTTTTCAAGCATGTTGCACACTAGGCCGGTTAGATGGAGGTCGCCAGTCAACTCTAGCACATTGACGAGGAGGCGTCGGTGGTTGACGGTGTCGTATGCTGCCGATAGACATCTCCGGTGATTATTTCTCTTTCAAAGCCGTCTTCGATGTGTTCCGTCAGATTGAGCAGCTGGTCCGTGCACGATTTTCCTGGACGGAATCTAGCCTGCTCTTTGATGGCTTTGCTGTTAACTAAGAGCCGGTTTAAAATCAGTCGCTCAAACAGCTTGTAAGTACGGAACAGCAGGGAGATGGTTGTGAAATTCTTCGCCTCGGATGGGTCTTTCCATGGTTTCAGGAGGGCTATTACCTCTGCTTTCCGCTACAGCTTGGGTATTTTGTTACTATTGGCGCAGTTGCTGAAAAAAACGTAGCAACCAATCCCTGGCCTTCGGTCCGAAATGTTTGATGAGTTCTGTTTGGATATCATCTTGACATATTGCTTTGCCGTTCTTCAGTGCGCAGATACTTGCTTCGATTATGGTTTCATTGAAGGGTATTGTAAACCCTGGGTCATTGAAGGATCGTTTCCGATCAAGACGTGCTTTGGGCTGTTCGTTTGGCGCACGTCCATTTAATAGCAGTTGATGAGCGACTTGGTTTGCTGTAGTCTTGTAGTGCTGATTTGCCTTTCGTGGATCGTTGCAAAGTTTTCGTATCGTTGCCCAAGCCTTCTTCCTTCTTGTGTCATGTCTGTTGATTCAATCAGAGTCTGCCATGATTTACGGCGTTAATCTGAGATAGTATTCATCAGCTCCTGCCTCGATGCTATTTTACTTTTAAAGCGATAGTAATGTATAACATCATACACGGGCTTACCCCAGCTTACCTTACAGATATATTCATACTAAACAATAGTGTGAACAGCCATTACACCGCAACTGCACAAATATCCATGTTAGAAAATGCAACCAGTCTGTAGGGAAGCGTACATTTACATATAGAGGAGGGACACTGTGGGACAATATCCCAGTATATATTAGAAATTCGAAGTCTGTAAAATGTTTTAAAAAACTGTTTATAAAACATGTCAAGAAAGATCTATATAACGTGCCTGTATGAATGTTGACGTTTTAGAAGTTGTAAACAAAGTCAGTGTTTGTGGTGCTGTGTAATACTTACAGACGGCCATACAGGAAGGAGCCATGCACTGTGTGGGAGACGTTCGTGGAGACTGGCATTGTTCTACAGCGACGAGAAGGTGGACGGCCCTCTGTCGACAATGAAGATGTCGAACTGATGCGCGATTCATTTACTTGCAGTCCATGAAAATCGATTCGGCAGGCACCATACCATTCACAAAAGGTTCATGTGTATGCCTACCAACCAGCACACGCCACGCCACGCCTCGCCACGTCGCGCCACGCCTCGCACGCACGCACGCACGCACGCACGCACGCACGCACGCACGCACGCACGCACGCACGCACGCACGCACGCACCCACCCACCCACCCACCCACGCACGCACGCACACACTACATTGCAAACATTTATCAGCATGTATTATGGTACATTTCTGTGTCGAACCGCGTGCTGTCCATGTTCAATGGGCCCCGAGACGTGATGTCGTCGTTATCTGAAGACCCACCTATTTATCCTCCTGAGCTCCTCATTCAACAGTTGTTGACTTAAAAATTATAAACCGATTTGAGATTAACGCTACTGAGTTCGGGTTCTCGAAGATTTCGGCGCAATGGATTTTGTCTTATTGTAATATATCGTTTATGTTGTCTTTGAATGTTTAGGCTGCGAGCGATTAAATGTGTACACGTTATGTGAAAGCGCCCCTCTAATTCCACCCACCTGGTTTGTGGTCCCGTTCGGACATGTATTGTCTTAAACAGTTCAGTCGATGCTCGCCGCCAACCCGTTCTACCAACGTGAGAGCAGAACTCGTGAAGATACGGCTGTCGTTGACCACGATACAACAGCATTTTTTATGTGGCCAAATGGCCGACGTTAGTATGATGCAGTCAGAAGGCGGCGCCACCTGAGCTGTTCGTTGCGCGTCTGCGGCAATCAGCGCAATTCCAAGCACCTTCCCGGCTTTGTTCTTGCTGACCGGCGTGGTAGTACTTAGCGAGTACCTGCTGACCGGTGTGTTGGTACCTAGTGAGTACTTCCTGACCGGTGTGGTGGTACCTAGCGAGTACCTACTGACCGGTGTGGTGGTACCTAGCGAGTACCTGCTGACCGGTATGGTGGTACCTAGCGTGTACTTGCTGACCAGCGTGGTGTTACCTAGCGAGTACCTGCTGACCGGTGTAGTGATACCTAGCGAGTACCTGCTGATCGATGTGGTGGTACCTAGCGAGTACCTGCTGACCGGTGTGGTGGTACCTAGCGAGTACCTGCTGACCGGCGTGGTGGTACCTAGCGAGTACCTGCTGACCGGTGTGGTAATACCGTCCGCTGCTGCACGTTTCGGTTTGTATCAACCTGTGATGATCCAAATGACTGAGATTATTGGCCAATCGATGCCGCCCTGAGAAGGCCCGGCTGCCTCGTACTTGATTGCCTCACATACGCGCAGTCGTGCGTGTGTGTGTGTGTGTGTGTGTGTGTGTGTGCGTGCGTGCGTGCGTGCGTGCGTGCGTGCGTGCGTGCGTGCGTGCGTGCGTGCGTGCGTGCGTGCGTGCGTGCGTGCGTGCGTGCGTGCGTGCGTGCGTGCGTGCGTGCGTGCGTGCGTGCGTGCGATTTTTTATTATGACGTGGACCGCGTTGCCACCTGCACGGGATCGTGTCGAAACCGTTGAAGGAAAACGTCGACCACAAGAGAACTAGCGGCGGCAAGGTCGACTCGAAGACGGCGAGCCGTTGTTCCTCGAAGTCAACGTCGCCAGGTCAGACACACAGATCGTCACTCTCGAGGGCCAGCATCAGGTCACGACGCTCGTGTTTCCCAGTCTTGTTCACTCTCCTTACCTACCGAGCAACGTTCGCCGTACGGCAGCGACGAATTTTTTTAACCCGTTCCGAGGCCGTGGCGGGGGTTGTGGTCCACCACATAGTGTGAACACGAAGACTTGTCCGGCCCACTGCAAGACGGTGTAGCGTTGGGGGCGCTTGCCATAGCGTCTACGGCGCTTGGGGATTTCCGAAGGATCAGGTGTAAATACCCTCACCTCCGCGGTCGAAGCGAATTTGACTCTGCGCTCGCTCAACGTGGTAGGTAATGTTTCCGACGTTCGGCAATACGACGAACCAATCTACAGCAATTCGTGAGTTTGTGTTACACCTGTCGCATCACCGTCGTAAATATTAAATTACGGACACTTCTTGTCACTATACAGCGATGACAGGTTGATATCAGTAAATTGATGTGAGTAGTTGAACTCCATGCACGGGATGTCGAAGACTTTGGACTGTTCCGGCGAACGCGCGGGTATCAGTCACGTTGGCGATGTTTATGGTCTCGTTCGTCATAGCAACAATGAATGATGACAACATGTCTTGCTTTTTATAAAGATCACAATGTAATCCATACCTTCCAAGCACCAACGGGACAGCTGATCAACAGGAGTAGAATCACCACAATCAGCCCCATCACGACAACGTCGATCTGTAACTTTTGAGTCCACGTCATTTCTGCAGGAAGAAACATACGTTGTTACACTGGTAATGGTATTTAACACTGGTAATGGTATTTAACACTGGTAATGGTATTTAACACTGGTAATGGTATTTAACACTGGTAATGGTATTTAACACTGGTAATGGTATTTAACACTGGTAATGGTATTTAACACTGGTAATGGTATTTAACACTGGTAATGGTATTTAACACTGGTAATGGTATTTAACACTGGTAATGGTATTTAACACTGGTAATGGTATTTAACACTGGTAATGGTATTTAACACTGGTAATGGTATTTAACACTGGTAATGGTATTTAACACTGGTAATGGTATTTAACACTGGTAATGGTATTTAACACTGGTAATGGTATTTAACACTGGTAATGGTATTTAACACTTATGTTTCTTTCATGTGTACATTAGTGATACATCATATTTCGCTAAAGTTCTGGAAACCACGTTGTTGGAAAAGACATACGCTTTTGTAATCTACGGCGGATCTTGGCTTGGTGCAGCAGCGATTTAAAATTAGTGAAGAGAATTTATAGAAAAGCGTCGAATATCGAATAGAATAAGTATTACTATTGCATATATATATTATACATAAACATATTGTAGACATATATTAGGGAACAGGTTTTGTTAATTATTAGTCAGAGGCAGTATTTTAGCGTAAGTTAGTTTCGGACTCTGTCAGGGAAGTCAACGAGCGTTAATAGGGTTGTTTACCATTCGAAAATTTAGATAGCATAGTGAATAGTCAGTAACATTGCAATATTGGTTAGAATAAGTATTACTATTATACATATATTGTTCACAAACTTCTTGTAGACATAAATTAAGAAACCGTTTTTGTTAACAGATGTAGTATTTTTTCCCGGATTCAAACTCACCGAGTGATAAAAGGGAGTTTGTTTACAGGTCGTGAATTCAACTGGTGCATCGAACTATCGTTTACATTGGTTAATATATATTATATAAGATAAAGTGATATATTTACTTAAATTATATACATAAGGTAATATCTGACTTAGTGGTAGTAAACGTTTTCGGTAAAAAGGAATTAACAGAAGGATTTTAGCATAAATTAGTACACACTGATTTCGTTGTTTTGTTACACAGTGTTCTCCGTATTCGCTAGGTGGCAGGCTTTTTTTTGCTCATGCGAGCTTAATAGAAGACATAGTTAGCAAGTATCCTAAAGCGTTCTTCTGAACAGAAAAAACAGCCTTATTCAAGGCTAACGTAGCAAACTAATTCAAACTAAATTGTATGATGGCGCCGTGCAAACGGCAGTTAAAGGCCACAAGGCACTTAATTTGTGGCAGTTGCAGTAACTGGGTGGACTTCGTCAAGTCTGGGTGCGAGAAGTCCTGGGCTGAGGTCCAGGCAGATAGTTTCGAGTGTAGGGGATGTACGAAGATGAAGGAACTAGAGGTGGAGTTGGAAGAGCTGAGGCTGCTCGTTGTGGCAATGGTGGGAAGGGAACAGGGGGGTTGTGCCAGTAGTTCCGGTGGGGGAACAGTAGATGATAAAGTGGAAAGGAAAGACACGAGAGATGCTAGGGAGAGCTCACCTCAGCCTGGGAGGAAGCTGAGAGGAGGGAAGGTGACAGGTCGTAGGGAGACAGGACGTAAGGAGACGGGAAGGAAAGGAACGGGGGGGGGGAAGACAACCGGAGTGAAGGAGAGGGGAGTGGGGGAGACAGGAAGGAGGGAGAAGGGAGTAGGGGAGAAGGGGGGTAAAACAACCGGAGTGAAGGAGAGGGGAGTGGGGGAGACAAGAGCGAAGGAGAGGGAAGTGGGGGAGACAGGAGCGAAGGAGACAGGAGGGAAGGGTCAGGATAGCATGTGATGGAGGGGATCGAACGGAAGAGCTATTCTGCAGCAGTGATAGAGGGGGTGAGGAAGAGAGCGAGGGTGTTTATGGGGGATTCAATAGTTAGGAAGACCGACAGAGTCTTAAACAAGGGAGATGATGTGGTGGTCTGCTTGCCTGGAGCCAAAATAGAGGCGATAACTGAGAGGGTAGAAAACATCGTAGGTTCGGGTAAGGGTGGATCTGTTTTAGTACACGTAAGGACAAATAACGTAGAGAGGGAGGGTACAACTGCCATAGTTAGGAAATATAGGCAGTTGGTCAGAACACTAAAACAGACGCGGGTTGAGCAGGTAATACTGTCAGGGATTTTACCAGTAATGGGCAGGAGGGGTCACAAATATCGAAATTGTCGGGGGATGGCAATTAACATGTTAGTCCAGAAAATATGTAGGGAAGAAGAAATTGGATTTGTGGATTTATGGGGAAGTTTTGTTGGGAGGGCTGATATGTACATGAAGGATGGGCTTCATCTAAGTGGAAAGGGGGCAGCAGTATTCGCGGACGAACTTTCAGCAGCAGTAGATAGTGGCATGGGTACAATGACAAATATTTTTGGTAGTAAACATTGTTTAAACTAGAAGTGCAGGGGGGGTTACCTAGATGTGTCTCAAGCAGAACAAGAGGCCACAGACAAACCGATATCAAATCGTCCGAAAAACATCTCTGAAACAGGTTATAGATGCGTATGTTTAAATGCAAGGAGCATAGTAAATAAGAAAAACGAATTAAACATTATGGTAGAAGATATTGACCCTCACATAATTGGTATAACTGAATCATGGGCCAATATAGCAGGTGGCATAACAGATGTTGAATTAGGACTGACAGGATACGTAATGTTTAGGAAAGATCGAATAGGAAGAAGGGGCGGGGGAGTTATTTTATATGTTAAAGAATCTATTCAGGCTTATGAAATAAAACTAGAAAGGGAAGCAGATTGCGATGAAGCTGTTTGGTGCAAAATTGTTTCAGGAAATTTCAGGAAAATTAACTATTGGATTAGTTTACCGAAGTCCAAACATAAACGAAGAGGACAACACAAAAATAAAAAACGCTATAAAGGAAGTTAGTAAAGGGGAATGTATCATAATGGGAGATTTTAACCATGGACACATACAATGGAATTCTCTAGAGAGCACAGGGAGTGAGGACCAACAATTTCTATTTTTAATCCAGGATAGCTTTCTTACTCAGCACGTGCTAGAACCAACCAGGGGAGAAAATGTATTAGATATAGTTTTGTCATCACAAAAAGAATTAGTGGACAATGTTAAAATACTTGAACCATTGGGTAACAGTGACTATAATCAAATACATTTTGACATCAATGTAAAATCAGAAAGTAGAAATAAGAAAACGTACAAGAGAAACTTCCACAAAAGTAACTACAAAGATATGAGAAAATACCTAGCAAAGCTAGATTGGAATAACATGCTGATGAATAAGACAGCAATTGAATGTTGGAATATTCTAAAATATGAAATTGAGAGTATCATCGATAACTTTGTTCCCTTCCAAAAACAAGGAAAACGGTGTAGAAAGAAACAATTGTCAACAGAGGCTATTAAAAAATAGTGTTAAAACAAACTATGTGGAGGGTTTATAGGCATACCGGAAAGGAAGAAGACTATGCAAATTACAAAGAGGCACTTAATGCAGCTACAACTGAAATCAGACAATCTAAAAGAAGCTATGAGCAAAAACTAGCATGTAACATAAAAAATGACAGCAAGAGTTTTTATGCATATGTCAGGAGTAAACAAAACGTACAAGACAAGGTTGGACCTCTAGAAGACAGTGCTGGAAATATAATATCACAGGGGTTTTTAATGGCGGAAGACCTAAACGGTTACTTCAGTTCAGTGTTTATCAAAGAAGATATTAGTTAATTACCAGTTGCTGATGCTAAATTTCAGGGGGCTAAATCTGATTATTTAGGACCGTTAGTTGTAACTCCAGAAATGGTAGCTAAGAAAATAAAGGCAATGAAGGATAACAAATCACCGGGAGTGGATGGGATTCCTCCAAAATTACTAATGGAAACAGTAGAACAAATCAGTATACCACTTGCAAGAGTATTCAACTTGTCATTAAAAGAGGGAGTTGTTCCGTTTGAATGGAAAGAAGCAAACATCATACCATTATTTAAAAAGGGTTCGAGAAATAAGTCAGAGAATTACAGACCAGTGAGTTTTACGTCAGTGATTTGTAAATTATTAGAAAGGTTAATTAAAGACCATATGGTGGACTTCCTCGTTAAGCATAAATTATTAAATTCATCTCAACATGGATTCCTTAAAGCGAGGTCATGCTTAACAAATATGTTATGTTTTTTGGAAGAAATCACTAAGTGGATAGACGTGGGATCGCCAGTAGATATTATCTACTTAGATTTTCAGAAAGCTTTTGACAAAGTGCCACATCAAAGATTACTACTTAAATTAAAAGCCCATGGTATCGGGGATAGCATAACTGACTGGATAGAACAATGGCTGACTGGCAGAAGACAACGAGTTGTAGTGGATGGAGAAGTTTCAAATTGGAAATCGGTTTTGAGTGGGGTACCTCAAGGATCAGTATTAGGACCTATAGTATTCTTAATATATATCAATGACTTGGACGACAGTATAACAAGTAACGTACTGAAATTTGCAGATGACACAAAACTGTTTAGAAAGGTTAATACTGATGGTGATAAACAACATTTACAAAACGATCTAGACAGATTAGTAAAATGGTCTGAGAAATGGCAGATGTTGTTCAATTTTGGGAAATGTAAATGCCTACATACAGGACATGGAACTTGAATGTAAACTATAAAATGGGAGATACTGTTCTGGGTACTACTGTAAAAGAAAAGGACTTAGGAGTTACAATAAGCGCTGATATGAAAGTTTCAGAGCAGTGTGGTATTGCAGCTTCAAAGGGTAATCAAATTCTTGGATTGATTAGAAGAAACATAACATACAAGGGAAAAAAGTTAATTATACCTCTTTATAAAGCAATAGTTAGACCTCATTTAGGATACTGTATACAAGCATGGAGACCATATTATCGTAAGAAGGATATAAATACGCTTGAACGCATACAAAGGAGAGCAACTAAAATGATTCCAGAACTGAGAGACCTTAGTTATGAAGAACGCCTGAAGGAATGTGGTTTAACAACTCTAGAGACAAGGAGGTTAAGAGGAGATCAGATTGAAGTTTTTAAGATATTGAATGGGTATGAAAATATTGATAGAAATATGTTTTTCTCACTCAAAAAGAATAGCAGAACTAGAGGACATGAGGTAAGATTAGTAAAGGATCAATGTAGATTGGAAATCAGGAAGCACTCGTTCTCACAGAGGACAATAAATGAATGGAACAAATTGTCTGCAGAATGTGTAACTGCTAGCAGCGTGAATATGTTTAAAAACAAGGTTGACACATATCTCAGGAGGGCGGGTTATAAGTAGATGAACATTGTTGGACTCTCGATAAGCCAATGGCTTCCTTGTCCACATGCCATCTGGGCCTTTGGCTTGGATGGCAAATCTTGCTAAATTTTTATTTGCTTCCCTGATATGCAATGCATTTAATTTTTTTTACTGATTTCCTGATCTTATTGTCAATGACAGAGAACCACACTTGTTGGATCGTGAATCGATAAAAGTACATAAATAATATACCGACCTTATGAATATATTTAGTTATGCTTTCATTACCTTTATTCGAATTTGCCCTATAGTCTAATAATAAGAATAATAATTAGGTAAACAGTAGCACGATTAAAATATTATTAAGCTGAAAAAATAAATGCTGTGCGTTTACTTGGCGCATGGAGGTAGGACTTATTAAGACTGCATGGCTGGGTTTGTGTGTCGTGTGTGGTGGATGTCTTTTCATATGGAGTAGGTGCTTGTGCTTGGGATGTGCGTGCGTGCGTCCGTACATACGTGCATGTGATCCTGAATCCTGATTCTGATCCTGAATATGATCCTTTTTTGTTATGGGGGGATTTCAGTTCAATATTTCGTTTCTACTGTAGGTTGATAGGTCAAGTATCAAAACATTAAATTGATAATGGAATACCATTATGGGCAAAGTACGTGTACAACAGGTGCAGTTTATCTTCATAGGATGTTGCAGAGATGCAGATGTGCTACAGTTCCAGCTGATACGTCCATGTCCACAGCCTTGTTTCAAAGGTTCAACTCTTGTGGGATTATGTTGAGTTCTGTTGGTTGTGACCTACTTTTAGTGTTTTATGAATAGTGGTTAGAAATTAGCACACAGCGGCTATTATTACATTTTAGTAGTGTAACGTACTGTCTCTAATAAGAGAATGGTTATGAAAATTGGTTATGCGTGAACAATCCTCTGTGTGTGTGTGCGTGCGTGCGTGCGTGCGTGCGTGCGTGCGTGGGTGTGTGTGTGTGTGTGTGTGTGTGTGTGTGTGTGTGTGTGTGTGTGTGTGTGTGTGTGTGAGTGTGTGTGTGTGTGTGTGTGTGTGTGTGTGTGTGTGTGTGTGTGTGTGTGTGTGTGTGTGTGTGTGTGTGTGTGTGTGTGTGTGTGTGTGTGTGTGTGTGTGTGTGTGTGTGGTGGATGTTTTGGGGGTGTAAGTTAAGTGTCTGATAAGTGTTTGATAAATGTCTTGCTTGTGTATTGTATACTACAATAGAGGGCACATATGTACACATTATATGCAGTGTTCGAAATTACCACTGATTCTTGGGGGTCCACTAACAATATTGGTAACCCCCCTCCCCCGAAAAAAGTCTTATTAAAAATCATCTTTTCAGGCACTGTAATGGCTATTAGCGCCTATTTTTGTGAAAAGACTTGCTTGATGTCATAGCGACCTTTAGTTATTTTATCAACTTAGGTTGAATGCACTTGTTGTAAGTCGCTCTGGATAAGATCGTCTGCTAAATGGCTAAATTGTAAATTTTTGTATAAACCATTGTTGCTGGAGTAATGCGCTTGCAAGCACAGTGCTCTGTATTTCTGAGAGGTAAAATGCCAAGGTAAAATGTACCTCAACTAAAAACTCATTGGTGGCATTACTGCAGACACACAACAGATGGCGCCCTTAACCACAGAACACACACTCATCAGTGGTATGAGTGGAATGACTTAAGATGTTTTAACAGAGATTAACTGAATGACAATAGAGTGAGCTGAGCGAAAACCGTCGAGTTCTGCGAAAACCGTCGAGTTCTAGCAGAGACGAACCAGAGCAGCCTCACACGCAGCAACAGGTGCAACAGCGGAAGGGTAATTACATCGGTACAACGATAAAATGTGGGGACCCCCCAAGCTTACATTGTTCTTTCTCATGGGAGGTCCCTCGTGCATTATGCATATTATAAGTTTTCGAAAGGAGGGGAGTGTGGGGGTTCCTGGACCCCCACACTCCCCTCCTTTCGAAAACTTATAATATACTAAAACATATCGCGACTTTGTGTTAATGTTATTAATGTCAGTGTGCCCCCCACCCCAGGGTTGACGTTTTGCCGGGTGACAGGTGCATGTGTCATACAGGTAGGGTTCATGAGCATATGCTCATACATGAACCTAAATCAATTCATAAGTTTGTGCCCAACCCCCACCCTCACCCCACATTTCAAGATTAATAAGTTATTTCTTATGTTTTTTTAGTATTATTACCATGTGTTTGTGACATTAAAATACTTGTTTCTTTATATGTTTTATTGGACGGCTGAATTACTTTACTGAATTACTTTACTGAATTACACATGGTTTGTGCTTGTGTTACAAGAGGGCTTACATGTATATTTCCAACTTTATTAATTAACTCTGTGTCACATGATATGGAAAACATTTTATTAAACAGTTAACGTTCTTACCATTAAATGGGGAATGCAAATCAAAGTTTTAATTAAAATACGTCCGTTTCGGATGCCGTCAAATCGCGTTCAGCTTTTTCAGGGATGCAAGCAAGCACTTATAAAAGTAAACACAAATACAAGTGCAATTCTTACCGAACGAATGACTCCCTAAGAATGAATCCATTATCTTCAAACTAGCGCTTCATTTGCTGTAAAACAGAACAGTCCAGTAATATTGCTATTAAAGACAGAAGTGCGCAAGTGCTGACGTAGTAACGTTGTTTTTTTATAAACGTACAACGACTAGCGTAAAACCATAGAGACACACGTATCTCTGTGCGTAAAGCGGCGAACACATATGTCCGCTTCCGTCATACGTAGTACGTCGTCCATTGTTTTAACACAGACGAGCAACCACGTCGTCCGCTTCCACACAAACCGCTCCCAGACCGAGTTCTGCGGAAGCGGACGAAGTTGCAGGTTCGTCTGTGTTAAGACAACCGACGACGAATGACGGAAGTGTATAGGTGTGTCCACCGCTTTAAGCATCAACAGTAAGAACGCTGACGTCACTGTTCCTGTGTCACATTAGGCCATGAGCAAAATAAAAAAACGTGGTAAAAGTAGCAGATCCATTTATGTGAACCTAGCCGAGTTGACCGGCGTTCCTCGGGACAAAAAAGCAGGCAATGCA
Organism: Lamellibrachia columna; assembly: GCA_963662155.1. NCBI lineage: Eukaryota > Metazoa > Annelida > Polychaeta > Sabellida > Siboglinidae > Lamellibrachia > Lamellibrachia columna. The sequence goes on from OY759261.1 coordinate 69,689,272, forward strand.
AGAGCGTATGACTCCTTGCACGACCCAGTCAAATATTGGTAGGGCATTGCCAATGGCAACGACAACTTCGCGCTCTAAAAATCATGTATACCAGTTTCACGAAGCGTTCGGTGGGTTTTTGACGTAGATCACGCACAGCGTTGCTAACAATTGTACGTACTATTGTTCTGAGTTATGTGATCTACGTCAAACGTCCACATACGTAATACTCCCACCCCCAGGGAAAAGTTTTAATTTTTTTATGTACGAACCATCACAATGGGCCCCCGGGCAGACCTACACAAGCTCAGCCGTACACAGGCGAAACTGACGGAGATATGAAGGAATATACAAAGTAATAATCTACGTTATGTTAAAGACATATACCCCAGTGGTGTGAGTGTGTATGTACCCAGGTCTTCCTGACGCATCTAGTGCTGTAGTACAGTGAATAGTTTGAAGCGCATGCGCATCGCTCTCTATCTTTCACCTGCAGCCACTAGCTGGCTCACCTATTGTGCCTTTAATTACACCTAAGCATTGTAATTTTACCTGGTATTGTAACCATCGTTACGTCGACGCGCTTTGGGAAAAGCGGGCGCTTTTGGGGACGTTCTCACCAAAACGCCCCAAATTCATTGTGTTCGGTTTCACTGATATTTTTTTTAATTATCAGTCGATATGTGTACATAATGTTTATTTGCTGGTACATTGTTTTGATGACACATAGTCTCTTCATAGACAACACTAACTAAACCACTGATATTGGACACACTGCGGCCCCAGGATAATACGATATATCTGGGAGCAGACTGGAACCCCAATTACCCCATAGGTGCAGTGTGCAGGGTCGACCTTTGTGTGGACACGTCCCGACGCTCACTAATCCAGTCCCCTAACTATGGGCAGATAGTGGCTTTGGGATGCCCCAGCGAGTGCCCGTGGTATGTAGCTATGCTCCTCTGGGGCCAAAACACACCTACCACGCCCGTACACCGACGAAGGCGGCCCCTAGTCCCAGGTGAAGAACTATAGGTTCAGGGAAATTTCAAAGCAAACTTTCTTCATGGCCAGAAGGTGTTGGAAAGTTTGGACTGGGTCGCGCGAATAACAGAGACCACATTACAACTGCTGCAGTTTTGACCAAATATTTTGCGTGTATTGTTGCTCTTACGTTCGAATTCGACTCAAAAACATGTCCATATAAATGCGATCCTTAAAAAAATTACAGTTAAAAGGTACGTTCTTATATGGCGCGGTATCCAGTCCGTAAGACCGCTCAAAGCGCTTTACACTTCACCCCCTGGCAGATCTGTTCGTTCCAAGGCCATCTCAACTTCTCTGGGAAGCATTCAACCACGCTGCAATTGCGCGAAGACTATTCGTTCACATTTCCACCACTGTCTGTATTACTCATTTATACAGCTGAGTTGCAAATGTGGGGTGATCAAACGTGCCAAAGGTTCGAAGCGACCGTAGCGGGATTTGAAACCGGGTTCTCTCGATTGAGAATCCGGCCTTCTAACCGGTATGCCATCGCGCCCCACTCAGAACAGTTACATCTGAATAAGGTTTTTGTTTTAAATTGCATTTAAATGGGTTAACAAGCTTTTGCTAACAAGCCTGCGACGGACTAGCACTACATTTCCAAGTCAACCATGCTCCCACGTGCCATACCCAGGGTATGTTGTTGGGCTGGTCTATGTGTAGCGATCTATGACCGCCAGGTATACGCTAAATCACCTGTTGTGTGTTTGCAAGCAGACAGAAGACCAGACAGGCACGCCATCTAGAACACACCCATTCCAGTGTATTCCTCATAGACTCGTACAGAAATGACAACTGACATTTTAGATGTAAGTGAATTCAACAATCGGGGTAAATCTTGTTGAATTGTTGTACGCCCGACATACACGCACCTGTCAAGTGTCAGCCATACACCTGCGTGCCGTAGCCCGTATCTGTGCCGTGAGTGGCCAGGCGTGACCATGTACACACTGCATCAGCTGATCAGTGTTTGTAAACACGAGGCAGGTGTGTCAACTACGCGAGACCTACAATTATATGTAAGAAAAGACTCACTATTGGAGGAGAGGGGGAGGGGAGTGGAGTGGAGAGGTGGGACGGAAGGGGGGGGGGTAAGAGCTGTTTTGCTTAGCGTCGTACATCGTCCAACACATTGTTTATTTTTGAGAGCATTTCATAAGGTGCTCAATTTGAGCGCATAAAGAAAGTGGTGCGTTGTGTAGGCTGAAGCGCCACCTGGCGAATACGTTGGGGAACACGAGGTACTGGTCTGGAAGCTGGGGAATACGAAGTTCCAGAAGTTGAGCACAGGTCGACGTAACTCAGTTTCCCGCAGCAGAGAAGTGTTGTGTCGTGTATTGAGATCATCCCTTACAATGGCGGAAGTTTAATGTTGCAGGCACATATACTTGATGCACCAGAATCTTCTCCTAACTTACTCCCGGCCCATGTTTGTTGAACATTGCCTGAACTCTCAGTCCATGTATTTCGCTAGTTGAGGGGTGTGTCGGGCAACATACGGAACACGTGCCAGGACAGACGCCATAGAGCTGTCAGGACTACTTCACTGTTTGGGCGGCATCGACACCTGCGGTACAGTGCCTCGTTTGAAATGCGATGTGGCCAGTGGATGCCGGCGATCTGTCGCAGGTGACGACGTGGTACGTGTCTAGGCGAACCAATTCTGCGTTCATTAAGCCCCACGTGCCCATGTTATATGTCTGCTCGGGCATGGCAAACGATGCATATGGTCGTAGACGAAGTGGCAGGCTGATCAGCGATCTCCTCAGTCAGACCGTCCATAACTTTCGGAAGGCGACATTTGCTAGCTGTTTGCGGCGGGCGACGTCTTCAGCATCATCGAGGAGCGAACCAAGCTTGCGTGTCATCCTCATGTCGGCAAACAGTGGTTATTTCTGTTTTGGTCGTGTCGATGGTCAATGACCACTCTGCCAAGCTGGTGCTGTACGTCAAGGTACGAACGTGACGAACTGATGAAATCGATGTGGTCAGCCTACTCGGCATCAAGTGGAAGGTTGGCGTCGGCTGGAGGGCGTGTCGGAAGAAATGATTGCAGGTCGCGAAGTGCTGCTTCCAGGTAGACAGTGAAGAGTACTGGACTTGCGGCGTGCCTATCGTTATTGCGAATGCGTGGCAATAGCCTGATGACAGGTTCGAGCGACGTGTCGGCAAAACGGAGGTGATCATCCGCAGTTCCGACTCGCCGAGGAAAGTCGAGAGTACGTCGATCAACTTGTCGCGACGGATGGTGTGGAAAGCGACTCAAATCGATGCCGAGAAACTCGACCGATGCGCGCTGATGCTGTGCTTTCGCACGCAGCCAGCGGTATCCGAAGGCTACGTCCACCGTGCTACGCCCGCGTCGGAATCCCAATTGGGAGGGCGACAGGTATCGACAAAACAACATGTCAGCATCAACAAAGCCGAACAAGATGAGTCGTTCTCCGAATTTGCACGACTTACGTCCCGGTACTCCTCGAGTGCACTGTTTTACATCGCTGGCGATTTCAACAGTCAGCTTGAACACCGGGAACACGACGAGGAGTTTATCGGAAAACACTCGCGCGGCAGACGCGGCATAGCACTCGCCGACTTTCTCGAAGCGCTCGTCCTGTTCGTTTGCAACACTTCGTTCCAACACCCCGCTCGTCACAAGACAACTTGGCAAGGACAGCGCCGTAATATGATGTCAGATCAAATACTAACCATTTACAACGTGATCGATTTCGTCATCTGCCGACAGCCGTGTATATATATATATATATATATATATATATATATATATATATATATATATATATATATATATATATATATATATATTGCAAGCAACAATATTATTATCCCTGCCTCTCTCTCTTTATATATATATATATATATATATATATATATATATATATATATATATATATATATAAAGATATATATATATACATATATATATATATATATATATATATATATATATATATATATATATATATATATATATATATATATATATATATATATATATATATATATATATATATATATATATATATATATATATATACAGGGAGAATAATATTGTTGCTTGCAATTATTATGCCAGCCGCAAGACGACGATAATAAGAAAACACACGGAATTTATTCTACGTACACGTAAGGCGCCGTCCTTTCCATACCTTCGGTCCGCTTCCAGAAATGGTTGGAGTATAACCGGGGATGGATGAAAACGATTGTGTCCGTTCGCATCCAGTGTACTACCCGTCGCTACGTCCAACATTTCCAAACACCTTCCCATCTCGATGTCTTCACCTCCGTGGTCTTCTGGGCACACACCCTTCTCTCGGGTAGCGAGCCTTCGCAGGGCTTCTCGGCTGAGCACGTAGCCTGCTCCTCCGGCATTGTATCCCTGTTTCATGTGATACGTGTATAAGTGACCGAAGTACACTGGCCGAGAAGTGTTTTGTGAAGACAAAAAGTAACGGAGATTCTCCAAGATGACGTAGGTGTCGTCATCGGTCCTGATGAACCAATCAGCGTCGTTGTAGTGGTGTTTGTAGACGTAGTCGAATGCTTTCATTGCCTTCATCGTCAAATGATATCTCCCAGCTGTTACGTTAATGTCAATCGTCGGAAACTCTTCGTCTTTATGGTCGCTTGCAAACAACACTTTATTACAGTGACGTGTCCACGTGGCTTGCACGTGACGCACTCTTGTGTTGAGATTCTGTTCTGACGTCATCACCCAGCAGAGTACGCGAACTTCTTTGTACAGCTTATCAGCGATCGATTCATCATCTGAAAGTAAATTACATTACTATATCTGCAGTGACGTCAATGCAGTAGTCTGCATTGGGGTTGGTGATTAATGTATGTACGTGATGCTTAAATATCAATTCTCAAGCTGTATAGATTTAACTAGTGCTCATTGTTGATCTTAGGAGTAAAATAGGCGAGAAGTGGGATTGTTGAGAGGTGGTATGTAGACTCAAAAATGGTGGGAGGTTGGTACCATCCATACATCAGTTGATGATGGGAGGTTGGCCCCAAAAACAAATGGGAGATAGGCGGTTGGCCCCAAAGGTAAGTGGGTGATTGGATGTTGGCCCAAAAAATAAGTGGGAGATGGGAGGTTAGCACCAAAAACAAGTGGGAGATGGGATATTGGCAAACAAACAATTGGGGATGGGAGTTTGGCTCCAAAAACAAGTGCGATATTGGAGGTTGGCCACAAAAATCAATGGGAGATGGGAGGTTGCCCAAAATTACAAGTGGGAGATGGGAGGTGGACCCCAAAAACTAATGGGAGATGGGATATTGGCCATAAAACGATGGGTGATTGGAGGTTGTCCCCAAAACAAGTGCTATATTAGAGGTTGGCCCCAAAAACCAATGGGAGGTTGGCTCCAAATTATAAATGGGAGATGGGATATTGGCCAAAAAACAATGGGTGATGGGAGGTTGGCCCCCAAAACAAGTGTGAGATGGGAGATTGAGACCACTGCAATGACACATCGACATTGAACATTTACTTTTACACTGCTGGGTATATTACTCGCAGATTATTATTAAGTGCTTTTGAATATTTGTATAATCATGGTTTCTGATTGGATTAAGTTGTTGTCACTGGGATAAATAAACATGTGCTGATTGCTGGAGAAGACATTTCCATAAAATTACATTAATTTTGAAAGTTTAGTCCTAGGATTTTAAGATTATACAATACATTGTAAGTCCTCTTAAACAGGTAAGTTTATTTTGCACTTGTGTGTGTCCCAACATGTTCCTTATAGTGATAGTTCACTGTGATGCTAAGTGCATGTCTAAGTTTACATCATAATTCAGGGTAGTGTATCCATCTGGATTCACCACCGTCACTCTATGTATTTCCTTCGCGGAAGACACTTTTCACTCTGCATCCCAGAAAGTTGTGCCCCCCTAATTATTCCGTTATTCAAAACCCAAACATCCAATCGGGTAAGGTTCGTGACAAGATCTAATTGCAGTATCTATGCATATAGTTCGTATATGTTTCTGATAAAACGGCGAACAATCCTAAACGGCAATAAACAACATGTTCGACTCGTCAAGACAGCGACAAAACATGAAGGCGACAGCCATAAGAAAAAACAACCTGTCGAGTCAAAATGGCGACTTCCGTTGCTCATCACGGCGACAATCATTAGTCCACACGGCGACAACTATTAGTCCACACGGCGACAACCATTAGTCAACACGGCGACAACCATTAGTCAACACGGCGACAACCATAAGTCCACAAGGCGACAACCATTAGTCGATATGGCGACAACCATTAGTCGATACGGCGACAACCATTAGTCGACACTGCAACAACCATTAGTCCACACGGCGACAATTATTAGTCAACACGGCGACAACCATTAGTCGACATGGCGACAACCATTAGTCGATACGGCGACAACCATTAGTCGACACGGCGACAACCATTAGTCAACACGGCGACAACCGTTAGTCAACACGGCTACAACCATTAGTCTTCACGGCGACAACAGTAATTAAAAGTCGTCTATATGTGTGACATAAACTCATTCGAATTACTTATGTTCGAGTCAAAATGGCAACTAGTGAAACAATAAATTATGGAATAATTGACGGGAATCGGAATACCACATGTTTAGTCGCCAGATGACGAATATGTCGAATGAATGTTCCATTAAATTCATCGGAATTCGTGTTTCTTTTGATGTTTTGGAATTAAGAAGCTATGGCAATATGAATTCTTCATAAAAGTGTAGTGCAAAGGTCGTTGATTAAAATTACATATTTTGGTATATCGTAATCCACAAGCGGCTGCCATCATTTGAATCAAATGAACGATTATATTTTATATTTTAATTTAGTAGCCTACCTAACCTCATCAACCTACCAGTGGCTCCCCTTGATATCACTACCTTGCCGCCCAGGTTTTGGTTAGGGGAAAAGAAAACCCCAAATATAAACCCACTACGGAGGGACAACAACCTTCCCAGTTCAAAATCTGAATTAAAAACGGACATTGAATTAACAAAAACTAATGAAAATCTAATGTACAGAGGACAAAGAGCAAGTGCATGCAACAGATTCATGTTGAACAACTGAATGAAGTGGAAAAGTATATTTACCTGTGTCTACAGAATATAAAACGCAAGGAATTATTTCATGACGCTCAAACAAATATGGATCTCAAATATATAGATATTAAGAACTAAATTAAAATTATGCAAGAGGAGGACGATGATATCGAATATGTACGCGATGTATATTTGTGTAAACAATGACAACCATAAAGTGGCGTTATTGTTGCACGCGATGGCGCAAGGATTTACAAGAAGTAGTTTATACGCTAATGGCCGAATATGCCCAATTTACTTTTGACCAGTGTATCCAAGCATTGGATGTTCATTTTGTGCCTCAAGTGAATAAAGTGATGTTCTTCGACAGCTGGAACAGTCGCCAAATAAAACAATGGACCATGGTGTTTCAGGCTTACGTCAAAAAAGATACATCCTGCTATTTCTCCGACGTGGATAAGGTTACGCGAGACAAGGTCATTGAAAAATGCATGAGCAGGCATCTTCGTCGAAAATTCATCGAAACGTCTGGCAACAAAGAGTGGTGTGTGTCAAGGGTCTGAACCTCAAAACTCCAAACTATTTCTGAGGACAACCTGTCACTTGCCACCAATTCGTAGGACCAAACTCCCTCCTGCTGCAGCACACGCCGTATTATATTACTCGTGGACTTGACCACTTTTGTGTAGAACATTCGAAACAAATGGCCTTCAAACGGGCTCACTGAAGGGACCCGGACTGCTGTCGGTTACAAGCCGAAATGGAAATGACGGCACAGTGCAGATGGAAGAACGCCCAACAGGAAAAGCGAACAGACATGCTACCGACGCAGCGCAAGAGGCAACACAGGCCGCGACGTCAGATGCACAGCAAGGAGTGCGCAAAATGCCACGAAACATCACATTGCGTTCGCTTTCCTTTCAGCGGTGCCTCATCTAATTTTCTACGCGTATATGGGTATCTGATGTATCTGCTTTTGAACCTGTGTATACCTTGTTGTTATATGTTCATTGAAAATAAAAATTGGACTTCTGGTATATAATTGTTTAACATAGATGTTAGCGATATTATGCAAATGTACGTGCATTCTTCTGCATCACATTGTTAGTGATGCAGTCTTGATCGGCTAATGTGATGTAATAATAGAAGCGGGTGTGTTAAACCAGTTGCACAAACTGATTCAAGGGTATGATGTATGTATTTAAATCAAACATGGCAACCATTGCGTGAATATTACATGGTGATTACTCAAACATATATTATTTTAATAGTAACGATGGCTATTTATCTAAATACTAGATTTGTTGTGTGTGATACCAATATAATCGACATGCACAAACGTGCGCGAGAAACAAAGACTTTACATGGCAACCACCTCGGAATTCAAAATGACTCTTATTGAAATCTGAGTGGCATAATTTAATTCCTTGCCCTTAATGATGTAGGATTATACACCAGAATCAACTTCCAAGGTTACATAGATTATTATAAAAGAAATTCATAAATCGATATACTAATGATACATGTGTAAGAGTTATAGAATACCTAATTTAAATATAAGTGATTATAGAAAAACTGATGTAAAATAAAGGATACGCTAAATAAACTAAGAAAAACTATTGAAAAGAAGATGTACTTAAAATTGGCCAATATAAACCAAACAAAAGAGACGAAAAGAGATAAGGCATGACAATATATAATTATAAAAGGTGATTCAAGTAATTAACACATGCATTCTTTAAAAAATATGCCCTTGTCGGGACTTAAACCGGTCCAGTGTACGCTTAGCCCAAACCGCCTATGTTGATTGGAGGAAAGAACAACAATATATAGCATCCGTTGTAACCTTTCATCAAAGCTGAAGTCTGGATTGGAACAAGTCAAAATATAGAGCGCACTCGCAGTGTCGTCTACACGCGTCACTCGTCTAAAATAAATGATTGTTAACTTCGCAATATCTTGCGACACGATCAAGTCATTCGCGTAAACAGACCTTTACCACCATTGTCTTCCCCATCCACCATAACCTAAGATCCCTCCTTTTCCTCTAAGTTTCAGATGAAGACTCCGTCGCGAAGAAACTACGACGAAGTCCGCGTGCTCTGCTGGGCGACGACGTCTGAGAACAATCTGCAGAAGAGGGCGCGTCACGTGCAAGCCTCGTGGGGACGCCGCGGCAACAAGGTGCTGATCGTGAGCGATCACAAAGACCCGACGATCACCCGACGATCGACGTCACCGTACAGAAAGGGCGATGGCACCTGACAGCGATGTCGATGAAGGCGTTCGACTATGTCTACAAGCACCATGATGACTACGCTGATTGGTTCATGAAGGCCGATGACGACTCCTACGTCATCTTAGAGAATCTCCGTTATTTCCTGTCGTCTCAGAGTCCATCATATCCTGTGTACTTCGGCCACCACTATAAATGGAATATACCGCAAAAGTCACAGCTGCATCGACACCAACGAAATTTAAGTACTAATTAATTAATGTTCTATGTAGGCGCTAGAAACGTCTGTCATCATCAAATATTTACAGTGGGAAAGCGTGTCGATAACATAATATTATAACCTGCTACACGATATCCTTCATCTGGGAAAGCGTGTCGATAACATATATACTGCTACACGATATCATTAATCAATTGGACGCAATATATATTAACAGTTGGACCTATTTATCAGAAACGTCCTTCTTAAATTACATATTTAGCTTGTCTCGTTCTTAGTGTCATTATGCAAAAACACCTATCTAGTAACCACTATGATATGCCGTTACAAAAATGGTTTCGGCTCAATAAACTATAACATAAAGCTGTTCATTGTTTCGAGGGTTGCACATTCTAACAATCATAACCATATTTATATGATTTTAACAACAGTACGTACTCTTTTATTACACCGAAATTGCTATTTAGACTATCCTCACACTACACATTTTCAACTCAATTAACCTGACACGCAATGCAATCAGTTGAGGAAGGCGTTTTAACGCGTCACTGTGAAAGGTTTGCTTATAAATACGGAGTATTGGTCTCGCCTATCCGACTCTCGCTCGCCATCGTGAACTCGCCGACCGACAGGACGTCTGGCCCCGAAGACGTGGTCTCGTTGTTACCAGCTGTCACCACTCCGTGAAGGCAAGCAATAAACATTTCTTTATGCCTGATTTAAGTTTTTTTCAGTTTGACTTTTGTTTCAATACAATCAATGAAAAGAACGGCATGGATCCAGGCGAAGGTGTGTGCGACAAACGTTGGCACAACAGCACGGAGCCTGGACAATCGGAGCAAACTGGGTGTAGGTGTTACAAACGGGGTGTAGGTGTTACAAACGGGGTGTAGGTGTTACAAACGGGGTGTAGGTGTTACAACATGTACGGCAGTAACATTGATGTCGATAATGCTAGAACCACATGTGTAAAACGATATGATACGAACGCTGCTGAAACAGTAGACCGCAAACACCTTTATGGTGTTGTAGGCTATGTTGTGTGATGATTTGTTTTACACGTCGGGCGAATGTTTAGTACGACTTGCTGATAGTTTACATCAAGATATGAAAAGGTCTCGAGATGGGTCAGGTTTTACTCATCTCATGTTTCGTGGCATTACAACTCGATTTCACAACTTCACGTCGGTGAAACACTACTATCTGTAAGGTGTTGTTACTCCATAGAGGTGTCCGCGGCCTGATCTGTTTATTATTTATGTTATTTGCTAACGTCATAGTACGTCTGATCGTCACCGAAGCTGCAATGTTCCTTAATTATTACAGGTCCTTCCTCGATTCAGTTAATTCATATTTCTCGGCTTAGAAGCATCTCACGAAATATCCTAGTAATCTACCCACAGTTGTCAACATTTGAAGAACAAAAATATAGTAGATTTGTTTGAAATTCGAATTGGAGGGTAATGTTTGCGTCGGTGCGGTGTAGCTGAGTAGGATTTTCAGATACAATATCATCATGTCCGTATGATACGCGTAGGTTTTACATATATAGTGTCATATGCCTATGGTATGCTTAGGAAGGTCAGATGATTGTTATAATTTATGCGTAGGATTGTTAGAAAACATACCTATGTATGCATGCGTGCAACACTGCCTACCTAGTATCCATTACGACATGCTAGCCCGTTTGGACAAATGTTTAGTTTTGATGAAATCATCGGACAAAATGTTGTATTAATTTTAATCTAAGTTAAATATTTGGATGATTTTAACTAAAACATGCACTCTTTTATTAAACCGACTCCGACAGCCCATGTTACTTAAACTATTATTTAAATTATTCACGCACTACATATATGGATACCAACGAACTTGAATGCCCATGTAACTTGAACTATTCACGCACTACATATATGGATACCAACGAACTTGAATGCCCATATTATTTAAACTATTCTCGCACTATATAAGTGGATACCAACAAACTTGATTCGAGATTTGCTAAATGAATTGAGAACTGAATTTTCAACTACGTGGTGTGTTGGTTAATCGAATATACATGATCCATTGGATCCATTTGCATGGTCGAATCCCTATGGGCACAAGCCTCGTTTACTGTTAATTGAGTAATGATTGGCTCGCCGCATCGGCTTCATCGAGTGGTTGATCAATTTCAGGAGTTCACTCGTTTCCCACCTCTTGCTTGTTAACATATACTATCACCACGACTCGAGTTAATCATCAATGTGATAAATGTGGACGAAGCTAAAACTGTTGGTTAGATATAACAATTACGTATTCTAAGTGAGTACCGTGGAATCCCGTATGCTTTCTTTACTAGAACCGGTAGAGTGTTTCCCTATTGGCGAACCTAGTCTGTGACGGTCGGCAGCCCGCTAGCTGAATAGCTGCTCCATCGTCTAATGTTGCGTAAAACAACGCATGACCGCTCGCGCAGTGCACATTCACTGCATTGCGAACAAGGACGTGATTGTGTCGTAAGAAAGACGTGTCATGGAGTTTATTCTTTTTAACACAAGACTTTATTCGTTGCATCAACGACTGGCTCATTCTACTAGTGTCCGTAGTCGCGTTAGTCCCAGTAGTCTAGTAAGTAAGTAAATTATCAAATACAGTGCACAATAATAGGATCGTAAACTAACTAATAATATAGACACATAAAGTTGCATTAGTTAACAACACATTGTAACGTAACGTGACGTGTCAAAGAGATAGATCTTACACAATGAAAAAATAAACAAATCTCTTTGGCCTTTCATACACAATACTTAAACTCGACAACACGTGGGCCTTGAACTGGCTGACAGTCTTGCGCAGGGTGAAGATCATAAATGAATCAATCACTAGATGACAGTACTAGTTATCTAGTTATACATGGCTCCCCAAAACGGTATTGACATTTTATGGGTTTAAAAAATACCAAATGAAAATTGAGTGTCTAGGAAGGTAAACAGTGATTGTACACTCGTTTTTCAACAATAGAAACAACTTGTGATTAGGACGTTCGATGAACGAGATGGGTCTGTTTCGCTTCTTGACCTTCAGAATGACGAGAGCAATGAATCCAAGAGGATGATAGATCGAACTTATGGTTGACATGCCTCATCGTCTGCTTAGAGGCAAATTGTTTTGAGAGTGCTTCTGTACTGAAGCGAATCGTTCTTCATACACCATTAGACGACGAGGGCTAATTATTTCGACTGGCAAAGCTTCGTGTGTGTTTAAGTCCTTGAAACCTTTTGCTAGATCGTCCTGCGGTATCGATTGAACAACTTACATGGACTTTCACAGGAATTTGTGTAGGCGGAGACCAGTATTTCCAAGTAGGCGTTTTGTATTGCTGAGTAGGCGAGTTGTATCATCAGCGGTAGACACAGACTTGAGCTCGTCGGCAACATAGAAATCATTTCGCACACAGTTTGCTGTATCTGCTCCAAATTCAGCTCCTCCGTCGTTGGCCGCCTCCTTCAACCCGAAATTAGCACATTCTGTATCCGGTTGGTCTAGCATCATAATCTCCTCCGTCCCACCACAAGAATCTCAGGAAGTCACGGTGACATCTGTCAACTTTGAACTGGTGAAACATTTGTTCCACATCACAAATAAAGGCGACTGGTTCTTTTCGAAACCGGCACAAACTTCCACCAAGGTGTTAGTGAAATAGGGGCCTTGTAACAATTGTTGATTAAATTATTGTTCTTGAATACAATCGAAGACGACACGAATCTTATCCGGTTTCTTGTTATGGTACAAACCATGACGTGGAATGTACCATTTGTCATCGTCATCATTGTTGAGACTATTATGTCTAGTTTGCACTCGAATGTTAAATAATTATGTAGTAAAATGTGAACTGTGTAAGCCTACTTTGCACAAAACGTGTGCAAAATTAACTCAACATCAATTTAGGTTAATCCACAAAAAAAAATTATATCGCTGTTTTTCCTGTTGTAAAGTATTTCCTTTTCAAAATATTAGTGATTATGAATATAAAGGAAACTACCAGATTTAGAATAAGTATTGAATAAAACAAATAATTCGAGCTATATTCGGATGCCAGTGCCGCATGTGAGTCTATGACTAGAGAAAGTTAAGGAAAACAACAAGATAATCGGGGGGGGGGTGACACTTTCTGGGGTGGAGAGATTGAGTGACGGTTGTGAGTCCAGGTGGATACACTACAACGGTTTATGATGTGAAAGTATACAAATCATTACAATGAACTATCACTATACGGAACATGTCCCACATATCTTACGTTCCTTACATTCATGGATAACTGAAACATGTCGGGCAGAATGACGATTTCTCAGTTATTCCTTTTAAGCGGAGTTTCCTTACATCCGGAGTCCATGTAGTGAGATTCCGCTGTAGTCTACATAGTACTTACCGAACTGTGCGAATAAGGCATGGGCTACTGAACTGCCAATTGTTAATAGGTTCCACTAAAGTAGAACGACTATGGTGTGAAGCATAACGAAAACAAATGACTTGTTTAAAAGGTGATAAAATGTGTTGCAGAACCTTAAAATCCAAATTTGTTTTATTAATTTACCAGATCTGAATAGGTTGTTCAGAAAATCATGACAGGTTTATTTGTCCTTATGATGACAGCATAATTAACACATAAACCTCGGTAGCGACCCTAAAACAACAAGTTTCCAACGATTGACATCAACATAACAGCGGGCAGAAATCACTTGACGATGAAAACAATGACATACACATACTCAAACACACACACGCACACGCACACGCACACGCACACGCACACGCACACGCACACGCACACGCACACGCACACGCACACGCACGCACGCACGCACGCACGCACGCACGCACGCACGCACGCACGCACGCACGCACACACACACACACACACACACACACACACACACACACACACACACACACACACACACACACACACTACGCTATCTCTTTTCACATTTGGCGCAGCATCAGTTGGTATGTCGTTGCTTGAGAGAGACAGCGAGAGAGAGAGAGAGAGAGAGGGAGAGAGGGGGGGAGAGACGGTGGAGTGAGAGAGAGAGAGGGGGGGAGAGAGATAGCGATATATATATATATATATATATATATATATATATATATATATATATATATATATATATATATATATATATATATATATATATATATATATATATATATATATATATATATATATATATATATATATATATATATTTAGAGAGAGAGAGAGAGAGACGGAGGGGAGAGAGAGAAAGAGGGGGGAGAGACGGAGGGAGGGAGGGAGAGAGAGAGAGAGAGAGAAAGGGGAGAGAGAGCGTGACCGTGTGCGTGTACGTGTGACTAACGCTTTGACATTGCCAATATGTGGCAATGTTTTCATAATTATTACATTGTGTTACCGTTTTAAATACCTTGCACTCTGCCTTGTTTGGTAACTACTCCATTGTCGTTTAGTTTCTGTCTGTGTAAACTACACGTATGAGTTTACTGCAATATATGTATCACATTCAGCGATCGTAACAAATTTTAATCTAACATTATTTAACAAGATTGCCATCTAAGGCAAAGGCTTAGATGGCAAGTGAAAAAGGAAGCCATTGTCTTATCGAGAGTCCAACATTTCCCCTCTATTTGTAACTATCTACACTGACCCTTTACCAATGTTACCTCATGTCATCTAATTATCCTATCTTTCTTAAAAGATATTGAATAACACATGCCATTTTTTAGACCGTTTACCTAATTCGACTAGATAGATTGTTAACCTTTCCTAACACTTTTACTATAAGTTACAATAGCGATTACAACTGAAGTCCTTGCTTTGGCACTTTTGGTCTGAGGTGCACCAACCAATACAACTGTGTAAGGTACGTTATGTAGGTGAAGCGTAGCGCTGGAATACAGCTGAGTTCATGTGTACCAGGACGTCACATCTACAGAGGAATTGTTCAGTGGTGACTGGCTGTATCTGCCGGCAGCGCTAAGTGGGTAGTGTCATTTCATGTCCCCTCAGCGACAACTGATTTAACCTATCGCGAATCCGGTTCGTCGATGTCCTAATATGTAGTGTGTGAATATTTTAATCATTATCCGTTTAATAGTGCGTATTTTGGTTGAAATCATTGACAGATCATTAGCGTGACTTCCATTCTCACGCCGATCACATGAAAATGTTATGACATTTCACCAAGGGCGAAATTCGTGTGTTTTCAACGTTTGCATTTTCGCTTCAATAAATTTTGGAAGAAGCATTACATAATATAATAGCAATCGAATTGAGGAGGGACCTTTAAATGTGGTTATGGCAAAACAGCTCGTGTACGTATAGATTTCACCTTCTATGTACACGAGCTGGTCGACCACTAGCGTTTCTCGACCTGGCGCTGGACTAACCACACGAGATCCGCAGAGCAAACATCCTTGCGCTACGGATAGTTCATCCTTCTTTCTCATATTGAGTGCAAATTCATTCAGTTCTGTTTATCAGGTTTGTATCTTTGATGATACTTATAGTTTGACAACGTATGAGCCCAACGTTGAATTCCAGGACGCGGAAGTGTCGATATTAAGTTGTCCTAAGTTGAAAACCCTTTTATTTAGGCGTTAGCATTTCCAAGAGGAATAATTGTGAAAGAGGACACTTTTTTATAAACATGTATTGTATCTATTTATTTATTTGCTATATTTAATTACGAGAGTTAGAAAGAAAACATCGAGGTATTGACTAACAGTACTACGTAAGTACCAAGGCATACATGGATATTCCTGTGATAATGTTGTGAATCCTGACATTTGGGAAACACGAACCAGTATGTTATCCCGTCCGGAGGATGGGTATTTTTGTATTATTAAAATAGATAATACGCCATGTATTAGTTGTTAACTGGTATTCTGATAATAACAGTTGGATGCAGGCATTTTTTTTGTGTTGTGATATCTCTCAATTCAATGGAGGGTGATCAGTCAAATCAATGGATTGAACTAGTACCGTACAAGGGACCAAAGTGGGTTAAACCGTTGCAGGTGATCATACATTGTTTTGAACAGCAAGACAGATAAACAATGCTGGACAAAAGGGTGTCCAACATCAATCTCTTTTGGACATACCAGAGGAAATATCATAAATCTAATGTACGTGCTTGAAGACATATCAGCCTTTTTACGAGTCGTGTCCAACCATGTATACATAGAGTCCGGGTTTTCAAGAGAAGGATGTGTCTATTGAAAATTTAACAAGATTTATCAAGATTTAACAAGATTGCCATCCAAAACAACAAGTTCCAGATGGCAAGTGGACAAGGAAGCCATTGGCTTATCCAGAGTCCAACAATTTTCTCATCTATGTGTAGCCAGCCCTTATCAGATATCTGTCAATTCTATTTTTAAACATATTCACAATACTAGCATTAACACAATTACTTGGCAGTTTGTTCCATTCATTTATCACCCTCTGTGAGTAAGAGTACTTTCTCATGTCCAACCTACACTGCTCCTTAACTTAATGCTGCTTTGTGTCCTCTGGTTCTACTGCCTTCTTTAAGTTTGAAGAACATATTCCTATCAACATCCTCATAACCGTTCACTATTTTAAACAATTCTATTTGGTCTCCTCTTAGTCTCCTGGTCTCTAGTGTTGTCAAACCACATTGTAATAAGCGACTTTCATAACTAAGGTCTCTCAATTCTGGAATAATTTTAGTTGCTCTTCGTTGTGTCTTTCTAGCTTGTCTATGTCCGTTTTACGATACGGCCTCCATGTGTGAATACAATATTCCAAATGTGGTCTAGCTATTGCTTTGTACAGGGGTACAATTAGCTGTTTCTTCTTATATATGATAGTTCTACTAATTAGCCTTAGAATTTTATTTCCTTTCGACGCAGGAATCCCACATTCCTCTGAAACTTTCATGCCAGCACTAAATGTAACTCCTAAGTCCTTTTCTTGTGTGGTTCTACCTAGTACAACATCCCCCATTTTATATTCTTCGTCCATGTTTCCATGTCCTATGTGTATACATTTACGCTTCCCAAAATTTAATAACATTTGCCGTTTTTCTGAA
The DNA here is from genome assembly GCA_963662155.1 of Lamellibrachia columna. Classification (NCBI taxonomy): domain Eukaryota; kingdom Metazoa; phylum Annelida; class Polychaeta; order Sabellida; family Siboglinidae; genus Lamellibrachia; species Lamellibrachia columna. The sequence goes on from OY759261.1 coordinate 69,706,909, forward strand.
CATTTAACTAATTTATCTAGATCATCCTGTAAACTTTGTTTATCTGTATCATTAGTAACCTTTCTGAATACTGTTGTGTTATTTGCAAATGTCAGTACTTTGCTAGATATGTCATCTTCGAAATAATCTATATATATTAAAAACAGTATAGGGCCTAATACTGATCCCTGTGGTACACCACTCAAAACAGATTTCCAGTTTGAAATCTCACCATCTACTATTACTCTCTGTCTTCTGTGTGTAAGCCATTTTCTATCCAGTTGATTACACCATGGGCTTTTAGTTTAAGTAACACTCTTTGATGTGGCACTTTATCGAAAGCTTTCTGAAAATCTAAGTAGACAACATCCACTGGTGACCCGTCATCTACCCACTTTGTAATTTCTTCAAAAAAACTTAAGAGATTGGTTAGACATGACTTTGCTTTTAGAAACCTATGTTGAGATGTATTTATTAATTTATTTTTTACTAGGAATTCCACCATGTGGTCTGGAGTTTATGTTTCGAGTAATTTACATACAACTTATGTTAAACTCACTGGTCTGTAATTTTCTGGCTTGTTCCTCGATCCCTTCTTAAATAGTGGCGTAATGTTTGCTTCTTTCCATTCTGAAGGCACTTTTCCTTCTTCTAGTGACAAGTTAAAAAAAATTGCAAGTGGTGTACTAATTTGCTCAACAATTTCCTTAAGCAGTTTTGGTGGTATCCCATCAACTCCAGATGATTTATTATCTTTCATCGTCTAAATTGTTTTGCTATCATTTCATGTGTTACAAATAACTGCCCTAAATGTTCTGATTTATTGCCTTCAAATTTAATAAATGGAACTGGAAGTGAGCTGATATCGTCTGTGGTAAAAACTTAGCTGAAATACTCATTCAGGACCACTGCCATTTGAAACCCGTCTGAAATTATGTTTCCACTGTTGTTTTCCAGTGGTCCGACCTTACCTCGAACTTTCTGTTTACTCCTTATAGAAACTCTTGTTGTAATTTTTTTATATTACCTGCCAATTTTTTTCAAATGTTCGTTGATACTTTCTAGTTTCAGAAGTAGCTAGGTTAAGTGCCTCTTTGTAATTTGCATAGTCTTCATCCTTTCTGGTACGCCTATAAACCCTCCACATAGTTTGCTTAAACACTATTTTTCTAATAGCTTCTTTTGACAAGTGTTTCTTTCTAGACCGTTTTCCTTGCTTTTTCAAGGGAAAAATGTTATCGATGATACTCTCAATTTCATATTTTAGAATACTCCAACATTCAATTGCGGTCTTATTCATCAGCGTGTTATTCCAATCTAGCTTTGCTAAGTATTTTCTCATATCTTTATAGTCACCTTTGTGGAAGTTTCTCCTATACGTTTCTTTATTTTTACTTTCTGATTTAACATTGATGTCAAAATGTATTTGATTGTGGTCACTGTTACCCAATGGTTCATGTATTTTTCTATTGTCCACTAATTCTTTTTGTGATGACAAAACTATATATAATACATTATCTCCCCTGGTTGGTTCTAGCACCTGCTGAGTACGGAAGCAATCCTGAATTAAAAATAGAAATTGTTGGTCCTCACCCCCTGTACTCTCTAGAGATTTCCATTGTATGCGTCCATGGCTAAAATCTCCCATTATGATACATTCCCCTTTACTAACTTCCTTTATAGCATTTTGTATTTTTGTGTTATCCTCTTCGTTTATGTTTGGACTTCGGTAAATTAATCCAATAGTTATTTTTTTATTTCCTGAAACTATTTTGGACCAACAGCTTCATCGCAATCTGCTTCCCTTTCTAATTTTATTTCATAAGCCTGAATAGATTCTTTAACATATAAAATAACTCCCCCTCCCCTTCTTCCTATTCGGTCTCTCCTAAACATTACGTATCCTGTCAATCCTAATTCAGCATCTCTTATGTCTGTGTTGGCCCATCATTCAGTAATACCAATTATGTGAGGGTCAATATCTTCTACCATAATGTTTAATTCGTTTTTCTTATTTACTATACTCCTGGCATTTAAATACGCGCATCTATAACCTGCTTCAGACCTGTTTTTCGGACATTTTTTTATTGCTTTGTCTGTACTAATGGCCTCTTGTCCTGCTTGAGGCATCTCTAAGTAACCCCCGTGCGCTTCTAGTTTAAACAATGTTTACTACCAACAATATTTGTTATGCTACCCATGTCACTGTCTACAGCTGCTGTGAATCCATCCGCAAATACTACTGCCCCCTTTCCACTTAGATGAAGCCCATCCTTCATGTACATATCAGCCCTTCCAACAAAACTTCCCCACAAATCCACAATCCAACTTCCTCTTCCCTACATAGCTTCTGGTCTAGCATGTTAATTGCCATCCCCCGACAATTTCGATATTTGTGACCCCTCCTGCCCATTACAGGTAAATCCCTGACAATATTACCTGCTCAACCCGCGTCTGATTTAGTGTTCTGACCAACTTCCTGTATTTCCTAACTATGACAGTTGTACCCTCCCTCTCTATGTTATTTGTCCCTACGTGTATTACCCTTGCCCGAATCCACGATGTTTTCTACCCTCTCAGTTATCGCCTCTATTTTGGCCCCAGACAAACAAACTACCACGTCATCTCCCTTGTTTAAGATGCTGTCGGTCTTCCTAACTATTGAGTCCCCCACAAACACACTCGCTCTCTTTCTCACCCCCTCTATCACTGCCTCAGAATAGCTTTTCCGGTGGATCCCTTCCATCACATTCTGTCCTGCAGCCTTGTCACTGTTATCAGTCTCTCTCTCACTCGTCAACCGTCACCTTTCCCTCCCGTGTCCTGGCTAACTTGCGCTCTCGTCGCCTTCCCTCCTGATACCATCACTCCCGTCTCCCTCACTCCCATCGCTTTAATTACCGTCTCCTCACCCCCTCCCCCTCCCCCTCCCCTCCCCCTCCCCCTGTCTCCTTCGCTACTGTCTCCCCCACTCTCCAATCTTTCGATCCATTTGTCTTCCCTCCCATTTCTTTCCTTCCCGTTTCCTTTCTTCCTGTCTCCCTACGTCCCTTCTCCTTACATCCTGTCTCCCTACGACATGTCACCTTACTTCATCTCATCCTCCTCCCAGGTGGGGTGAGCTCTCCCTAGCATCTCTCTCGTCGTCTTCCCCCACTTTATCATCTACTGTCCCCCACCGGAACCACTGGCACAACCCACCTGCTCCCTTCCCACCATTGCCACAACGAGCAGCCTCAGCTGTTCCAACTCCACCTCTAGTTCCTTCATCTTCGTACATCCCCTACACTCGAAATTAAACTATCCGCCTTAACCTCAGCCCAGTACTTCTCACACCCGGACTTGACGAGAAACGTGAAACTAGAAACACAATGAAGTTCGTTTTATTGTCTGAAACTATGTTACTTTGCTCAATTGCCTGTTACAATGACACAACAAGTCGTAAGAAACGATGACGTTGCCCAACCAAGCGTTTCTTTAGATCACTCCGCAGCTGTTCTGTTTGTATTCGTAATCAAGTTGTAGTGATACACTGCGTGGCGCCACTGTCTGGGGTGTGGCACTGACCGTTGCTCATTTTATTCCAAATATTATTTATGTTATATTATTCAGCTACTCGTGGATTTAGATATATCAAGACATGCCATTTTGACCGACGACTACTGTTGTATTCATTGAAATGAAAATTCGTTGCTTCTAAAACATCGAAAGTAGCAGAAACCACCATGCATCTCGTTTAACATCCGGTCGACAGTCGGTGATAACCACGTCAGATTTGAGTATTTATGAATCTCGACACAGGTGTTATTGTTGCATGAGCTTGTAAACATGTTAACGAGCAGACTAGTCGTGGGTTGCGTAGCGGGCTTACTAGCTGCGTGCGTCGTGATGAAATTACTTACGCCACAAACGCATATATGGCAATCTTTGTCTGAAGGAATTCTTGATCGCCTCGACTTAGAAAGCGAAATTAGCCCGCTTCCTGACACTGTTGAATCTTCCACCAAGACAAATAGAGAGTCGACACAGGACGCTGTCATTAACCAGCCGAATGATGTCAAGTCAGTAGATCAAGTATCACCCAGACGTAAGTTCTCATAAATATTCCCCCATCCCTAAGTTTAAGATCATCAAAGTAAATTTTTTTTAGATCCGTGAAGTTATGTTGTAAGATATGATATAAGCAACAAAATGCAAAATAGCCTGCGAGCCTAGGTTGCAGTTCGATGCACGTCATATAATGCCGAGTTACCTAGTCACCGGCAGACACTGCAAAGGCGTGTGACTCCTTGCGCTGGCAATGACAGTGGCAATGACAATGGCAATGACAGTGGCAATGACAGTGGCAATGACAATGGCAATGACAGTGGCAATGACAGTGACAATGGCAATGGGAATGACATTGGCAATGGCAACGGCAATGGCAATGACAGTGGCAATGACAATGGCACTGGCAATGGCAACGACAATGGCAATGACAATGGCAATGGCAATGGCAGTGGCAATGACAGTGGCAATGACAATGGCAATGGGAATGACAGTGGCAATGGGAATGACAGTGGCAATGGCAACGACAATGGCACTGGCAATGGCAACGACAATGGCAATGACAATGGCAATGATAGTGGCAATGACAGTGGCAATGACAATGGCAATGGGAATGACAGTGGCAATGACAATGGCAATGACAATGGGAATGACAGTGGCAATGACAACTTCATGCCCCAAAGTCATGTACAACTGCCGGATGCGCGTGAAGACAGACGGACAGACAAACAGACAGATAGAGCGACAAACTACTTCATAGTATAGAAATACAAACATATACGTTGACGGGTATCAGACATTTTGGAAGTGATCCCACCTATCAGGTGACCGTTGATGATTTGCTATAACTAGACCTATACAGCACACGTGTACATCCCAGGTTTGACTCAATGTCGACAATAAAAAAATAATATTCCCATATGTCTTCCTATGCAATGACACATTGTGTAACAGCTAACGTGTGCTCACTTTTACATTTACAAACCACATTTTTAAGAATTTTCGATTGAAACAAAAACTCGCTTACTCTCAAAAGTATGGACAGGAAATTACCAGCTAAACAGTAAGCATTAAATAATAGCAATTATTTGAGCGTATATCCGGAAGCGAATGCAGACACACATTATGTTTTAATTATGAAGCAGGTGGGCCTATGACTAGAGAGAGTTAAGGTAAACAACGGAATACTCAGGGGGAAACGAAACTTTCTGAGGAGAAGAAGGAAACGTGTCTTCCGCGAAGGAAAGAGATTGAATGGAGGTTGCGAATCCAGGTGGATACACTACAATGATTTATGGTGTGAACTTAGACATGTACAAAGCATTACAGTAAGCTATTACTATGAGGAGCACGTTGGGACTTAGTCAAACTGCACCAAATGTCTTATGTTCCTTACATTAATTGATACATTACACATTTCAGGCCACTGCACTGAACTGCGAATTGTTAATAGGTTCGACTAAAGTAGAACGCCTATGGTGTGAAGCATTACAAATATACAAATTAAATTTACCTGTTTAAAAGGTGATAAAATGTATTGCAGATACTTAAAATCCCAAAATGTTTATTATTTTAGCAGATCTGAATAGGTTTTCCAGGAAGTCATGACAAGTTTATTTGCCATAATGATGACAGCATAATTCAAACAGAAACCTCGGTTTTACCAATATTATGGAGTCTGAAACAAAACAAGTAATACACTAACTGTGCATAACATATTAAGCAGTACAAATA
>OY759261.1:69717668-69735168 GCA_963662155.1 Lamellibrachia columna
TTGTTCACATATCCGCTGGACTATTAAGCGGGATCGCTAAATGGACCCAGGCTAACGGAGAGGTCGAGATACTTGACGCGCTATTATGAAGAGTATAAAAACAACAATAATAACAATAATAATCTGTTTTATATACGGATATTACATATGTTCAGAGGCGCCTAAAATACAACATTGATAAAATAAATTATGACAATAAAATTCATAAATTAATATAATAATGACACACACGTAAGAGTTGTAGAATACCAAATTTAAACATCTATGACTAAAGAAAAACAAAAATAAAGAATATGCTCAATAAACTAAGGAAAACTGCTGAATAGAAGATGCACTTAACACTGGCAATATGAAAACAAAACAAAATAGACTAAAACAGATTAAGCATGACAATATATAATTATAAAACGTTAGAAAAATAATAATTGATGAAAGACATGTCTTTAGCCGGGATTTAAGCCTATCCAGGGTAGGCATAGCTAATGCCACCTGTCTCGATTGGAAGAAAGAACAGCGAAAGTACATGGCCAAGTACCGAGGTCTACCCATAGCACCAACCTGAGTTGAACTACAATCGCAAATTCAGGGGGAACTGTCTGATTTCACATCGAAGTCTCGTGAATACTTAGACGTGCGAGATCCAACCGCGGAACAGGAAGGTTTATGAAAAGTGCACGCTGATGAGCTGCGTGGAGCCATAATATACGATAACGTGGGTATAGGGGGTGAGGGGTTCGTGAAGCAAGAGAGAAACAACACAATCTCCACCACCTGCAACCCGACCATATACACGGTAGTTGGTACATCAGGGAACAGTTTAATTAGGAAGAATGCCAAAAAGAATGCGGTTTTAGAACCCTACATACAATGCGGTTAAGAAGATATCAACTTGAAATTCTAAAGATATTGAATGGTTATGAAAGTATTAATTCATATAGTTTTTTTCACTTTGACTCGCGAAACAAAAATCATGGTTTTGGAGTTATGCATCTACAAGAGATAATAACAACTAAACACGTGCAAATAAAATCAAGAATATCACGCCAGCGGTTTACTCAGAATGCATTCTTAAAGTGGGTGGGCTGACATGTTAACCAGCGCGACCGATAAGCGCATGCGCAGTTCTATGATATCGGCGTAATCTAGATTACGCGTTTTCGTACATCAATTTACATCATATAAAAATTACAATCTATGCGTAAACGTACTTCATAATGGAAGATAATAGAACGATTTTAGAAATATGGCATGGCGGATTTAACATAGCACATGTTTTATATTAAGTATCGTAGCCCGACACCACTTATACAATTTCATGTACGTGTGTCCTAGTGGGCATTGAGTATTAGTCGCAGCTGTGTCGAATAAATAATCCCATTGTGAGTGTATCGCTAAGCCTCAATAATGGGAAGCTCAACTAATAATAGCGTCCACACCGGATTTGGCTCCTTGGTACGTTAATGCTGAAGTAATATTATATATTACATATTATATGCTTTGAATCAACTACGCATGTTCAACTTTGCTATCAGTTTCACCATTGCTCTCATTGGCTATAGACGTGGAAATCCAGTAGTGATTGAATTAACGGTATCATTTCACACGTTAGGGTTACAAAACAGACAGGCAAATTCAGGCAGGAGCTGCGTTTTCAAGACGTCAAACAATTATGTGGGTTGCTGACGTTTAACGTTTAGTTCCATTTTGTCGACATTCGTCCGGCTGTTCCTTCAATGCTTGGAAGTATTACCAAATGAAAATTGAACATATCCATATCCACCTATCGTGTGCAATAGACACGTCATGTAGCTTGGCGACACTAGCTGCGCATCTTAAGGAATGTCTGCTGATATAATATCATACTCGCGTAAACTCGCATATGCGTACTGCAAAGCCACGATGACGTGATTGTTCCGTACTTGAAAAATCTCAACCCACGCGACATGATCGTTTAATCACGTTCAACTCGCGTCCTTGCGGCCTTTGCATCGCGTATCGTAACACTTGAAGTCATAAATAACAACACTAATGATAAATGACACCTTTGCGAAGTTCGTCGCCCGCCAATCGTACGAGACAATGGCAGAGTAGCACCACTTATTGGACAACGCCGTAGGTAAAGGAATTTCGGCGGCGATTTTCATTTTAAATTTCAAATATATATATATATATATATATATATATATATATATATATATATATATATATATATATATATATATATATATATATATATATATATATATATATATATATATATATATATATATATATATATATATATATATATATATATATATATATATATATATATAAAATATATATAACATAATATACGATATCCTTCATCAATCAGATGCAATAGATCTTGACAGTTGGACCTATTTATCAGAGACGTCTTTCTTCAATTACACATTTATCATAAACGTCTTTCTTCAATTACAAATTTAGCAGAAACGTCTTTCTTCAATTACACATTTGTCAGAAACGTCTTTTTTCAATTAAATATTTCGCTTGTCTCGTTTTAAAGTAATTTTGCAGAAACACCTAATGTATTATCTATCCATTATCCACTATGATATATTAGCGAGTTTATGTTGTAAGTTCAGTGCTTAGTACGTTAAAAATCATCGAACGAACTATTAAATTATTAAACTTCGCTACACAATTGTTTCGGCTCTATATACTCTGACATATGCTATTCGTACTTTCGCAGGTTACACGTTCTAACAATCATATCCATATTTCAAACATTTTATCAACAGGGTGCTATTTCATTACACTAAAATTGCTATTTAAACTATCACACTATACATTTTCAACCCAATTAACTTCATACGCGATGAAATCAATTGAGGAAGGCGTCTTAACGCTTTATTATAAAAGGTTTGCATTAAATATGGAGTATTTACCTCGCCTATCCGACTCTCGCTCGCCATCGTGAACTCGCCGAGAAGGAATCTGGCCCCGAAGGCGTGGTCTCATTGTTACCCGCTGTCACCACTCCATGTTCTGTAGGCGTACCCGTGAAGTGCAAGCAGCCAATCGGCGTCATTATTGAGACATTACAATGGACATTTCTTTATGCCTGATTTAACTTTTTCAGCTTGTCTTTTATATCAATATAGTCACAGTTTAAAGATATTTAGAATGACATCGTATACGCTGATACGAGCTCACTCTTATTTTGATAATTAGCTAATAATGAATAGGCCTACACCCATAATCTGGGTGCACGCATAATTTCCATCACTATGAAAAATACGGCATGGATCCAGTCCGCCACAACGCTTAGTTCAGCAAGTAATCGCCAGATGGCAACATATGGTGTACCATTTCTAAGGTATATGATAAATGTGTAATTGAAGAAAGACGTTTCTGATAAATAGGTCCAACTGTCAAGATCTATTGCATCTGATTGATGAAGGATATCGTATATTATGTTATAAATATATATATATATATATATATATATATATATATATATATATATATATATATACTTTATATAGTTTAGTGATATATTTTAGTGATCCCTAAACAAATGTTCACGGTTTCCCATTGTCATTCTCCAAAGGTGGCATTTAACATTAGTGTCGTTGTTTATGATTTCAAGTGTTATGTTAAAATACGCGATGCAATATATATATATATATATATATATATATATATATATATATATATATATATATATATATATATATATATATATATATATATATATATATATATATATTATCAATGTAAATATAATTGAAAATAGGTTGTGAGCACACAATGATTATGGCATAATATGCCATTGTCTATCAAGTTTAATGGAAACAGTCACCTAAGTAGCTGGGCTCACTTCCTTAATGTCATAGATCCGTCAACGTATATTTGTGTATTTTCTAAGAAATGTATGGCTGATGTTATATGTTCTTTCATATTTACGTCAGGTTTCGCAAGTATGGGGCAGATATGTTACGATATGCTCTTCCTCCTTGTTCCCTGCTATACAGGGGTGAGGGTCAGGAGAAAGTATTGTTGAGGGATTCTTTCTGTTCTTTCTTTCTTAGTTTTCTATCGGCCGCCCTGTCTCTCCATCTTTCATCCTCCACCAATCTTCTCATATCCCTCTCCACGCAGTCCTCCCATCTCAGCTGTGGCGTTCCCTTTTCCTGCGCCCTTGATGTTTTTCCACCTCTGCTCTCTTTGCTAGTTTGCCTGCATCCATCCTTACCAAGTGACCTGCCCATCTCATCCTGCTTCTCACCAATCGTCCTGTTAGGCTGCATTGCATCCCAACCTCTTTCCAATGTCGTTCATCCTTGTTCTGTCCACCCTCATTGTTCTTGTTATTCGACGAACCCAGTTTTCTCTCTCACAAACTTGCAGTTTCAATTGTTGTTGTTCTGTCAAAGCCACTGACCATAGAGGCCGGTGTAACACTCGCTGTCAGTACTTTCATGTTAAGCTTTATTGACATTTTTCTGCTCAAAATGACTCCTTCTACCTTTCTCCAAGCTTTCACCCCCGCTTGTATACGACGTCGCACCTCAACCTCCGGATGCCCATCCTCCGTAACCGTTCTTCCAAGGTACACAAAGACATCCACTTGCTTGATTTGTTTACCATCCAACCTGATGTTGAACTCTCTCTTGTGTCCAATCCACATCACTTCTGTCTTCTCCCGGTTCATTCTCAGTCCGTGCTTCTTGGACACCCCCTTCCCTCCCCCCAACACTTGCTGTAGTTCTTGTTTGCTCTCAGCTATACATTACGATATTATTATTAAGTGGACGTTTGACGTATATTACGTTAACCAGAACAATAGGAGTTTCTTTGACGCACAATTGTTAGCAACGCTAAGCATTCACTGCCATTGGTACTGCCTTATTAAAACTTGATTTGGAAGTGCCATGAGTCATACGCCCTTGCACTGGCTGCTTTTTCTCCCAGGCAACGCTGAGTAACTCGGCTAGTTATTATATAATGCGCACCGAACTACAATCTAGCATCGCATGGTAATGTGCATTTTGTTGTTTTCCTGAAAACATGCAATATAAATTTTATATTTTGGGATCTCCAAAATTTACTTTCATGATCCTAAACGTAGGGACGGGAATTCATTACTAACTGGGCTTCATCGTGAACAATGTAAAGAAATCGAGGGAAACGGGGACGCAGGGATGTTACAAGTAGATATATTCAAAGTCAATTACATTGTAAGTCTGTATAATACTCACATTTTGATGATAATTTATTATAGAAATTGTTAACTGGATCAATATCATTGTCAAAGTCTTAAGTATGATATTCTGAATATTTGAAGGAATTAAAATTAAAGTGTGAACAGTGAACAACTAGTTTGTCAATGTCATAATTTTCTTCAATTGGAGAATATTCAAATATACATTCATAATCGCTAATATTTTGAAAAGGAAATACTTTACAACAGGAAGAACAGCGATATAAATTGTTTTCAATGGATTAACCTAAATTGATGTTGAGTTAACTTTGCACAAGTTTTGTACAAAGTAGGCTTACACAGTTCACATTTCACTAAAGAATTATTTAACATTCGATTGCAAACTAGACATAATAGTCTCAACAATGACGACGATGACAAATGGTACATTCCACGCCATGGTTTGTACCATAACAAGAAACCGGATAAGATTCGTGTCATCTTCGATTGTATTCAAGAACAATAATTTAATCAACAATTGTTGCAAGGCCCCTATTTCACTAACACCTTGGTGGAAGTTTGTGCCGGTTTCGAAAAGAACCAGTCGCCTTTATTTGTGATGTGGAACAAATGTTTCACCAGTTCAAAGTTGACAGATGTCACCGTGACTTCCTGAGATTCTTGTGGTGGGACGGAGGAGATTATGATGCTAGACCAACCGGATACAGAATGTGCTAATTTCGGGTTGAAGGAGGCGGCCAACGACGGAGGAGCTGAATTTGGAACAGATACAGCAAACTGTGTGCGAAATGATTTCTATGTTGCCGACGAGCTCAAGTCTGTGTCTACCGCTGATGATACAACTCGCCTACTCAGCAATACAAAACGCCTACTTGGAAATGGAGGTCTCCGCCTACACAAATTCCTGTGAAAGTCCATGTAAGTTGTTCAATCGATACCGCAGGACGATCTAGCAAAAGGTTTCAAGGACTTAAACACACACGAAGCTCTGCCAGTCGAAATAATTAGCCCTCGTCGTCGTTGTTTCTATTGTTGGAAAACGAGTGAAGATGTACAATCAGTGTTTACCTTCCTAGACACTCAATTTTCTTTTCGTATTTTTTAAACCCATAAAATGTCAATACCGTTTTGGGGAGCCATGTATAACTAGATAACTAGTACTGTCATCTAGTGATTGATTAATTTATGATCTTCACCCTGCGCAAGACTGTCAGCCAGTTCAAGGCCCACGTGTTGTCGAGTTTAAGTGTTGTGTATGAAAGGCCAAAGAGATTTGTTTATTTTTTCATTGTGTAAGATCTATCTCTTTGACACGTCACGTTACGTTACAATGTGTTGTTAACTAATGCAACTGTATGTGTCTATACTATTAGTTAGTTTACGATCCTATTATTGTGCACTGTATTTGATAATTTACTTACTTACTAGACTACTGGGACTAACGCGACTACGGACACTAGTAGAATGAGCCAGTCGTTGATGCAACGAATACAGTCTTGTGTTAAAAAGAATAAACTCCATGACACGTCTTTCTTACGACACAATCACGTCCTTGTTCGCAATGCAGTGAATGTGCACTGCGCGAGCGGTCATGCGTTGTTTTACGCAACATTAGACGATGGAGCAGTTATTCAGCTAGCGGGCTGCCGGCCGTCACAGACTAGGTTCGCCAAAAGGGAAACACTCTACCGGTTCTAGTAAAGAAAACATAAGGGATTCCACGGTCCATGGTACTCACTTAGAATACGTAATTTTTATACCTAACCAACAGTTTTAGCTTCATCCACATTTATCACATCGATGAATAACTCGAGTCGTGGTGATATTATATGGTAACAAGCAAGAGGCGGGAAACAAGGGAACTCCTAAAATTGATCAACCACTCGATGAAGCCGATGCGGCGAGCCAATCATCACTGGATAGAACAATGGCTGACTGACAGAAGACAACGAGTTGTAGTAAATGGAGAAGTTTCAAATTGGAAATCGGTTTTGAGTGGGGTACCTCAAGGATCAGTATTAGGACCTATATTATTCTTAATTTATATCAATGACTTGGACGACAGTATAACAAGTAACGTACTGAAATTTGCGGATGACACAAAACTGTTTAGAAAGGTTAATACTGATGGTGATAAACAACATTTACAAAACGATCTAGACAGATTAGTGAAATGGTCTGAGAAATGGCAGATGTTGTTCAATTTTGGGAAATGTAAATGCCTACATACAGGACATAGGAACTTGAATGTAAACTATAAAATGGGAGATACTGTTCTGGGTACTACTGTAAAAGAAAAGGACTTAGGAGTTACAATAAGCGCTGATATGAAAGTTTCAGAGCAGTGTGGTATTGCAGCTTCAAAGGGTAATAAAATTATTGGATTGATTAGAAGAAACATAACATACAAGGGAAAAAAGTTAATTATACCTCTTTATAAAGCAATAGTTAGACCTCATTTAGAATACTGTATACAAGCATGGAGACCATATCGTAAGAAGGATATAGATACGCTTGAACGCATACAAAGGAGAGCAACTAAAATGATTCCAGAACTGAGAGACCTTAGTTATGAAGAACGCCTGAAAGAATGTGGTTTAACAACTCTAGAGACAAGGAGGTTAAGAGGAGATCAAATTGAAGTTTTTAAGATATTGAATGGATATGAAAATATTGATAGAAATATGTTTTTCTCACTCAAGAAGGATAGCAGAACTAGAGGACACGAGGTAAAATTAGTAAAGGATCAATGTAGATTGGACATCAGGAAGCACTCGTTCTCACAGAGGACAATAAATGAATGGAACAAATTGTCTACAGATTGTGTAACTGCTAGCAGCGTGAATATGTTTAAAAATAAGGTTGACACATATCTCAGGAGGGCGGGAGTAGATGAACATTGTTGGACTCTCGATAAGCCAATGGCTTCCTTGTCCACTTGCCATCTGGGCCTTTGGCTTGGATGGCAAATCTTGTTAAATCTTGTTAAATCAATTAACAGTAAGCGAGGCTTGCGCCCATAGGGATTCGACCATGCAAATGGATCCAATGGATCATGTATATTCGATTAACCGACACACCACGTAGTTGAAAATTCAGTTCTCAATTCATTTAGCAAATCTCGAATCAAGTTTGTTGGTATCCAAATATGTAGTGCGAGAATAGTTTAAATGACATGGGCAGTCAAGTTCGTTGGCATCCATATATGTAGTGCGTGAATAGTTTAAGTTACGTGGGCAGTCAAGTTCATTGGCATCCATATATGTAGTGCGTGAATAGTTTAAGTTACATGGGCAGTCAAGTTCGTTGGCATCCATATATGTAGTGCGCGAATAGTTTAAATAACCATTTAATTTACATGGGCAGTCGGAGTCGGTTTAATAAAAGAGTGCATGTTTTAGTTAAAATCATCCAAATATTTAACTTAGATCCGGTCAAAATTAATACAACATTTTGTCCGATGATTTCATCAAAACTAAACATTTGTCCAAACGGGCTGGCATATCGTAATGGATACTAGGTAGGCATTGTTGCACGCAAGCATACCTTACGCATATGACACAATATATGTCAAACCTACGTGTATCATACGGACATGATGATATATTAGATGTTGTATCTGAAAATCCTACTCAGCTATACCGCGCCGACGCAAACATTACCCTCCAATTCGAATTTCAAACAAATCTACTATATTTTTGTTCTTCAAATGTTGACAACTGTGGGTAGATTATTAGGATATTTCGTGAGATGCTTCTAATCCGAGAAATATGAATAAACTGAATCGAGGAAGGACCTGTAATAATTAAGGAACATTGCAGTTTCGGTGACGATCAGACGTACTATGACGTTAGCAAAGAACATAAATAATAAACCGATCAGGCCGCGGACACCTCTATGGAGTAACAACACCTTACATATGGTAATGTATCACCGACGTGAAGTTGTGATATCGAGTTGTCATGCCACGAAACATGAGTTGAGTAAAACCTGACCCATCTCGAGACCTTTTCATATCTTGATGTAAACTATCAGCAAGTCGTACTAAACATGCCAACGACGTGTAAAACAAATCATCACACAACATAGCCTACAACACCATAAAGTGTTTGCGGTCTACTCTTTCAGCAGCGTTCGTATCATATCGTTTTTCACATGTGGTTCTAGCATTATCGACATCAATGTTACTGCCGTACATGTTGTAACACCTACACCCCGTTTGTAACACCTACACCCCGTTTGCTCCGATTGTCCAGGCTCCGTGCTGTTGTGCCAACGTTTGTCGCACACACCTTCGCCTGGATCCATGCCGTTCTTTTCATTGATTGTATTGAAACAAAAGTCAAACTGAAAAAAACTTAAATCAGGCATAAAGAAATGTTTATTGCTTGCCTTCACGGAGTGGTGACAGCTGGTAACAACGAGACCACGTCTTCGGGGCCAGACGTCCTGTCGGTCGGCGAATTCACGATGGCGAGCGAGAGTCGGATAGGCGAGACCAATACTCCGTATTTATAAGCAAACCTTTCACAGTGACGCGTTAAAACGCCTTCCTCAACTGATTGCATTGCGTGTCATGTTAATTGAGTTGAAAATGTGTAGTGTGAGGTTAGTCTAAATAGCAATTTCGGTGTAATAAAAGAGTACGTATTGTTGTTAAAATCATATAAATATGGTTATGATTGTTAGAATGTGCAACCCTCGAAACAATGAACAGCTTTATGTTATAGTTTATTGAGCCGAAACCATTTTTGTAGCGACATATCATAGTGGTTACTAGATAGGTGTTTTTGAATAATGACTCTAAGAACGAGACAAGCGAAATATGTAATTGAAGAAGGACGTTTCTGATAAATAGGTCCAACTGTTAATATATATTGCGTCCAATTGATGAATGATATCGTGTAGCAGTATATATGTTATCGACACGCTTTCCCAGATGAAGGATAACGTGTAGCAGGATATAATATTATGTTATCGACACGCTTTCCCAGATGAAGGATAACGTGTAGCAGGATATAATATTATGTTATCGACACGCTTTCCCAGATGAAGGATAACGTGTAGCAGGATATAATATTATGTTATCGACACGCTTTCCCAGATGAAGGATAACGTGTAGCAGGATATAATATTATGTTATCGACACGCTTTCCCAGATGAAGGATAACGTGTAGCAGGATATAATATTATGTTATCGACACGCTTTCCCAGATGAAGGATAACGTGTAGCAGGATATAATATTATGTTATCGACACGCTTTCCCACTGTAAATTTTTGATGATGACAGACGTTTCTAGCGCCTACATAGAACATTAATTGATTAATGCTTAAATTTCGTTGGTGTCGATGCAGCTGTGACTTTTGCGGTATATTCCATTTATAGTGGTGACCGAAGTACACAGGGTCGGATGTACTCTGAGACGACAGTAAATAACGGAGATTCTCTAATATGACGTAGGAGTCGTCATCGGCCTTCATGAACCAATCAGCGTCGTCGTAATGATGCTTGTAGATATAGTCGAACGCCTTCATCGACATCGCTGTCAGGTGCCAGCGCCCTTTCTGTACGGTGACGTCGATCGTCGGGTGATCGTCGGGTCTTTGTGATCGCTCACGATCAGCACCTTGTTGCCGCGGCGTCCCCACGAGGCTTGCACGTGACGCGCCCTCTTCTGCAGATTGTTCTCAGACGTCGTCACCCAGCAGAGCACGCGGACTTCGTCGTAGTTTCTTCGCGACGGAGTCTTTCTCTTGAAACTTAGAGGAAAAGGAGGGATCTTAGGTTATCGTGGATGGGGAAGGCAATGGTGGTAAAGGTCTGTTTACGCGAATGAATTGATCGTGTCGCAAGATATTGCGAAGTTAACAATAATTTATTTTAGACGAGTGACGCGTTTAGACGACACTGCGAGTGCGCTCTATATTTTGACTTGCTCCAATCCAGACTTCAGCTTTGATGAAAGGTTACAACGGATGCTATATATTGTTGTTCTTTCCTCCAATCAACATAGGCGGTTTGGGCTAAGTGTACACTGGACCGGTTTAAGTCCCGACTAAGGGCATATTTTTTAAAGAATGTATTTGTCAATTACTTGTATCACCTTTTATAATTATATATTGTCATGCCTTATCTCTTTTCGTCTCTTTTGTTTGGTTTATATTGGCCAATTTTAAGTACATCTTCTTTTCAATAGTTTTTCTTAGTTTATTTAGCGTATCCTTTATTTTACATCAGTTTTTCTATAATCATTATATAATACACATGTATCATTATTATATTGATTTATGATTTTTTTTATAATAATCTATGTAACCTTGGAAGTTGATTCTGGTGTATAATCCTACATCATTAAGGGCAAGGAATTAAATTATGCCACTCAGATTTCAATAAGAGTCATTTTGAATTCCGAGGTGGTTGCCATGTAAAGTCTTTGTTTCTCGCGCACGTTTGTGCATGTCGATTATATTGGTATCACACACAACAAATCTAGTATTTAGATAAATAGCCATCGTTACTATTAAAATAATATATGTTTGAGTAATCACCATGTAATATTCACGCAATGGTTGCCATGTTTGATTTAAATACATACATCATACTTTTGAATCAGTTTGTGCAACTGGTTTAACACACCCGCTTCTATTATTACATCACATTAGCCGATCAAGACGACTACATCACTAGCAATGTGATGCAGAAGAATGCACGCACATTTGCACAATATCGCTGACATCTATGATATACAATTATATACCAGAGGTCCAATTTGTATTTTCAATGAACATATAGCAACAAGTTATACACAAGTTCAAAAGCAGATACATCAGATACCCATATACGCGTAGAAAATTAGATGAGGCACCGCTGAAAGGAAAGCGAACGCAATGTGATGTTTCGTGGCATTTTGCGCACTCCTTGCTGTGCATCTGACGTCGCGGCCTGTGTTGCCTCTTGCGCTGCGTCGGTAGCATGTCTGTTCGCTTTTCCTGTTGGGCTTTCTTCCATCTGCACTGTGCCGTCATTTCCATTTTGGCTTGTAACCGACAGCAGTCCTGGTCCCTTCAGTGAGCCCGTTTGAAGACCATTTGTTTCGAATGTTCTACACAAAAGTGGTCAAGTCCACGAGTAATATAATACGGCGTGTGCTGCAGCAGGAGGGAGTTTGGTCCTACGAATTGGTGGCAAGTGGGAGGTTGGCCTCAGAAATAGGTGGGAGTTTTGAGGTTCAGACCCTTGAAACACACCACTCTTTGTTGCCAGACGTTTCGATGAATTTTCGACGTAGATGCTTGCACATGCATTTTTCAATGACCTTGTCTCGCGTAACCTTATCCACGTCGGAGAAATAGCAGGATGTATCTTTTTTGACGTAAGCCAGAAACACAATTGTCCATTGTTTTATTTGGCGACTGTTCCAACTGTCGAAGAACATCACTTTATTCACTTGAGGCACAAAATGAACATCCAATGCTTGGATACACTGATCAAAAGTAAATTGAGCATATTCGGCCATTAGCGTATAAACTACTTCTTGTAAATCCTTGCGCCATCGCGTGCAACAATAACGCCACTTTATGGTTGTCATTGTTTACACAAATATACATCACGTACATATTCGATATCCAATTTCCGGTTTGATTAAGGTTTTGAACAGGGAAGTTTGCTGTCCCTCCACAGTGGGTTTATATTTGGGGTTTTCTTCCCCCCAACCAAAACCTCGGCGGCAAGGTAGTGACATCAAGGGGAACCACTGGCAGGTTGATGAGATTAGGTAGGCTACTAACTTAAAATCTGTACCCAGGGTCGACTAGCCGGTCCCAATTCCAGTGGCTGTGGCGCTGGGAGCTTTCCCCCAACGCCAGCAGTAGAACACAACAATTTTAATCATTTCGATCGAGCACGAGTTAACATCGATTCCCGATTGTTTCGGCGCAAGGCCAAATAATTGCGGGAATCTTTTCGAAATATAATCGTTCATTTGATTCAAATGATGGCAGCCGCTCGTGGATTACGATATGCCAAGAGATGTAATTTTAATCAACGACCTTTGCACTACACTTTTACGAAGAATTCATATTGCCATAGCTTCTAAATTCTTTAAACATCAAAATAAACACGAATTCCCATGAATTTAATGGAACATTCATTCGACATATTCGTCAACTGGCGACTAAACATGTGGTATTCCGATTCCCGTCAATTATTCCATAATTTATTGTTTCACTAGTTTATATTTTGACTCGAACATAAGTAATACGAATGAGTTTATGTTACACATATAGACGACTTTTAATTAATGTTGTCGCCGTGTTGACTAATGGTTGTCGCCGTGTTGATTACTGGTTGTCGCCGTGTCGACTATTGGTTGTCGCCGTGTCGACTAATGGTTGTCGCCGTGTTGACTAATGGTTGTCGCCGTGTTGACTAATGGTTGTCGCCGTGTGGACTATTGGTTGTCGCCGTGTTGACTAATGGTTGTCGCAGTGTGGACTAATGGTTGTCGCCGTGTTGACTAATGGTTGTCGCCGTGTTGACTAATGGTTGTCGCCGTGTTGACTAATGGTTGTCGCCGTGTGGACTAATGGTTGTCGCCGTGTTGACTAATGGTTGTCGCCGTGTTGACTAATGGTTGTCGCCGTGTTGACTAATGGTTGTCGCCGTGTGGACTAATAGTTGTCGCCGTGTGGACTAATGGTTGTCGCCGTGTTGACTAATGGTTGTCGCCGTGATGAGCAACGGAAGTCGCCATTTTGACTCGACTGGTTGTTTTTTCTTATGGCTGTCGCCTTCATGTTTTGTCGCTGTCTTGTTCATGTTTTGTCGCTGTCTTGTTCATGTTTTGTCGCTGTCTTGACGAGTCGAACATGTTGTTTATTGCCGTTTAGGATTTTTCGCCGTTTTATCAGAAACCCATACGAACGATATGCATAGATACTGCAATTAGATCTTGTCACGAACCACACCCGATTGATGTTTGGGTTTTGATGACAATGACAGATTTATAATCACACCTTCAAACAACTTCGTGCATGCATTCACCGCCTATCATATGACCGCGATCTCTCTCGACACAGTTGTTATTGTTGCGCGAGCTTGTAAACATGTTAACGCGCAGAATAGTCGTAGGTTACGTCGCGGGCTTTCTAACCATGTGCGTCGTGATGAACTTACTTACGCCACACAAGGATATGTCGCAATCTGTGCCCGAAAAAGTACTTCATCGCCGAGACATAGAGAGTGAATTTAGCCAGCTTTCAGTAAGCGTCAAGTCTACCACGAAGGCACACGACAATTCGCGCCCTCTTGTCATGTCAGTAGATAAACCGTCACCCAAAGGTACGTTCTCAGAAACCGCGCTGCTAACATTATCTTATTTTCTTTGATTCTGTCTACTTGTAATCTCCCCTACGTCCAAGTTTCCCTCGATTTACTTACATTATTCACGATGTAGCCCAGTTGATAATGAATTCCCCATCCGTACGTTTAGGATCGTAAAAGTAAATTTTGGAGACCCGAACATATAACGTTTATGTTGTATGTTATCATGAAAGCAACAAGATGCACATTACCCTGCGATACTAGATTGTAGTTCGGTGCGCATTATGTAATAACTAGCCGAGTTACCCAACGTTGCACGGGAATAAAGACAGCCACTGCGAGGTCTTATTAAACTACCAAGTCATAGTTTTAGTAAGGCAGTACCGATGACAATGAATGCACAACGCTGTTAGCAATTATACGTAACAACAAACCCCTATTGTTCTGGTTTACGTAATTTACGCCAAGCGTCCATCTAATAATATCATCGTAATATATCGTTACTTTTCTGCCCCATACATGCGAAACCTGAGGTAGATATGAGCGAACATATAAAAACAGCGATGCACTTCTTTATGGCGTAGAAATATACAAATATACGTTGACGGATCTATGACATTTTGGAAGTGATTCCAGCTACTTAGTGTTTTAACTAGATCCATACATCAAACAGGTCAGTTACGACAATAAGAAATTACCGTTTCCATTAATCTTGATAGATGGTATCATATTATGCCATAGCCATTGTGTGCTGACAACCTATTTTCAATTATAGCTATAAACGATATTTTAGAGAATAATCGATGGAAATAATTACATGCGTACTCTTAAAAGTATGTACAGGAAACTACCAGCTATAGAGTAAGTATTGAGTAACACAAATAATTCGAGCGCATACACGGATGCCTGTGCAGACGTATATCATATCTTAATTAAAGAAAAGAAGGGAATAAACAGGAGGGAAGCGAAACTCTTAGTGGAGTAGAGAAAGAAATGTGTTTACCGCGAAGGAACGACATTGATTGACGGTTGTGAATCCTGGTGGAAACACTACAATGAATCTTAATGTGAACTAAGACGTGTACACACAATGACAGTCAACTATTGCTATACGGAGCGTGGTCTAACTGTTCCATATATGATATGTTTCTTACAACCATTGATAAATAACAAGGTACAGGCCTATGACTACAGAGAGTTAAGGAAAATAAAAGAATAATCAGGGGGGCACAACTTTCTGGGATGCAGAGGGAAAAGTGTCTTCCGCGAAGGAAATACATAGAGTGACGGTGGTGAATCCAGATGGATACACTACCCTGAATTATGATATGAACTTAGACATGCACTTAGCATCACAGTGAACTATCACTATAAGGAACATGTTGGGACACACACAAGTGCAAAATAAACTTACCTGTTTAAGATAACTTACAATGTATTGCATAATCTTAAAATCCTAGGACTAGACTTTCAAAATTAATGTAATTTTATGGAAATGTCTTCTCCAGCAATCAGCACATGTTTATTTATCCCAGTGAAAACAACTTAATCCAATCAGAAACCATGATTATACAAATATTCAAAAGCACTTAATAATAAGCTGCGAGTAATATATCGAGCAGTGTAAAAGTAAATGTTCAATGTCGATGTGTTATTGCAGCGGTCTCAATCTCCCATCTCACACTTGTTTGGGGGCCAACCTCCAATATCACACTTGTTTTGGGGGCCAACCTTCCATCACCCATTGTTTTTTGGCCAATATTCCATCTCCCATTTGTTTTTGGGGGCCAATCTCCCATCTCCCATTTATAATTTTGGGCCAACCTCCCATTGGTTTTTGGGGCCAACCTCCAATATCGCACTTGTTTTGGGGACAACCTCCAATCACCCATCGTTTTATGGCCAATATCCCATCTCCCATTTTTTGGGGGTCCACCTCCCATCTCCCACTTGTTTTTTTGGCCAACTTCCCATCTCCCACTTGTAATTTTGGGCCAACCTCCCATCTCCCATTGATTTTTGGAGGCCAACCTCCAATATCGTACTTGTTTTGGGGGCCAAACTCCCATCACCAACTGTTTGTTTGCCATCCCATCTTCCACTTGTTTTGGGGGTCAATCTCCCATCTCCCACTTGTTTTTTTGGGCCAACCTCCCATGTTTTTTGGGGCCAACATCCAATCACCCACTTATTTCTGGGGCCAACCGCCTATCTCCCATTTATTTTTGAGGCCAACCTCCCATCATCAACTAATATATGGATGGTACCAACCTCCCACCATTTTTGAGTCTACATACCACCTCTCAACAATCCCATTTCTCGCCTACAACCTCCTACCAATTTTAGGAACAACCTTCCACCTCCAATTTCCTACCACACCCTCTCAATGTTAACAATGAGCTAGACACTACTACTAAGATCAACAATGATCACTAGTTTAATCTATACAGTTTGACAATTGATATTTAAGTATCACGTACATACATTAATCACCAACCCCAATACAGACTACTGCATTGACGTCACTGCAGATATAGTAATGTAATTTCCTTTCAGATGATGAATCGATCGCTGATAAGCTGTACAAAGACGTTCGCGTACTCTGCTGGGTGATGACGTCAGAACAGAATCTCAACACAAGAGCGCGTCACGTGCAAGCCACGTGGACACGTCACTGTAATAAAGTGTTATTTGCGAGCGACCATAAAGACGACGAGTTTCCGACGATTGACATTAACGTAACAGCTGGGAGACATCATTTGACGATGAAGGCAATGAAAGCATTCGACTACGTCTACAAACACCACTACGACGATGCTGATTGGTTCATCAGGACCGATGACGACACCTACGTCATCTTAGAGAATCTCCGTTACTTTTTGTCTTCACAAAACACTTCTCAGCCGGTGTACTTCGGTCACTTATATACGTATCACGTGAAACAGGGATACAATGCCGGAGGAGCAGGCTACGTGCTCAGCCGAGA
>OY759261.1:69737668-69925168 GCA_963662155.1 Lamellibrachia columna
ACAAGTGGTAATGCTTTCATTAAGGGAGTTCCATAATCTCGCTCCATATATGCACATAGATGCACATTGATTTTGCATTAGTACGAAATTTAATATATATATATATATATATATATATATATATATATATATATATATATATATATATATATATATATATATATATATATATATATATATATATATACATATACATATACATATATATACATATACATATATATACATATATACATATATATATATATACATATATATATATATATATATATATATATATATATATATATATATATATATATATATATATATATATATATATATATATATATATATATATATATGGTCAATTATTCATGGGAAAACAATTCTTCAAACAACTATGTATATGGGCTTAACGTGCGAGATATGCTTAGAAGACTACTCTGTTAAACTGTCACAGCCCTCTGTTGAGAGCTCACACACACGCACGCACGCGCGCGCGCGCACACGCACGCACGCACACACACACACACACACACACACAAACACACACACACACACACACACACACACACAATCTGAAAAAAAATTGTGTCAAGTTCATTGCATTTAACGCACAGCAATTCTGTATGTGTGCGCATATGTAATAGTTACATATAGCATCTGACTTCCAATTAAAAGTGCAATAAGTTAACTATTTTCGTTAAACATTGATATGTTTATAGCCTCAAAACTGCCCTTTGAATTACAAAAAAATACTGTAAGAACTAAGTTAAGACTATTCAAAGCAGTAGAAACATCAGTGTTTTTGTATGGTCGGAGGGCTGGAAAATGAATGAAAGCAATAAACGGAGACTGGACACATTGCAATTCAAGTGTTTAATGAGGATCCTCAAAGTTAGATGGCGGTAATTTATGTAAAATAAAGATATCCTGAATAAAACCAAGTTAACGAAGATCAGCATAGAAGCAAAGATCAGAATACAAGATTTAACCAGATTTAACTAGATTACCATCCCAAACAGCAAGTTCCAGATGGCAAGTGGACAAGGAAGCCATTGGCTTATCGAGAGTCCAACAATGTTCTCATCTATGTATAGCCTGCCCTTATCATATATCTGTCATTTCTATTTTTAAACATATTCACACTACTAGCATTAACACAATCATTTGGCAGTTTGTTCCATTCATTTATCACCCTCTGTGAGAAAGAGTACTTTCTCATGTCCAAACTACACTGCTCCTTAGCTAATGCTGCTTTGTGTCCTCTGGTTCTACTGCCTTCTTTAAGTTTGAAGAACATATTCCTGTCAACATCTTCATAACCGTTCACTATTTTAATACATAAGTTGGTCGGAAATATATTCGGAAAGAAAGAAGGCAGCCTGGCGGCATTAACATGGGCGCCGAAAAGGAAAAGGAAACTTGGTCGCCCAAAAACAACATGGAAAAAAGTAGAAAACGACGAACAAGACAAGCGTTGGAAACATGGGATGAAACGAAACAAGTGACCGAAGACAGAACACGCAGGGGAAGGAGCACTGAAACCCTATGGGCCATGGGGTTTGAAGAGGATAGGTGAGTAAGGCAAATGTAAGCGAATTTACAGTTATATCAATGCTATATTATAAACCAAAGGCGCCACACATTATTTCGGGTAGCCTCTATTAGCTGCAAAGGCAAAGAACTCGTGTGTAACGTTGACAGTAACAGATGTTGCCAGTTTCAATTGTACACGGGTATTGCTTAGATGGGTCATCGTTTCGACCCGACCTCAAACAGACAACATCCTTTAGTCAAAACAAAAACGACGACATCCACTATTCACATAAATAAACAATAATCTATGAAAGCGGCACGTGTATTGACGTAACCTGATACGTTTCATTTGCACAGTCAGCAACTAAGATGCAATGGAGTATTGATTAAAATAAGGCAGAGCGGAATTTAAATTGGCGACCAAATATAACAAGTTTGAGCAAACTGCCAAATATTAGCAATGTCAAAACGTTATTCATAATTATATAGCAACATATAGTATTCTGGTTACACAGTTAATAATAATCGAGAATAAGCGCTAATAGTGGCACGTTTATTGATGTAAACCCATACGTATTACATACAGCTAGCAGCTAAAAAAATAATTAATAATTACGAGGAAACCCAATTCTCTCTCTCTGTCTCTCTGTCTGTCTGTCTGTCTGTCTGTCTGTCTCTCTCTCTCTCTCTCTCTCTCTCTCTCTCTCTCTCTCTCTCTCTCTCTCTCTCTCTCTCTCGTAAAGACATCGAGATTGGTCGATGTTTGGAAACGTTGGGCGTGGTGATGGGAAATACACTGGACGAGAAACGACACAGTCAATTCCATTCATCACCGGTTATTCTCGAACCTTTCCTTAAAGCGGACCAAAAATATGGAAAAGATGGCGCCTTAAGTGAGGGCAAGGAAGACACCCTGGAAGGCAAGGGAATACGCGTCCGCCAGAAAAACTGGCTTGATAACATATTGGACATCAATACCTACAGACCCTGTTACGCACAGCAGAGGACGGGCAACGCTGGAGAGGATTGTGTTTGAAAGGCACCCCTACGACCGTCCCGGTGAAGGGATAAGGTGAAGGTGAATTTAAGACCATGTGATGTACTTCCTTGTTACGCACAAATTATTACATCCATCTTAATATGGATTCTTAAAGCGAGGTCATACTTAACAAATATGTAATATTTTTTTTAAAATCACTAAGTGGATAGTCGAGGGGTCACCAGTAAATATTAATCTACCTACATTTTCAGAAAGCTTTCGACAAAGTGACATACAGATGGCAGAATCGCGTGGAGAGACAATTGGCTGACAGAAGACAGCGTGTTGTAGTAGATGGGGAGGTTTCAAACTCGAAATCATTTTGAGTGGGGTACCACAAGGATCAATATTAAGACCTTTATTATTCTTAATATATCAAAAACTTGGACGATGTTTAAAAAATATGGTGATAAATAACATTTACAAAACGATCTAGACAAATTAGTTAAATGGTCTGAACAATAGCATATGTTATTAAATCGCATTCAATAAAGATAGTAGAATTAGAGGACATGGGGCAACATTGAAAAAGGATCAGTGTAGATAGTTACACATAGAGGAGAAATGTTGGACTCTCGATAAGACAATGGCTTCCTTGTCCACTTGCGTCTAGGCCTTTGCCTTGGAGGGCAATCTTGTTAGATTAACATTTTGCATAATGGTTGAAAGTGACATATATTGCAGTATACTCATACACATGTATTGCAGTCAGCTCATGCACGCACGCATGTACGCACGCACGCACGCACGCACGCACGCACGCACTCACTCACACAATTAGCGACATATCTTAGGCATTTCAGCCAAGCTCAAAACATGAGAGGCGCGAGTCAAGATCCATTTCGCAGTCTACACAAACACTTTCTAAAACCCTTGAACCACCGTTGATTATATGGATGTTTCGTCATGTCATCATTGTATTTTATTTGGCTGTTCGCGATGAATGGGCTGATCTGTGAAAGTCCATGCCTCGCAGTCCGCTGTCGTGTCATACGTCTTCACGTTGTACACAAAATACATACATCTGATGCGGCGCCAAATGGTGAAACGAGATAGCGTAGTCGCTGAGACTGTCAAAGCTCTGCAATTACAAAAGATTAGGCAATGTCCAGCACAAATGCAATAACCTAATAGCAAAAACAAATTATTAATTAATTTCACTACAAAAAGGGTGGGCATAACATTAGGCCCTGACAACGAAAGGTCAATTCTTGGGCACATAGGCACATACAACCCATACAGGGAAAGCACATCGGATTGATGCATATGAGTGTGTGTGTGTGTGTGTGTGTGTGTGTGTGTGTGTGTGTGTGTGTGTGTGTGTGTGTGTGTGTGTGTGTGTGTGTGTGTGTGTGTGTGTGTGTGTGTGTGTGTGTGTGTGTGTGTGTGTGTGTGTGTGTGGGTGTGTGTGTGTGTGTGTGTGTGTGCGTGCGTGCGTGCGTGCGTGCGTGCGTGCGTGCGTGCGTGCGTGCGTGCGTGCGTGTGTGTGTGCGTGTGTGTATATAAGCAACTAAGGTAGTTTCATATTGTTGCTTATTTGATATATTATGTTTTATATTATGCCATAATGCGACAATATTATGAGAAAACGTAGAATGTTAAGGTGCCATTCTTTCCATATTTTTGGTCCGCTTTAAGAAACGGTTGAAATATAATCGGGGATGGACGAAACTCGACGCCCAGCGTTTCCAAACATCTTTCCATCTCGATGTCTTCATGTCCGAAGTCTTCTGGACAAACACCCTTCTCTCTAGTAGCGAACCTTCGCAGGGCCTCTCGGTTGAAAACGTAACCCGCTCCGCCAATATTGTAACCCTGTATCACGTAACACATAAATGTGTGACCGAAGTACACCGGCTGAGAAGTGTTTTGTGAAGACACAAAATTAATGGAGATTCTCTAAGATGACGTAGGTGTTGATGTCTTGTATGCTAGCTAGCCATTTTTTCTCTGGCGGACGCGTCTTCCCTTGCCTTCCAGGGTGCCTTGCAGTATATTTTTTACAATGGTGGTATGTCGGGTGATGTGACCAAAACCATAGCTTCGTAGCTGCATTAAGAGCCTCTTTTCAGTTGGTGTAGTCTTAATCGTTTCTGGTACGCCTATAAACCCTCCACATTGTTTGTTTTACACTATTTTTTTTAGGCTGTTTTCTTTGATTTTTCAGGGGAACTGCCTTCGTCCTCAGGATTTTATTCCAATCTAAATATTTTCTAATATTTTTTTTATATTTACCTTTGTGGAAGTTTCTCCTGTATTTCTTTTTATGTTTACTTTCTGATTTTACTTCGATGTCAAAATATATTTGATTATGATCACTGCTCCCCAATGTTTCTTGCATTTTGACATTGTCCTCTAATTAATTTTATGAAAACGAAACTATATAATACATTCTTTCCCTTGATTGTATCTAGCACGTGTTTAGTAAGGAATCTATCCTGTATTAGAACAGTAATTATTGGTCCTTACCCCCTGTACTGTTCAGAAATAGCGTTTTGTATTTTTGTGCTAACCTCTTCGTTTATGTTTGGACTTCGTTAAGCTATAGTTAATGTTGAATTTCCTGTAACTATTTTGCGCGAAACAGCTTCATCGCAATCTGCTTCCCTTTCTAATTTAATTTCGTAAGCCTGAACAGATTGTGTATGGTGTAAAACATCTCCCCAGCCCCTTCTTCCGATTCGATCTCTCCTAAACATTGCGTATCCTGTCAGTCCTAATTTAGTATCTGCTATGCCTTTGTTGATGATCCGGTTATACCAATTATGTGAGGGTCAATATCTTCCACCATAATGTTTAATATTTAAAAAAATATAATTTACTATGCACCTTGCATTTTAACACACGCATTTAAATCCAGCTTCATAGTTGTTTCCGGACATTTTGTTACTTGTTTTGTGCACTAGTGGCCTCTTGCCCAGCTAGAATTACCTCTAAGTAGCCCCCCTGCGCTTCTAGTTTAAACAATGTTTGTTAGCAAAAAATTTGTTTTATGCTACCCATGAACTGTCGACTTTTCCTGACAGTTCATCGCAAACACTGCTGCACCCTTTCCATTAAAGTAAAGCCCACCACTCATGAACATGTCAGCCATCCCAACAAAACAGCTACACATGTCCACAAATCCAACTTCCTTGTCCCTATATAGCTGCTGAATTACCGTGTTGATTGCCATCCTCCTGCAATTTCGATTAACCTCACGGGTCTGGGTAAGGGTCAAAGCAGCGACAGATAGAAACAACAGGCAACCGAACTAGTGGCACATGCATGTCAAGTTTCGATGATCAAAATTATTGAGATTATTAGCCAATCGACCCTGACTCCGCGAAGCCCGGCTACCTGCATAGTCGCTTTCGCACATGCGCGACCGATCGCTCCACCCACTCACATACAATCCGTCATGGCAAACGCAAAAAAAATACAAAAGAAACGAAGTATATATAGTTACATACATCAATTAATCATTATGATGAACGTATGTGCATATTCGGTTTTTGTTGATGTATGTTTCTTTCCGTAATACTTCCCCCGACGGTACATACACATCTATGCGAAGTTCTTCGTGCCCAATTCAGACACATTAGTTTTGACAACGAGGCGAACATATATTTGCCTGCATGCAAAGTCTTCTTTGGCATGGCAATTCAGTAAACAAAGAAACCTTGGTCCATCGGTGATCGGTCTGGATCGGTGGCAAACGAAGACAAGTGAAACTTGACAGTTAGGCACTGTGATACGTATATTTTTGTGATAAAAAACAACTTGTTGAAATTGTAACTGGTAGCCATTTTAATTTTCAGTGTTGTTCATACATCCTTTGAACTGCGACTGGTATGATCGTTTATCTTTGCTTGGTTACCTAGATCAAGCGATCAGTTACCCATCGAGTCATAAACATTTGAATGCACCAACTGCCTGTTCCTCGTAGCAAAGTGATTATGTCATCGGATGATTGTACGGATTTTTTATTTGCAGCTTTAACATTTAAATGTATTTGCCTACTCCATGACGGTGGCCAAGTCCTCCATTATGAACAGATCGTCCAATAGTCGACAGTAGAGGAGGTGGGACGTCTTTATGTCCGTTGAATTTCAGATGACGGATATTTCAATATCCAGGACGGAATATGTCAAAATGTAGAAGGCTCCGTACGAAAGACAGAGTTGACGTTGCTATAATAGCCAGCACTACGTCGCAATTTCATTGGCAGCACCAAGTACCAATGCATAGAAACATTTATGTGATAACGTTTTTAAATATTATTATCGTTATCCCATTTTTGTCAGCGTATTTAATGGAACATCCTTTCCATTAGCCATCTGGCTATTAAACATGTCGCTTTCTTGGTTTGTCACCATCGTGATGTGTCGCTAAGTTGGTTATCGCCATTTAGGATTTGTCGCCGATTAGTCGTATATGTATATACGCAATCTGTTCCCGAAGAATTACTTAATCGCCGGGACATAGAAAGTTGTTCTGTTGTTGTCTTTGGGTCTCTTGTAGTCTCCCCTTCGTCATAAATAGAATATAACATGCGTCTGCATTTCCCTCGATTTCTTTACATTATTCACCTCGTTGGTAGTTACTTCCCCATCTCTACGTTTAAGATCATAAAAGTAAATTTTAGAGATCCGTGACTAACCGAGTTGCCTAGAATTGCTCAGTAGAAAAGGGGCCGCTGCAAGAGATTATGAACCACTGCACTACCCAGTTGAGCTTTGGTAGAGCCATGGCTATGGCAATGGCGTACGAAGGTACTTGGACGTTTGCGAGTCGAGGTGGAAACACACAAATGAATGAAAATGCGAACTAAGAGGTGTACGTAGTATTACAGTAAACTTTCACTATAGGGAATACGTGTCAACCTGTGATGATCAAAATGACTGAGATTGTTAGCCAATCGCCACAAAGGCCCGCCTGCATTGTTCTATTCACGCATGCGCGACCGAACGCTCCATCCCTTTACCTATAATCAATCAAAGCAAGCAATGCACAAGAAACGATGTATTTACGGCTTTTTTGGCGATGGTGGCAGTTGTTGCTTTCCATAAGACTTCCTCCGACGCTACACGGCTTTGGGAATCTGAGTGGTAGTTCATCTTTCCTGAGAGCTGGACCAAATCCGTGCTCCATCGACTTGACTTCAACATGGCAGTCTTTCGTCAACCTATCCTTGAAATGCGACTGGTACGATCGTATTTCTTTGCAGCGTCTCCTCGATAAAGCGATAAATTACGTAATTAATCATCGAAGTGTGAATACTCCAACTGCCTGCTCCTAGTAGCAGGAGGACTATGTCATCGGACGATTTCACGGATCTTTTTCTTTTTGCGTGTTTCACATAATGTCTTGCCATTTTTTGCCGCATGGTCTTGCCCGCTCCGTGACGGTGGCCAGGTACTCCATTGTGAACGGGTCGTTCAGTGGTTGGCAGCAGAGGAGGTGGGACATCGTCTGGAGTTCATCGCAATCACATTTCGTTAATTGCGTGTCGTTGATGGTGATCATGGTTGTTATCGTGGTCGTTGTCTTTGCTCGGCCGACCCTAATATACAGATGGTTCAGAATGATCACCAGCAATGCCGTGGTTGGCCAGATCCTGCTGGTCGCAATCCTACTTAGACGACTAGTGGTGTAAACAGTAGTTGCCAATTCCACATATCGAATCTGGTGTTGCTAAGCGACGAGTTCCGCGGTTTAGTGGAGTTCAAGAAATGTTGATATAATAATATTACAATTTTTTTTCATAACGTAGTAAGATTATGAACCATAACGGTGACATACACAAGTCCAAAATAAACTTACCTGCTTAAGAGGACATACAATGTATCATATAATCCCAGAACTAAAGTCCAACAATTATTATAGTTTTATGAAATTGGGAAATGTCTTCTCAAGAAATCAGGACAAGTTTATGTGTCACAATGAAGGCAACTTAACCCACGCAGAAACCATGATTATACATTTAATATTATAACGACAGTTAATAAACAAACTGCGAATAATATACTGAGAACTGGTATCAACCTCCCTTCTCCCGCTTGTTTATGGGGCCAACTTCCCACCATTTTGGAGAATCCACATCCCACCTCCCACCATCTCCCACCTCTCACCTATTTTTGAGTCCAACCTCCCACTAGTGGCTAGGAACAAACTCCCACCTCCCACTTCCAGTCACACCATCTCAATGTTAACAATGAGACGGAACATTACTACTGAGAATGCTAATGGCCGTTGTGTTAGCCGATACAAAGACGATTGATATTAAGTATCAAGTACAAACATTAATCACCGACATCAATCAAGACTACTGCACTAACGACAAGCATCGACTTCCCATATCCCACATGTTTGGGGGGGGGGGCAACCTCCCACCAATTGTTAAGACCCACTTCCTGCCACATCCCTCAGTGTTAATTGTGCGACAGAAAACAAAAACTAAAACTGGTGATGTTATTTTAACCTATAAACACTGATGATTGCTGTTAAGTGTCAAGTACATACATTCATCACCAACATCAATAATTACTACTGCATACCGTTAAGTTTGCGTCACTACATTAATCTCCTCAACATTCAGGTGACGAATCGGTCGCTAATCAACTGTAATCAGTTCGCGTGCTTTGCTGGGTGATGACGTCAAACAAAAATCTCTACACAAAAGTGCGTCACGTGCAAGCCACGTGGACGCGTCGCTGTAATAAACTGTTTTTTTTTGCGAGCGACCACAAAAACGACGAGTTTCCAAAGATTGACATTGACATAACAGTGGACAGAAGTCATTTGACGATGAAAACAATGATTAATGTATGTACGTGATACTTAAATACCAATTGTCAAACTGTATAGAGTAAAAAATGATTATTGGTCTTAGTAGTAGTGTCTCTCTCATTGTTAACTTTGAGAAGTTGTGGTAGAAAATTAGAGGTGGAAGGTTGTTCCTAAAATTGGTATGAGTTTGTTCTCAAAAATAAGCGAGAGGTGGGATGGTTGAGAAGTGGTATGTAGGCTCAAAAATGGTGGGAGGTTGGTACCATCCATATATCAATGGGAGATGGGAGGTTGGCCCCAAAAACAAATCGGTGATGGGAGGTTGGCTCCCAAAAGAAGTGGTAGATGGGACGTTGACCCCAAAACAAGTGGGAGATGGGAAGTTGGCCCCAAAAACCAATGGGAGATGGGAGGTTGGCCCCCCAAAACAAGTGGGAGATGGGAGGTTGGCCCACAAAACAAATGGGAGTTGGGAGGTTGGCCCAAAAAAACAAATGGGAGATGGGAGATTGGCCCTAAAAAAATAGGAGATGGGACGTAGGCCGAAAAAAAACAAGTGTGAGAAGGGATGTTGGCTCCCAAAACAAGTGTGAGATGGCACATTGGCCCCAAAACAAGTGTGAGATGGCATATTGGCCCCAAAACAAGTGTGAGATGGCATAAAAAAGTGTGAGATGGGAAGTTGAGATCACTGCAACAATACATCGACATTGAACATTGACTTTTACACTGCTCAATATATTATTCGCAGCTTCTTTATTAAGTTCCTTTCGAATATTTGCATAATCATGGTTTCTGGGTGGATTATGTTGTAGTTTGGATAAATAAACATGTGCTGATTGTTTGAAAAGACCTTTCCAGGTTTCCTAAAACTACATTAATTTAGAAATTTTAGTCCTAGGATTTTAAGATTCTGCAATACACTGTAAGTCCTCTTATACAGGTAAGTTTGTTTTGTACTTGTGTTTGTCATCGTAATGGTTCATATTCATACTGCATTAATGTTATGGAAACAATGTGCATTTTATGGAAACAATGTTCGTTTGCTTCCCTGCATCTGATATATTATGTTATGCCCATTTTCCCAATTACTATTGGCTTTCTCGTATAAACAATCCGATTGCATTATACAGACTACCGGAGACTCACTAAAATGACTCCCGATGCAAGGAATAACATAGAAAGCGTCGATTTGGCACTATTTTATATATACCCTTGTATATTGGGAACATTGGATATATGGAACAGTTCGGTAGTGCTATATAAACTACGGTGGACAGTCGCTACATGTGAGGAGAATACGCTCAAAAGGAATAACTTACAGGAATAGGAATAACGTACCTAGTTATGTATCCATGAATGCACGAAACATATCTCATATATATATATATATATATATATATATATATATATATATATATATATATATATATATATATATATATATATATATATATATATATATATATATATATATATATATATATATATGTTGTTGGTTAAAAAATAAATGAATTGATAACTTAATATCTCAACATACTCTCTATAAAGTACTTCATTACCTGTCGTACATATCTGTCGACAAACTCCCTACTAGTGGCGCCACTAACCACATCACCACTGCCACAACGTACATTTTACGTGCAGATTCTGGACATTTAAAAAAACTCCTTTTGATTTGTCAAGAAATGCCTCGTTTTCAGTTGCATACAATTGTGGGTAGTGTCTATATTGAAAATGTGTCTAGACACACAATACTGTTCGTTTTAAAACTATTTTACGTGATGTAATTGCCTGTTGCAATAACGTAACAAGTCGTAAACAACATTGACGTTCTCCAGCCAACCATTTCTTTATGCCACACCGCAACTGTCCATTTTGAATTGATAATCAAGTTGTGGTAGTGGTGACATACTGAGTGGCGCCACCGTCGGGAGTGATCTGTCGACGCACGTATTGTTATAGTATGCACCAGACGCGCCACGTATTACATCGGGTAGCTTATAGGGGTAAGACCACTGTTGACCTTCCTGTTTATTGTTTCACACGAATGTAGGGCGCATTAAATTGTGATATGTGAATTTAAACAATCCATATGATGTGAAATAAGTGCAATTGAGCAGGCATATTCACAGGTTTGTTTGTAGAAGCTATTGGCTGTAAAATAGTGCACTTTTTTACAGTTTAACAGGCGGAATGATTTATGGGAATTTTTCTGCTGTGGGCCACGTGGTCGCATGAATACATGGCTATTGTTTGTCAAAATTGACGGGCATCGCACGTTGGGGCGTTTTAAAAGAGCTGGAAGTGCTTGCTTGCGTGCTTGCATGCGGGCGGGCGTGCGTGAATGTATGTTACTAATCCTGTACGCTTAGCATCTCGGAAGGAGACTCTGGACCGGTGAGTTGTCAGATTGAGATTCTGACGTCACAATCCTAATTAAGTGCGTGACCCCCATCAAGCTTCGCCGTAGCTTCCATGTTTACATATATAAACACATTACATTACAAGGGCATCATACATCTACCAGACCAATCTTTCCCGTTGAAACAAAGTTGCCCTTTATTTGCCGCAAAGACAAATATTTTTAGCCGTAAATGCAACGAAAATTACGACCGAAACTTCGAAAACGACCGCCTTTACTAAACGATTTCTTCCAATCACAACTTCTAATCACAATACGTTTCTGCTACCGTCGGTAGCTTTTGTCAGAAACTGAATTCTGGGACAAATATTTCTTCTGCTGCTCGCCAGTAGGCATAGCAAGCTGGCCTTCATTATTATCTACCAACTTGATGAACATTTTCATGAGCGATGGTCTGGTTGCTCAGCAAATAGTCATACTTAATGGATGTGACAAAATTGCCTACCCTAAATACCCCGTGGCGCTTCTGGTGCATTATTATGTAACACAAATATAAGGGTGAAATCCACTTTCCCCAAAAGTGGCGCCACTCAGCATATGACCACTGCCACAACTTGATTATACGTTCAAAATACACAGAGTGGTATGTATTGCAACTGTTGTTCACAACTTGTTACACTGCAATTGAAAATACGTAACATAGTTTCAAACACAATCGAACGTTATTGTGTTTCTAGAAACAATGTCAATACAATTTATTGACAATTCTATGTAGCTGAAATTGGGAGATTTCTTGAATGAATGAATGAATTAATTAATTAACTAATTAATGTATTTTATTTCTGTCACATACACACGCAAGTTGGTCATGGCAATATTGTATAATGTAAAAAAAGTCTTGACATAAATTAAGGGTTTACAAAATTAAATACAGATGTGCAGAATCTTCACATTAGTCCGGCAGCCAAAGGGCATTTTTTTTACATAACCCCTTTTTGCCTGAAATAATTGGTATAGTCTTTTTTCGCATAGTCGGCAACCATTTGTAGCATACTTATGGTCGCCATCTTGTTTTCTTTACATTTTTTCATATCAATTATGGTGGAATCGAATTATTCATGTCTGGAAACATATAAAATAACATTTAATAATCATGTCTGTATCTTGTCTGGTTGCGAAGATATGATAAAAATTTCAAAATGCTCAATGGTGAGAACTCCACACCCCCTGGATGTCATTATATATATATGCCAGAGATGAATAATAAAAAAAACTATATCAGGCAAAAAGGTGTTACCCCCCCCCCCCCCCCCGACTGCTGGACTACATCAGATGTAAGTTGTGGCAGCGATAAAATTGTGAGTGGCGCCTCGTCAGATCAGTCGATTTTTGTATTCTATGGTGGCGTTGCGATTTCTTTTCAAAATCAGTAAACGTTATTGTACGATGTATTCCTTCCTGAAGCAGTAATTCTGTAACTATATGCGTTCTTGTCGTTGTCGTGAATATACATTTTTTTCTTGTCGTTGTCGTGAATACATCATTGTTCTTGTCGTTGTCGTGAATACATCATTGTTCCGAGTCTCTAAATGAAATAGAACATTAAGTGTTGTGCCTACGTCGACACTCGATCCCGCGATGCACTGCGTTTTGATATGCCCGCCGTCTAGAGATCAAAAACCAAATTCCCCACCAGTGGCGCCACTAACCATGTCACAACAACAATACATTCCATTTGACATGCAGATTCTGCACATATTTATTTAATTTTATGAACTCCGTTGTTTTTTTCTTCAGGAAATCACTCATGCAACAACGTTGATTTTTTCTTCTTCAGGAAATCACTCACGCAATGGTGGTTAATGGCTGTATTGAAAATGTGTATAGAAACACAATGACGTTCGTTTTTTGTTTGAAACTGTGTTACTTTGCTCAACTGCCTGATGCAATGATGCAACAAACTGTAAACAACAATGATGTTGCCATGCCAACCATTTCTTTCACACCGCAACTGGTTTTTTTTATTTATAATCAAGTTGCGGCAATGGTGATATGCTGAGTAATTTTATTAAAAATATGCCAGCTACTCGTGGATTTAGATATATCACAACTTGCCATTTTAACCGACCGACGACTATTGTTTTATGCTTTGAGGGGAAAATTCGTTGTTTCTAAAACATCGAAAAAACAGAAGCCACCATGCATTTCATTTAACATACGATCGACATTCGATATGGTGAAAGCCACTTCATTTCATTTCATGACAATGAATGATCACACAATCAATCAACTTCGTGTACGTATTCATCCACTTCGACATATAGCGTGACGGAGATCTCTCTCGACACAGTTGTTATTGTTGCATGAGCTTGTGAACATGTTAACGCGCAGAGTAGTCGTGGGTTACGTCGCGGGCTTACTAACCGCGTGCGTCGTGATTAACTTACTTACGTCACTCACGTATGTATCGCAATCTAGGTCCGAAGGAATTCTTGAAAGAAAAATTAGCAAAATTAGCCAGCTTTCTGACACCGTCAAATCTACAAGAAAGGCACAGAGAGAGTCAGCACTGGACGCACTCATTGACCAGCGAAATGATGTCAAGTCAACCGATAAACTACCACCCAGACGTAAGTTCTCATACGAAGTTACTAACATTATCTTGTTGCCTTTGGTTCACTTGTTGTCTCCCCTGCGTCACAACAAGAACACGATTTGCGTCTGCATTTCCTTCGATTTTTTTTACATTATTCACGATGTAACCCCTTTGGTAGTTATGTCTCTATCACTA
The DNA here is from genome assembly GCA_963662155.1 of Lamellibrachia columna. NCBI lineage: Eukaryota > Metazoa > Annelida > Polychaeta > Sabellida > Siboglinidae > Lamellibrachia > Lamellibrachia columna. The sequence goes on from OY759261.1 coordinate 69,752,156, forward strand.
AGTTTAAGATCATAAAAGTAAAAGTTTGAGTTCCGTGAAAATATGTTGTAAGATATGACGACTCTTGCCGAGTCACCTGCAACTACTGCAGGGGTGTATGATTCATTGCACCACCCAGTGAAGTTTTGGAGCAATGCCAACGGCAATGACAACTTCATGCCCCAAAGTGATGTACAACTGCCGGTTTCACGAGGCGATCGTACCATACGAAGGACATTATACGTAACTACGAACTCCTATTGTTCCGAGTTACGTAATCCAAGACAAACTTCCAATTAGGTTCCTTCGTAATATCACCTCCCCGGTGTAATTTTTAAATATGTTAATGTACTAACCATTCCCATGGACCGACGGATGCGCGTGAAGACACACAGACAGACAGAACCACAAACTACGTCATAGTATAGAAATACAAACATATGTTCACGGGTATCAGACATTTTGGAAGTGATCCCCACGTCTCAGGTGACCGTTCATGATTTGTTTTAACTAGACCATACATCAGACGTGTACATAGCAGGTCTTGTATCTCGATGTCGACAATAATAAATAATACTCCCATTTGTCTTCCTATGTAATGGCATAGCTACATAGTGGAAACAAATACTCGCATTCTCTCAGAAGAATGTACAGGAAATTACCAGCTATGGAGTAAGCATTGAATAACACACATAATTCGAGCATATATCCGGATGCGAGTGCAGACACATATTGTATTTTAATTGTGAAGCAGGTGAGCCTTATGACTAGAGAGGGAAAATAACGGAATAATCAGGGGGCACAACTTTCTGGGGTGCAGAGGGAAACGTGTCTTCCGCGAAGGAAATATATTGAGTGGGTGGTACACTACAATGAATTATGATGTGAATTTAGACATGTAATTAGCATCGCAGTGAACTATCACTATAAGGAACATGTTGGGACTTAGTTTCACAGTGAACTATCACTATAAGAAACATGTTGGGACTTAGTATCACAGTGAACTATCACTATAAGGAACATGTTGGGACTTAGTATCACAGTGAACTATCACTATAAGGAACATGTTGGGACTTAGTTTCACAGTGAACTATCACTATAAGGAACATGTTGGGACTTAGTATCTCAGTGAACTATCACTATAAGGAACATGTTGGGACTTAGTTTCACAGTGAACTATCACTATAAGGAACATGTTGGGACTTAGTTTCACAGTGAACTATCACTACAAGGAACATGTTGGGACTTAGTATCTCAGTGAACTATCACTATAAGGAACATGTTGGGACTTAGTATCGCAGTGAACTATCACTATAAGGAACATGTTGGGACTTAGTATCTCAGTGAACTATCACTATAAGGAACATGTTGGGACTTAGTATCACAGTGAACTATCACTATAAGGAACATGTTGGGACTTAGTTTCACAGTGAACTATCACTATAAGGAACATGTTGGGACTTAGTTTCACAGTGAACTATCACTATAAGGAACATGTTGGGACTTAGTATCGCAGTGAACTATCACTATAAGGAACATGTTGGGACTTAGTATCTCAGTGAACTATCACTATAAGGAACATGTTGGGACTTAGTATCACAGTGAACTATCACTATAAGGAACATGTTGGGACTTAGTTTCACAGTGAACTATTACTATAAGGAACATGTTGGGACTTAGTATCTCAGTGAACTATCACTATAAGGAACATGTTGGGACTTAGTTTCACAGTGAACTATCACTATAAGGAACATGTTGGGACTTAGTATCACAGTGAACTATCACTATAAGGAACATGTTGGGACTTAGTCAAACTGTACCATATATCTATATTCCATGGATGAATAACATATTTCAGGCCAGAATGACGATTTCTCGGTTATTCTTTTAAGCGGAGTTCATGTAGTGACAGTCCACTGTAGTCTACATAGTACTACAGAACTGTGCCATAATCATTGTGTGCTCACAACCTATTTTCAATTATATTTACATTTATAAACGATATTTTAAACAATAATCGTTGGAAACGATTACACGCATATACTTAAAAGTATATACAGGAAACTACCAGCTTTAGAGTAAGTATTGAGTAAAACAAATAATTCGAGCTATGTCCGGATGCCAGTGCAGACACATATCGCATTTTAATGGTGACGCAGGTGAGCCTATGACTAGAGAAAGTTAAGGAAAACAACGAGATAATCGGGGGGACGACACTTTCTGGGGTGGAGCGGGAACGTGTCTTCCGCGAAGGAAAGAGATTGAGTGACGATTGTGAGTCCAGGTGGATACACTACAATGGTTTATGATGTGAAAGTATACAAAGCATTACAATGAACTATCACTATACGGAACATGTTGGGAGTTATCAAACTGTCCCATATATCTTACGTTCCTTACATTCATGGATAAATGAAACATGTCGGGCCAGAATGACGATTTCTCAGTTATGTCCTTACATCCGGAGTCCATGTAGTGAGATTCCGCTGTAGTCTACATAGTACTTACCGAACTGTGCGAGTAAGCCATGGGCTGCTGAACTGCTCATTTTGTTAATAGGTTCGACTAAAGTAGAATGACTATGGTGAGAAGCGTTACTAAGACAAACACCAATGCAAACTGAATTTACCTGTTTAAAATGTGATAACATGTATTGCAGACCCTTAAAATCACAAACTGTGTATTAGTTTAGAAGATCTGAAAAAGTTTTCCAGGAAATCATGACAAGTTAATATGTCCTACTGATGACAACATAAGTCACACATAAACCTCGCTTTTACCAATATTATGAAGTCTGAAACAAAACAAGCAATAAACAAACTGTGCATTTTTATTCATTTAGCAGTACAAATATACTGTCCACTGTCGAGCGATTGTGGCAGGCGCTTCAATATCCCATATCCCACTTGTTTGGGGTTGGGCAACTTCCCACCCATTGATAAGACCACCTCCCGTTTCTTGCAACATGCCTCAATGTTAATTGTGAGACGAAAAACAAAATCTAAAACTGATAATGTCCGTTATTTTAACCTAGGTAGAATGGTCATTTATATTAAATATCAAGAATGTACATTAATCGCCAACATCAATTAAGTTTGTATCTACTCAATTTTCAGATGTCGAATCGATCGCTGATCAGCTGTACAAAAACGTTCGCGTGCTCTGCTGGGTGATGACGTCAGCAAAGACAATGTACACCAAAGCGCGTCACGTGCAAGCCACGTGGACACGTCGCTGTAATACATTGTTGTTTGCGAGCGACCACGAAAACAAAGAGTTTCCAACGATTGACATTAACGTGACAGAGGGCAGAAAGCACTTGACTATGAAAACAATGACAACATTCGATTACGTCTACAAGCATCATTACAACGACGCTGATTGGTTCATGAAGGCGGATGACGACACCTACGTCATGTTGGAGAATCTCCGTTACTTTTTGTCTTCAGAAAACACTTCTCAGCCGGTTTACTTCGGTCACAAATTTATGTTTCACGTGAGACAGGGTTACAATGGCGGCGGATCAGGCTACGTGTTCAGCCGAGAGGCCCTGCGAAGATTCGGTACTAGAGAGACGGGTGTGTGCCCAGAAGATCTCGGAGCTGAGGACATCGAGATTGGAAGATGTTTGGAGACGCTGGGTGTGGTGCCTGGCAATACACTGGACGCGAACGGACACAGTCGGTTTCATCCATCCCCGGTTATTTTCCAACCGTTTCTGGAAAAGGACCGAAAATATGGAAAGGATGGCGCCTTACGTGTACGTAGAATAAAGTCTGTGTTCCCTCATAATATCCACGTATTGTGGCATAATATAAAATATGAAGCAAGCGTCACAATGAAATCAGCTTGTATGTATATTATATATATATATATATATATATATATACATGTATATATATATATATATATACACACACACACACACACACATATATGTATATATATATATGCCACCACAACTATTGCATGTGTGGCTGCAAGCACTAAACTTCTTGCTGCAGTGTCGACCCCTGCTGAGTCTAAATATGCCATGATCCCTGTTTGCCTGGTGATCATGTCAAGAGTGGCGCCCCCTGCTGCTGATATGTGTCAAACGTGTGTGTGTGTGTGTGTGTGTGTGTGTGTGTGTGTGTGTGTGTGTGTGTGTGTGTGTGTGTGTGTGTGTGTGTGTGTGTGTGTGTGTGCGTAACATCACATGAATCAGATGTACTTTACATGTTTACGTTGTCTTTGCCATGTGCCCAAGAATGGACATTTCCTTGCCAAGGCCCAATACTAGGCCCACACATTGTGAGTGAAATTAATTTTTTTTAATGTTTGATTAAGTTATTGCATGTTTTTATTGCAGAGCATTGACCGTATCAGCGACTACGCTATCTCGTTTCACCATTTGGAGCCGTATCAGATGTACACACTCGAGTATTTGATTTACCACATGAAGACTTATGGCACGACAGTGGACTGCAAGGCATAAACTTTCACATATCAGCCCACCGATCGCGAACAGCCAAATAAAATATAACGACGAAATGGCCAAACATCCATATAATCAACGGTGGATCTAGGATTTTAGAAATAGTATTCTATAATGTGTCTAGACACTGCGACCTCGATCTTGTTTCCCGCCACTTCCGATTTGAGCTTCGTTTAAAATCTGTCGTTGAGAAAGAGAGAGAGGGGGGGGGGGAGAGAGAGATAGCGATATATATATATATGTTGGTTAAACAAATTAATGAATTGATAACTTAATATCTCAACATACTCTCTACAAAGTACACCATTACTTGTCGTACCTATCTGTCGCCACTAACCACGTCACCACTGCCACAACGTACATTTTATGTGCAGATTCTTTATAAAAAAAATTAAGAGATATATATATTGTAACTTATAGTAAAAGTGTTAGGAAAGGTTAACAATCTATTTAGTCGAATTAGTTAAACGGTCTAAAAATGGCAAATGTTATTCAATATCTTTTAAGAAAGATAGGATAATTAGATGACTTGAGGTAACATTGGTAAAGGGTCAGTGTAGATAGTTACAAATAGAGGGGAAATGTTGGACTCTCGATAAGACAATGACTTCCTTTTTCACTTGTCATCTAAGCCTTTGCCTTGGATGGCTTGTTAAATATTGTTAGATTAAAATTTGTTATGATCGCTGAATGTGGTACATATATTGCAGTAAACGCATACGTGTAGTTTACACAGACAGAAACTAAACGACAATGGAGTAGTTACCAAACAAGGCAGAGTGGAAGGTATTTAAAACGGTAACCCAATATAATAATTATGAACAAATTGCCACATATTGGCAATGTCAAAGCGTTAGTCACACGTACACACGCACACGGTCACGCTCTCTCCCCCCTTTCTCTCTCCCTCTCTCCCTCCGTCTCTCTCTCTATATATATATATATATATAGACGAAATAGAGAGAGACAGACGCGTGTGCGTGTGCACATTACCAATATGTGGCAATTCATAATTATTATATTATGTTGCCGTTTTAAATACATTGCACTATGTCTTGTTTGGTAATTACTCTACTGTCTTTTAGTTTCTGTCTCGGTAAATTATACGTATGCGGTTACTACAACTTGTGTGTAACTTTCAGCGATTGCACAAACTTAAAATCTACAAAATTTTAACAATATTGCCATCCAAGGCAAAGGCCTAGATGTCATTTGGACAAGGAAATCATTGTATTTACGAGTGTCCAACAGTTTCCCTCTATGTGTAACTATCTACACTAATCCTTTACCAATGTTACCTGATGTCCTCTAATTCTACTATCTTTCTTTACTGAAAATGCACTCATTTTTAACCTTTCCTAACACTTTTGTGTCATTCGCAAATGTCAATACTTTGCTTGTTATATTATATTCCAGGTGTTTGATGTATTACGAACAATAAAGTCCTTAGTACTGATCAAAGTTTTAATTTGCCAACCACATTCAGCCATTTGGCTATCTAAGCGGTTTTCCCGATACCATGGGCTTTTAACTTTTAACAAGATTTAACAAGATTTGCCATCCAAGCCAAAGGCCCAGATGGCAAGTGGACAAGGAAGCCATTGGTTTATCGAGAGTCCCACAATATTCGTCCACGTGTAACCCGCCCTGCTGAGATATGTGTCAACCTTGTTTTTAAACAATATTCACGCTGGCAGCAGTTACCCAATCCGTAAACAATTTGTTCCATTAAATGATTGGCCTCTATGAGAACGAGTACTTCGTGATATCCAATCTACATTGATCTTTACTAACTTTACCTCATGTCCTCTAGTTCTACTATCTTTTTTGAGTGCAAAAAACATATTTCTATCAATATTTTCATACCCATTCAATATCTTAAAAACGTCAATCTCATCTCCTCTTAACCTCCATGTCTCTTATAGACAGTATTCTAAATGAGGTCTAACTATTGCTTTATACAGAGGTATAATTATCTTTTTTTTTGCATGTCAAGTTTATGTCCTAATCAAACCAAACATTTGATTACCCCTTGAAGCTGCAAAACCACACTGTTCTCAAACTTTCATGTCAGCACATACCGTTATTCCTAGTCTTTTTCTTTTACAGTAGTACCTAGAACAGTTTACATCCAAGTTCCAGTGTCCTGTATGTAGACATTTACATTTCCCAAAATTGAATAACATCTGCCATTTTTAGACCATTTAACTAATCTGTCTAGATAGTTTTGTAAATGTTGTTTATCACCATCAGTGTTAACCATTCTAAACGCTTTTGTGTCATCCGCAAATTTCAATACTGTCGTCCAAATCATAGTTGACTGTAATGCTATGCACATGTCTAAGTTCACATCATAATTCATTGTAGTGTATCCACCTGGATTCACAACCGACACTCAATCTCTTTCTTTCGCGGAAGCACGTTTCCTCCTCCGCCCCAGAAAGTTTCGTCTCCCCTGATTATTTTCCTTAACTCTGTCTAGTCATAGGCTCACCCGCGTCACAATTAAAATATGATATGTGTCTACATCCAGATGTAGCTCGAATTATTTGTGTTATTCAGTGCTTACTCTAGCTGCTAATTTCCTGTCCATACGTTTGAAAGTAACCGACTTTTCGTTGTTTGTATTTCTATAGTTTGTGGCTCTGGCTAGGTAACTCGGCAATATATTATATAATGTGCACCGAACTGCAATGTATGCTTGCACGCTAATTTGCATTTTGTTGTTTACTTCATAACTTACAACATACCTTCACGGATCTCAAATCATATTTTTGTTGTGCAGCAGGGGATACTACACGTGAGTGAAAGGCAGCAAAATGACGTTAGCAACATCGTATGAGAACTTACGTCTAGTTTATTTATTGACTTGACATCATTCCACTGGTCAATGAGTACGTCCAGTGCCGACTCCCTCTCTGTGCCTTTGTGGTCAATTCGACGGTGTCAGAAAGCTGGTTAATTTCGCGACGCACGCAGTTAGTAAGCCCGCGACGTAGCCCACGACTATTCTGCGCGTTAACATGTTTACAAGCTCTTGCAACAATAACAACGGTGTCGAGATTCCGGTCACCCTATATGTGCAAGGCGATGCATTTCTAAGTTTCGCCAATCCTCAAATCGGACGTGGTTATCACCATATGGAATATCGACCGGATGTTAAATGAAATGCATGGTGGCTTCTGTTTCTTTTAGAAGTGTAGTAACCGCCGAAGATGTATGATGATGGAACGTAGTTTATTTCGAGTGGTAAAAAAACGACAAGACACCCCGCTGCATACGTGCAGCTCTAGCCCTGGGCTGGCCCTTCACAGTCGCCCCCTCGTGGATAGATCTGCAAAGTATCGTAATAGTCACCCTTAACCTTTAGTCATAAGAGCTTAATTATCGCCAGCTTTACAGTACAAAGTATCCAAGGCTATCACAACAAATTACGTAGAGTACATAAGTACAGCACACTGTTAACATTGACATACATTCATTCGTAATAAAGAAATGTGCTACATTGAAACTACTACAACAAGACCCAAATTGACGCAATCCTGCTTGACTTTGCTAAAGCCTTCGACAAAGTGCCTCACCTACGTCTTCTATCAAAATTGACCTCCTACGGAATCACTGGAAACACTAAAAATTGGATCAAATCTTTTCTATCCAACCGCAAACAGAGAGTCTCAGTCACATCTGGTGTCCCACAGGGTTCAGTTCTAGGACCTGTCCTCTTCTTACTCTACATAAATGACATAAATGGGAACATCAAATCTTCTATACGCCTTTTTGCAGATGATAGTATTATATATCGTAAAATTTCTTCCAAAACCGACCATGAAATTCTCCAAACTGACCTAAGCCAACTCCAAACATGGTCAGACAAATGGCAAATGGAATTTAATGTATCTAAATGCGTCCACCTTCCAATAACAAACAAAACTAAACCCAGCACACACAAGTACTCGCTTTCTGGCCAGCCATTATCCACCGTATCCAGCCACTCATACCTCGGAGTAAAATTGGATTCCAAATTAACCTGGACAAATCACGTCACTGACATAACTTCAAAATCTTCGAAATGTTTAGGCATGATTAAACGAACTCTTGGCCCATGTAAACCCGAAGTTAAGCAAACAGCCTACAACATGCTAATCCGGCCAAAACTTGAGTACTCTTCACCCATATGGAATCCCCACACCTTTTCACAAGTTAAAAGCCTTGAAAGAGTGCAAGATTTGTTAAAAATGATTACAGACGGAACACAAATCCAGCAGATCTAATTACTGCCCTTGGATGGCCAACCCTCGAACGAAGGCGCATTATCAAACAAGCCACTACCTTCTACAAAATTCTAAACAACATTATTGAGATCACCCCCCCCCCCCCCCCTACAGGCCTACTAACTCGCTCTCGAACCCGTGGACAATACATAGCCCCCAAGTGTCGTATAAATGCAATGGTCTTTTCGTTTTATCCCAGAGCCATTCGCATATGGAATATGATTCCATCAAAAAATTACCAACATAAAAAACCCAAAATCATTTCAAGAAGCTATTATGGAACTCCCTTTCAACACACCTCCTCACCTAAACTGCCTTTAAAACACAGTGCTCAGCGTAAACTTATCCATGGTGTGGGTATGGAGACTGTCTATGTGTGCATGTGGCAAGGCAGCAACAGTATCCATACACACAACCAACCTATTAAAAATGTTCGTTAAACATCCTATACATAAAATAAATAAAACTATCAGATAAAAACCATTTCAGCAACATTAATGATACTAGTCTTTTAATCGAACGTACCACCCACAGCGCATGCGCACAGTCCACCACAAACTCCTGCGTTAGCCCAAGTTTGGGCTGTTTGGAGTAAACCACTTGAGACTTGAGACTATCATAGCAATATCAATTACAGCAATATGCCCGACACACGTGACACGATAATCAATAATAATTATATAATACAGTGTTCACGTCCGGTGACTTCGAGGTAGTAACACACTCTGCACGTTTTACAAACTGTTCTCAACTATTTGCGTGATAAGAACCAATTACCTTCAGACCAAATCACAGCAGAGGTGCCCGTGCTGTCGAACCGGCCTAAACCGGACTGCCCACAATCAGTAGCGACACCCGGCGACCACAGCGGCACCAAAAGTGCACCCGGTTACAGAAGCAACGAATTTTCACCTCAAATCATAGAGCAAAAGTCGTCGGTTAAAATGACATTTGGTGATATATCTAAATCCACGAGTAGCTGGCATATTTTGAATAAAATGAGTAATAGTCGGTACCACACTACCCAACAATGGCGCCACCCATCATATCACCACTGCCACAAATTGATTATGAATCCAAAAACAACAGTTGCGGAGTGATAAAGAAATGGTTGGCATGGCAACGTCATTGTTGCCTAAGGCTTGTTAAGCCATTACATCAGGCAAGTGAGCAAAGTAACACAGTTTCAGACAAAAAAGCGAGCTTCATTGTGTTTCTAGACACTGATTCAAACAATCTTCTCTGTTTCCATTGTCAATGAGACGCTAATCAACGATTCTAGCACAATTGACAACCCGAGATCCAGTGTTGTAGAATTTCGAGAAGACAGGCTAGTCACTTGATGTTGGCAATGAATTTGCACCTTACATGAGAAGGAAGGATGAAATATCCGTAGAGCAAGGCTGTTTGCTGTGGTGATATCGTGTGGTTAGTCCAGCGCCAGGTCGAGAAACGCTACTGGACGAACTTCATGAATGCCATCCTGGCATCGTGCGAATGAAACATTTAGCTCGCAGCTTTGTGTGGTGGCGAGGACTTGATGCAGAAATTGAATGCTGATCCCATTAAAGGGAAACTGAGCCTTGTCATTGTAGACACTTGCTCGAAGTACACCGATGTTCATATCATGACATCTTCGAATACTGCTGCCACGCTAATGTAGCTTCGTGAAGCGTTTGCCACCACGGACTGCCTTGTACCTTGGTTTCGGACAAAGGAACTGCATTCACAAGTCAATAATTCCAGACGTTCTGCGGAAGAAATTGTATCAAACACATTCACAGTGCGACATCCCATCCAGCAAGCAAAGGTCTTGCAGAACGCGCTGTACAGACACTCAAGGCAGGTCTTAAGAAAACTCTTGGTCCATACCTGGAGACCAGGAAGTATAGTATCGTGTCACGTTGCCAAACTGCAACGGGCCACACGCCCGCAGAAATGCTGATGGTGAGACGTCTACGATTCAGACTTGATCTGGTTCATCCTGCTTTGGACAATCGTGTGGTAAACAAACACACAATTGCACGTGAGCATCACGTGAGCATCACGGTGTAGCGTTGCTTCCGCGTGAAATCTATGCCAGTGACGCGGTCTGGGTGTTGAACGTCGCTGGTGTTCCCAAATGGCTGCTGGTGATATCAGATTCACCATGAGTTGTGTGGCCACATCCATTCAACCACGATATTTAATCAAGCCGGAACAGTCCAAGCGTATACAACCCTTTGACTGTTTATGCATCACACAATCCATAACGCAATCGGGTGAAATTGAATGGCTGAGCCGTAGAATATTGGCCTACCAGACACATATATCTCAAATTTACGGATTTCTTCCTGCCGAAATGGATTGCGGTTTCACACTGAGGCGCGTCTTGTATTAAACCTTCTGTAGAGAGAGCACTATTATTTTGTTTACGGAAGTTCATCTGTTTTCACGCGTGTGTAAGTAAACTGTTGAATTAATTGGATAGGATTAGTGATGATTAGCACACTGAACTTGTCATTGGAGTTGTGCTTTCGCACCAGATGACAGATGGAACAGACATACCTGTGACATTCGAGTCTCGGACTTTAGTTCCAGCTGTGGAGAATTATGCCCAATTCGAGCGAGATGGCCTTGGAATTGTAATCGGGGTCAAAAAGTTCCATGAAAATGTTTAAGGCAGAAACTTCGATATTCAAACAGACCACAACTACTTCTTGGTTTGCTCAAGGAGGACAAGCTAATATCGCCACTTGCAAGTCCTAGAATTCAACGATGGGCTCATACGTTGTCAAACTATCAGTATCATCTACGATACAAACCTGATACAAAGAACTGAATGAATTTGCATCTTACATGAGAAGGAAGGATGAAGTATATGTACGCGAATTGTTTGTACATAACCACATTTAAAGGTCCCTCCTCAATTCGATTATTATTAAATTATGTAATCCTTGATCCAACATTTATTGAAGAAAAGATGGAAATGATGAAAACTCACGAATTTCCCCCTTTGTGAAATGTCATAACTTTTTCATGTGATCGGCGAGAGAATGGAAGTCACGCCCATGATCAGCTTTGACGTCATGTTTATCCCCTCTTTTGAGTCTAACACGATCAAACTACAAAAGAGAATTATTTCAATGATTAAAAAAACGCACTTTTTTAATTTAACCGATTTACTTAAACTATTCACACGCTACATATTCGGACATCGATGAACCAGATTCGCGATAAGCTAAATCAGTTGAGGATGGGGTTCTAAGTATGTCTCTGGGGAGACATGAAATGATACGATCCACTTAGCGCTGCCGGCATTCACCATAACATAACTATTGTTTAGTTGTAACAAGAAACTATCATTAAGTCATGTCGTAGACACCGAAATCAATACGCCCCAGTTGTAACACTGATGAATACGGCAGCAGTGTTGTATATGCAAAACATAAAAGTGACTACCATCTGACTGGGTGCCATAGTACAGGACTGCAGGATGCAAATTATGTCATGAATATGATTTAAAAAAATATTATTTATTTTATGATCTCAACGGTAGACGCTTTTTTGACAAGCTTATCTAAGATACTTATGATGTTAAATTTGAACTATAATACAAATAATTTGGTATCACCCGCTTGAGCATAGAAGATGAAATATATATGTACTCGAGCTGTACAAGGTGTGTGGCAAGCAAGACCTGCATCCCCACAAGAATACCGCTGATTCAGGACAGTATACCTCTAAAGCTAAATTCGATTCTGAAACCGGAGAAATCGGCGCAGTTATGCTAACGGTAAAAAAAAATCACAATTCACAAAACACCCCCGCCCCCCCCACACACACTCAATCTACTAACTAAATTACTCATGCACAAACGCACACAAACACAGTCACTCACTCACTCACTCACTCACTCACTCACTCACTCACTCACTCACTCACTCACTCACTCACTCACTCACTCACTCACTCACTCACTCACTCACTCACTCACTCACTCACTCACTCACTCACTCACTCACCCACCCACCCACCCACCCACCCACCCACCCATCCACCCACCCACCCACTCACTCACTCACTCACTCACGCACTCACTCACTCCTCACTCACCTCACCCCCATACACATTACGGTTGGAAGCAATTGCCCTTCTGATACCCCAGGCGTAGAAAACATCAAAATGCCTAAGTGTTCACGCGAGCGTGGCATCCACGTAAACAACAGGCTGTAGCATTCGTCTGAGCTGCACTACTCGACCTCGCCTGCTATCTGATTCACCAAGAGCCTTGAGGCCACATCCATTCAACCACGATACTTAATCAAGCCATAACACTCCAAGCGTACACGACCCTTTGACTGTTAAGCAATCGGGTGAAAGTTTAATAGCTCAGCGGTAGAATGTTGGCCTGCCAGCAATTCCAGTTTACTGTGTAATTTTTAGTTGTTGCACTTGTAAAGTCACACTTACACACATTTTAACCATCACGCATCAAGCACGCAAGCAAGCAAGCACGCACGCACGCACACACGCACGCACGCACGCACGCACGCACGCAACTGCCCGCAAATGCAAGCCCGTCGGAAACAAAAACTTATTGGTAAGGCCCACTTAGAGTAGGGGGTATGACAACAACACAAACCCGTCATTCCTATCATACTTCATGAAATTAAATGTCTTATTTATTTGTCAAAGTCATAATTGCGTCAGGAAATATTTAACAAGACTTTACTAACATGTATTTAATGCAGTTGCAATCACAACAATCAAGACACAGTGAAGCAGTGGTTTGTAATGGATAATTGTGTGTTATTAGTAGACGACAATACTTGGCTAACAGGTCTCTATACACAGGCGCCTGCGCCTTTTTCATGGCTAATAGCGACCAACACGCCGGGAAGTAACACGTCGCTCTGGGTTGCTGGCGAATGTTGAGTCAAATTAGTTAATTGTTCTCCGCATAGCAATGCATTCAGGATAACTCTCAACAGTGGCTATGTCTGATTTAAAATGCACGATTCCCGATCGTAGGTTTCACCTTCTGGCACGGTCGATCTTGTTTAATTAGCAACTGTCATTAGCCTGCACATTTATAATTGTGTGTTATTAGAAAATCAATCCATAATTACCTAACGTGAATTTAATTCATTGCTAAAAACATAGTGTCTAACGCGGCATAAATTATGGCTGACAATGTAAAATTGTATACATAATAACGTTTTATTTCGATGCATACAATTATCCATTGCCTTGGGATATTTACAGCAGCCAAGAGAGTTGAATCGGTTAGTTTTCTGTACGGGATACGGCTAACCAAAATTTCGTCACCACACTCCCTTTTTGGTGTCAGCACCATGTGTTATCAATTTCACATCTAATTTCTTTTATTCAAAATGGCGAAAATCATAAGTAGCTTACGGTTACACAGGAAATAAATAATATTTATTAAAAAGAAGATATCTTGTCTTTAATTAGAAACTTGAGTAGAAATACCAGTACACGAAATTATATACGTGCCAACTGACACATATATGTCAGTGATATACCTCAGTGGCGCGAATCCGCACCATCTTTTAGAACGGTCATAATTATTATTTATTGTTTTATATAAAAATGAATTAATCGTACCCCATGTTTTGTTTATATCGTTTTTGCATCTATTAAAAAGTTATGCGAAGTACATTTGTTTGGCTTTTCTTACGGTTTTTCAGGATACTGTTATATGTTTTAAAATTAGTTTGTCTTGCTATATCGTTTGTGGTATTAGTATCTGTGAATTTGACTTTTTGGCAAACCTCTATGTTTAATTTATATGATCTTGCCATAAGTGATCCACGTCGATTTCATATGTTTGTTTTCTCTAAACTTAACTATTTATTTTTGATATTAGTGTGTTTACATTCGGGTTTGCTAATGTGTCATTGTCTAATTGCTCATTTAAATTTATCGCTAATATTTCGCTTTTTTCTATTCGTGAACGCCTGTGCACCTTGATCATTGACTTTTATAAGCTTTGGTGTCGGTACATTATTTATGCGTTTGTTCAAGAACATAAAATATGGTTGGTGGTCTGAAAATTGTTTCATTAATATTCCTGCTGTTTATGGTAATTTTACAAAGGGAATTATCAATAAGAGTACCGCTTTTTCTGTGAATCTGGTGGGCAGCATTATTTTAGGAAGACAGCTATTTGCTGTTAAAGTATCAAAACATTCACTAATTATATGCCTTTCATTGTAAGTTTTTAGTAGGTTTATGTTAATTTTTAGTAAGTTTATGTCAAAGTCCCCGGTGATTATTATTTCAGAACTGATTTTATTAAATGTTGATAGTAGAGTCGAGAGCGCGTCTGTAAATTGTCTATAGTCAACTGCTAGTTCAATGGGTGGTCTATATATATATATATATAGTTACAAGTATAATATATTTTTTTAGACCACCGCTCATTATTTTCGCAGCTTGGTATTCCCACTTTTTATTTTGAATGCATTATTTAGAATGGTAAAACTATAGTTGGTGTGAATAAACATTAGTAGCCCTCCTTTTGTGCTGCATTGTTTTCCAAGTGTAGTGTAATTATATTCTGTCAACTATAATTATGACTGGTCATCCGTATCACTTAGCATAATTTCATGCAAGCATATGGCACTATTAACTTAATTGTATTTTATTAAGTTGCAATACGTATGCTTCTAATTCATTGAATTTAGCATTAACACATTGAATGTTGCAGCTTAATATACTGAAATTGTTGTTATTTGTGTTCGCAGAGATTAAATTGTTGTCGTCGTAGGAGGAATGGTATTTATGTTGTAGTTGGTCGTTATGTGTCTGAAGTAGGTAGTTGAGAGAATTTGGTTGTACTAGATATTTTAAAAATAATGACTAATTTTTGGAATGTTCATATTAGTCATTTAAGATGCTGTAATATATTTATAATTAACAGTGTAGAGTTGCAAGACTTGACGTGTACCTCTGATGTCATTGCTGGCAAACACGCAGACATGTGATGCGAGTCGTATATAGTAATTCTTATACGCATTTGAGTGTGTAAATGTCTGATTGTGAAAGGTTCGCCTATATTTGGTATACGACATATTGTAAGATATATGATGACAATAAACATAAACAGTAAAGATATATATCACCGTAAACCGTAAAGAAAAGTATTAACTGTATACATCACTTAGACACTTAATGTCTAGAAGACATGGTTAAATCTGACCGGTTTTTTTAAGCCTAATGCTAAAGCAGGTATGGCCCGTCAGGACCACCCTTACTGATAATTTGGATGCCTAAAAAGGTAGCTTGTGCCGGCCCTTGCAATCCCTCCTCCGGGGTATTTATACTCCCAATTTATCAAATTCAGACCCCGTCGCTAGAGGCGTTGTGATTGCTTAAATACCCAATATGCTTTAACTATTGGTCAACTTGTTAAACCACCCACCTTCTCAACCGCTGGACAATGACATCTGCCAGCACTTCCTTGCCCAGTTTGCAAGTTAAACTTCTGAACTCTTGGAGCTGGGCCAAATCCAATTTCTCAGGGCTCTTTTAGTTTTTTTGTAATTACGTTGACCTCCGAGGTCAGAGCAATTTAGCAAATGCCAGCATCAGAAGGCAGCACCCGTCTTCCACAAGGGAGGACTGATGCGTTCAAACACAATTATCAATCTTTGTCACCATATTGTCAATATTCACTTGGGTAGTTTAAATACGAGCTTCCCGAAACTTATTTTTCTGTTGCTAATCTAAGCTTGATATATCTATTAAACTCATCCTAATGACTTAATAACATTAGTTATTAAAAACTAGTTAAATCAAACTGGCATACACTGTACAATATGGCATGCAGAATTTGGACATAAATGTGCAATGTGTGCAAAAGACAGAATAGAGAGAAGGGGTGGGAGTTTTGGTATATATATATATATATATATATATATATATATATATATATATATATATATATATATATATATCACTACCAAATGTTGAAGTTGGCTCCCATAGCCTCCAATCATAACCTACATGTGTTTCTATGATACCACACATTAATCAAAACGTTTCAGTAAAAATTATCATGAGTCATAATTTGCATGATGACTGTCATATGATCTTGGCATGTGACTAGTTGTCGTTGTCATGTGTCACATGACCATTGTCATGTGATTGGAAACCATCTGTATTTGTTATGATTTGATGCCATATTTTAGTCAAAAAGGAGGCAAATACCATAGAACGTCACAAAGATGAACGTCATCGTCAAATGAGTGAGAAAGAGCAGCGCCAGCTAGATAATGTAGCAACAGTTCTCATTATGTCGACTGCTGAAGATGATGCCATACCTGGACCACGATACTACGTAAAAGAGCGCGTATGAATGTATTAAATCCCGATCTCGCTGCACCATTGAACCAACAAAAGTAAGCGACTGAATGGTTACCTTACTGCTGGCTACAGCTGCCAGTACATTCGGCCATGATGTTACTGAATTCGATATTAATCGAAATTCCTTGAAGCGACAATGTACCAAGCTTCGTGCTGAGAAGGTAAAAACTCTGAAATATTTATTTAAGTCCAGTGCTCCACTGATTGTCCATTGGGATGGTAAACATCTTCCACAACAACAGAAAAAGAGAACGTAGAACGGCTGTCTATCCAGGAGAAGAAGATCAGCCAAAATAGAGGGGATAACTGAGATGGTAGAAAACATCGTGGGTTCGGGTAAGTGTGGATCTGTTTTAGTACACGTAGGGACAAATAACGTAGAGAGGGAGGGTACAACTGCCATAGTTAGGAAATACAGGAATTTGTTCAGAACAATAAAGCAGACCCGGGTTGAGCAGGTAATACTGTCAGGGATTTTACCTGTAATAGGAAGGAGGGTCATATATTTCGAAATTGCCGGGGGATGGCAATTAACATGCTAGTCGAGAAGCTATGTAGGGAAGAGGAAGTTGGTTTTGTGGATTTGTGGCGAAGTTTTGTTGGAAGGGCTGACATGTACATGAAGGACGGGCTTCATCTAAGTGGAAAGGGGCAGCAGTATTTGCGGATGGACTCTCAGCAGCAGTACACAGTGGCATGGGTAGCATATCAAATATTTTTGGTAGTAAACACTATTTAAACTAGAAGCGCAGGGGGGTTACTTAAAGATGCATCAAGCAGGACAAGAGGCCACTAGTACAGATAAACCAATAGCAGACAAGAAGATTATTTACATCACTTCGCGCATTAATGGGAAGTTAATTAAATAAGCTTAATTGTCGAAATGGGGCTAGTTGTGCCACCCAAGGCCTGAGGGAGGGTTAGTTGAGCCATCCAAGGCCTGAGGGAGGATTAGTTGAGCAGCGGCTAAAGAACGAAGGCGAGTGTTCTTTAACCTAAAACACATCAAGGAATTAATTTTTTTTCTCGAGAAAATTGGGACATCGGATGGCTACAAGGCAACATATTAACATTTAGTTACACTGGTTGCGATTTGCCTATAAGTCTATGTTAATTAAGTGTGTCCATTTATTAATTAAGTGTGTATACTTGCCAGAGACGTGTTGTACCCATTAAGTAGATGTGTTGGCTGAGTTGTTATGATTTTTTTTGCACAAGGCCTATGTAAAGTATACAAATAAAGCATTAGTGTTAGCTGAGCCAGCTTACCAACCCTATTTGAATCAGCTTGATATAATTATCTATGCATGCTAGATATATCATCTTGGTATAATATTAACTACTAATAGTTTATGTGAGTAAAAAGAAATTGACATAAGAAGAAGATTGTGCCCTAGACATCAAAAGGAATGAAAATGGGGCCTCCCTGTATATCTGCCCGCTTTGACCCGGGTGGGTGTAGGCCAATCTCACAACACTTAAACCCTGTAGGCATGTTTTAGCAAAGCATGCAAACAAAGGATTTTGGGTGTACCCTACATTAAAAAAAATTACCCCCACTAAATAGCTGCTAGGGTGTGCTGAATCCAAAACAGTGATGTTGGCAAACGATCGGAGCTGACCTAGACCCCCTAAATTACAACAGAAAACCTTACCACATAATTTGTTTTTATTTAGGTGGTCAATGACCCATCTCACAGTTTGCCAAAAATCAATTTGTTTGATTCAGTACACCGAAATCACCATAAAACCTTTGGTATATATCACTATTACGGTAATTAAAAGGATGTTTGTCCATTCAATGGACAAATCGGGCGCCATTTGTTTTTCATTTAAGGGGTTAAATAACCCTCTCACTGTTAGCCAACATACCGTTTTGGATTCAGCACACCCAGATCACCATAAACCAATTGTGGATAATCATCCATGTGCTTAAGAGTGTGCTTAGAAGAAAAATATAGCCCTAGTACAATTGTTAGTCTTGGATAACTTCGACAATACGTAGTTTTGCACATTTTAGATCCCTACCAAAATCTCGGATATCAGACAACATGTTCTGTTTTACCTAACATATAAAGCAAAGTGTCTGCTTGTATGTCTGTGTGTCTGTATGTCTGTGTGTCTGTATGTCTGTGTGTCTGTATGTCTGTGTGTCTGTATGTCTGTGTGTCTGTATGTCTGTGTGTCTGTGTGTCTGTGTGTCTGTATGTATGTGTGTCTGTGTGTCTGTATGTCTGTGTGTCTGTATGTCTGTGTGTCTGTGTGTCTGTATGTCTGTGTGTCTGTATGTCTGTGTGTCTGTGTGTCTGTGTGTCTGTATGTCTGTGTGTCTGTGTGTCTGTATGTCTGTGTGTCTGTGTGTCTGTGTGTCTGTGTGTCTGTATGTCTGTGTGTCTGTATGTCTGTGTGTCTGTATGTCTGTGTGTCTGTGTGTCTGTGTGTCTGTATGTCTGTGTGTCTGTGTGTTTGTATGTCTGTGTGTCTGTATGTCTGTGTGTCTGTATGTCTGTGTGTCTGTATGTCTGTGTGTCTGTGTGTCTGTATGTCTGTGTGTCTGTGTGTCTGTGTGTCTGTGTGTCTGTATGTCTGTGTGTCTGTATGTCTGTGTGTCTGTGTGTATGTGTGTCTGTATGTCTGTGTGTCTGTATGTCTGTGTGTCTGTATGTCTGTGTGTCTGTGTGTCTGTGTGTCTGTATGTCTGTGTGTCTGTGTGTCTGTGTGTCTGTGTGTCTGTGTGTCTGTGTGTCTGTATGTCTGTGTGTCTGTATGTCTGTGTGTCTGTATGTCTGTGTGTCTGTATGTCTGTGTGTCTGTATGTCTGTGTGTCTGTGTGTCTGTGTGTCTGTGTGTCTGTATGTCTGTGTGTCTGTGTGTCTGTATGTCTGTGTGTCTGTATGTCTGTGTGTCTGTGTGTCTGTGTGTCTGTGTGTCTGTATGTCTGTGTGTCTGTGTGTCTGTATGTCTGTGTGTATGTGTGTCTGTGTGTCTGTGTGTCTGTATGTCTGTGTGTCTGTGTGTCTGTGTGTCTGTATGTCTGTGTGTCTGTGTGTCTGTGTGTCTGTGTGTCTGTGTGTCTGTGTGTCTGTATGTCTGTGTGTCTGTGTGTCTGTGTGTCTGTGTGTCTGTATGTCTGTGTGTCTGTATGTCTGTGTGTCTGTATGTCTGTGTGTCTGTGTGTCTGTGTGTCTGTGTGTCTGTATGTCTGTGTGTCTGTATGTCTGTGTGTCTGTATGTCTGTGTGTCTGTATGTCTGTGTGTCTGTGTGTCTGTGTGTCTGTGTGTCTGTATGTCTGTGTGTCTGTGTGTCTGTGTGTCTGTGTGTCTGTATGTCTGTGTGTCTGTATGTCTGTGTGTCTGTATGTCTGTGTGTCTGTGTGTCTGTGTGTCTGTGTGTCTGTATGTCTGTGTGTCTGTATGTCTGTGTGTCTGTATGTCTGTGTGTCTGTATGTCTGTGTGTCTGTGTGTCTGTGTGTCTGTGTGTCTGTATGTCTGTGTGTCTGTATGTCTGTGTGTCTGTATGTCTGTGTGTCTGTATGTCTGTGTGTCTGTGTGTCTGTGTGTCTGTGTGTCTGTATGTCTGTGTGTCTGTATGTCTGTGTGTCTGTATGTCTGTGTGTCTGTGTGTCTGTGTGTCTGTGTGTCTGTATGTCTGTGTGTCTGTATGTCTGTGTGTCTGTATGTCTGTGTGTCTGTATGTCTGTGTGTCTGTGTGTCTGTATGTCTGTGTGTCTGTATGTCTGTGTGTCTGTATGTCTGTGTGTCTGTATGTCTGTGTGTCTGTGTGTCTGTATGTCTGTGTGTCTGTATGTCTGTGTGTCTGTATGTCTGTGTGTCTGTATGTCTGTGTGTCCTATGATCGACGGCATGTGCGGGCAGATCCGGACGAAACTTTGCAAGGCGATCCAGGGGCCCTTCTGGCTACACAATGGATACAGTGTAGCTGTCCACAGCCGTGGCTTCATCAACAAGCACTGACCTGTGTAATAACGCAGATCAGTGGAAAATACCCGTGGCTGCATTTTCTCCCCGTGCAACGTCGGGTAACTCGGCTGGTGTTGTATAAGAAAATGTATACGAAATCCAAACTAGTCAGTTAAGAGGTGGTCGCATAGTTATCAAAGTAAAACAAACCTATAGCATTACGTATTGGTGGGCGGTGGTGTGGTCGTCATTACGTATTGGTGGGCGGTGGTGTGGTCGTCACCACGTTTCGCCGGACAAACGAATGCTTTTTGATTGGCAATTTGCGCGTTATTTTATGTCCCACATGGCGTATTGATGGTGGTTATTGGTGGTCTGAACCAATACTAAATACTGTAAATTTTTGGGACTTTGAGAACCTATGCGACCACCTCTAACACTGTATAACAGCGTATATTTGGATGGTAGTTTATATGCTGTCTTGACAACAGCGCATATTCAGAACGTATGGAGGTCAGTTGAACGTAACGACCTGCATCAATTAGGCCGCGCGTGAAATGTAGCGTTGTGTCACAATAACGATTTTTTGCGTTCTATTTCAGTTGTAGAATTATGAGTCAGTGTGGTCAGTCGGTGCGGTCTTACGACTAGCCCTGGTTGCTTCCAGTTGGGCCTAGTACTAACATTTGGTATGACGACATAAACAGTCGAAAAAGATCAATAATTTCCTTAAAAAAACGGCCCGTTTTATGAGAGATGTTTCTGTGTTTCTATGCCATTCTGAAGGCTACTACTAATTTGATTAGCATTGAATTTAGGTTTTTTTATTGTTTTATCCCATAATTTTTTATCGTGGGCATTTGAAAGTACTCTTCAACAGGAAACATCAGGGATGTACTCCTATATATTTATATCATAATTATAGTTCAGATATCAGATAATGGCTCGATTAAACATAATACTGTTTCTTTCCACAACAGTGAGTGTTTTCTTGCGTTACCTCTTTTGTGTTGTTCAACAGTTCGCTGCCAGTAGCCGCGGAGGCCGATCGACCGTGGTTTGCCAATTCTTAAATTGTCAGACAGCAATGTATAAATAGACCAAACCTAAACTGTCAGACAGCAATGTATAAATAGACCAAATCTTAACTGTCAGACAGCAATTTATAAATAGACCAAACCTAAACTGTCAGACAGCAATGTATAAATAGACCAAATCTAAACTGTCAGACAGCGATGTATAAATAGACCAAACTTAAACTGTCAGACAGCAATGTATAAATAGACCAAACATCAACTGTCAGACAGCAATGTATAAATAGACCAAACTTAAAACTGTCAGACAGCAATGTATAAATAGACCAAACTTAAACTGTCAGACAGCAATGTATAAATAGACCAAACTTAAACTGTCAGACAGCAATGTATAAATAGACCAAACATCAACTGTCAGACAGCAATTTATAAATAGACCAAACTTAAATTGTCAGACAGCAATGTATAAATAGACCAAACATCAACTGTCAGACAGCGATGTATAAATAGACCAAACTTAAACTGTCAGACAGCAATGTATAAATAGACCAAATCTAAACTGTCAGACAGCAATGTATAAATATACCAAATCTAAACTGTCAGACAGCGATGTATAAATATACCAAACTTAAACTGTCAGACAGCAATGTATAAATAGACCAAACATAAACTGTCAGACAGCAATGTATAAATAGACCAAACTTAAACTGTCAGACAGCAATGTATAAATAGACCAAACTTAAAACTGTCAGACAGCAATGTATAAATAGACCAAACTTAAACTGTCAGACAGCAATGTATAAATAGACCAAACATCAACTGTCAGACAGCAATGTATAAATAGACCAAACTTAAACTGTCAGACAGCAATGTATAAATAGACCAAACATCAACTGTCAGACAGCAATGTATAAATAGACCAAACTTAAATTGTCAGACAGCAATGTATAAATAGACCAAACATCAACTGTCAGACAGCGATGTATAAATAGACCAAACTTAAACTGTCAGACAGCAATGTATAAATAGACCAAATCTAAACTGTCAGACAGCAATGTATAAATAGACCAAACTTAAACTGTCAGACAGCAATGTATAAATAGACCAAACATCAACTGTCAGACAGCAATGTATAAATAGACCAAACTTAAAACTGTCAGACAGCAATGTATAAATAGACCAAACTTAAACTGTCAGACAGCAATGTATAAATAGACCAAACATCAACTGTCAGACAGCAATGTATAAATAGACCAAACTTAAGTTTGCCTATACGATCCAGTGCACAGCAATAATTCAATAATAGGTTCTGTTAGGCGACCAGTAGTTTCTCCGGCGTATATATTACACTATCTGACACTCGAAAGCAGTATGTTGCTAAGTCCTGTAGATAACTAAGACATTCTTAGAACTGTTCAACGTTCAACATTTAAAGAGCAAACTGACAACCTATTGTAGTGACATGAACATGAACATATTATTTTATATGTTATAAAATATATATTCAGGCTTACGAAATAAAATTAGAAAGGAATGCAACGAAGCTGCTTGGTGCAGTTACAGGAAATAAAAAATGTGAATCAACAACGGTTGTAGGGTGACTTGGGTGTGTTGTTTCTCAAACGTGCTGTCGGCAGACTGTGAGCGGGCGTCCTTGCCCCCCTAAACAAAACACAAACATGTCGTCGAGTGCCGTTGTATACGGTGTGGTTGAGCAGCTCGTTCGCCTGGAGGAGTGCCACCACCTAATATACTGCTAACAGGGGAAACACGTGATTTTCGTTTCGAAGCGACTGTTGACGAGATAATGCACATCCGGCCCCAATTTGTGCACACCATAGCACGTTACATATTTATGTCGTTATAAAATGAGCCATTGGCATTATTATTATCTCATTTTAATGATTGCTGTTTTAATAAATAATAGCAGTAAATGTGTTATTGTTTTTCTCTGTTTTAATTCCGAATGTGTTTATGTGTTTATGGACAGCGGGCAGTGTGTCGTTGGATGAGCTAGGGTCCAGGAAACGCAGGCAACAATCCAGCTCTTTCTCCTTCCGCACCCACGCGCTGTCATAACCTTTTGTATAAATGAGTTACTTAATTATATTTAACTGGTGGCTCCTATGAGAGCGACTGTAAAGACTTCATAGGAGTCACTGACCCCTTTTTAAGTTATATTTTTATTGTGTTTGTATTTTTCCATGTGAACATATTAATGCATATTTTGTTTCAGTCGCTGTTTTATACGTATATAGGCTAAACAAGAATCTATAATCAGAGTTTTTCAGACCAGTTAGTTAATATTAATGGTTAACCAATCGTTATATCCGATATTTATAACCCGTAATCGTATACGTTTTGTATAATTAGTATACGTTTTGTATAATTAGTATGTTCCAACAAATCGACGTATTCCAGAGTTTTCACAACAACATTGTACTGCCCGTGGTAGTGTCCAAGAATTGAAGGTTTAATTTTCAAAAGTTTACAGTTTTAAAATAATTTCTGCCTTTCTCGTATTACATTTATTTATTGAAATAACGTAATAAAAATATGTGTATTTAAATAGCAGTTCTTTTTGTACTGTCAGTCATTGTACTTATCTGAACGGATCACGACCTCTATGAGGCTTACAGCTGTCTTAGCCATATTCACCCATGGTGGTTTGGTGATGGTTGCAGGGACCAACCCCACCATCTCTCTCCCTACTTCTGTACCTACACAGAACTTGAAAAGCAGGTGCATACTTAATTTTTTTTATTTCCTCCTATCCAACAACTATATATAATACATACTCACAATCATACAAAGTCATTAAAGCAGTAATAACGGCATTCACCCTATAAAAATACAAATGCAAGCATGACAACGAATTATGAATAACCTTTACAATATCTGGGGGTTGCAATAACATTAGCTTAATCAATACTACAAACACACATCATTCAAACCCATCAAATTGAATGCGTATAGCATTCCTCGTGCTACAAACATTTCAACATGTTAACACACCAGAAGGAAAAGGATTTTAGCATGTGAAGCACTGACTTTCAACACAATACGACAATGAAAACAATATTTACATATAATGTTATTCGTTAGTAAGAAACATGCAAAACAAAACAAAGACAAAATTATCAAAACTAAGCATATATTAAAAAGTGTAAAATATGTTAATGTCTGGTATGTCATCTCTTTTCAACAATCACAGGAGCACACGTGTGGTATGACATGTACCAAGTTTTGGATGGTATCGGCAGGAATAGCTTCCCGTTCTTATCATTGCAACTGCCACACCACATCCAATCTACTTTCTCGCTTTATGGCAAAGATCATTGCCTTGCTAGAAGACAGATGCCTGCTCCTCAGCATAAAGTGCCTTTGCAGGTGGGAGGGAAGCGATTTTAGAACACATTTATGTTAATTATATGGTAATTATATGTTCTCTCTCTCTCTCTCTCTCTCTCTCTCTCCAGATGATGATGATAACTTGTGAGAGCTCAGGCGTTGTCGTCCGCTGTCTTACCATAAGTCTTGTGGTGGTACAAAAAGTACTCGAGCACGTACATGTAATGCGGCTGTAAGTGGTGAAACGAGATGGCATATTCGCTGATATTTCGGACGGCCTGTCAGTAGAACATATTAATATGTTATACGCATACAATAAACTGATATTGAACTACGGTGATGGTAAGTTTGTTTACTGGGAGCGACATTAGTAGAAATAATACAGGCAATTAGTCAGGAAACTAGAAAAGATATGTAATGGCCACATAACGTTGTCAATTACTTTATCGGTAATTAGTAGTAAATGAGGGAGGATGACGGTGTGTGTGTGTGTGTGTGTGTGTGTGTGTGTGTGTGTGTGTGTGTGTGTGTGTGTGTGTGTGTGTGTGTGTGTGTGTGTGTGTGTGTGTGTGTGTGTGTGTGTGTGTGTGTGTGTGTGTGTGTGTGTGTGTGTGGGTGGGTGGGTGGGTGGGTGGGTGGGTGGGTGGGTGGGTGTGTGTGTGTGTGTGTGTGTGTGTGTGTGTGTGGGTGGGTGGGTGGGTGGGTGGGTGGGTGGGTGGGTGGGTGGGTGGGTGGGTGGGTGGGTGTGTGTGTGTGTGTGTGTGTGTGTGTGTGTGTGTGTGTGTGTGTGTGTGTGTGTGTGTGTGTGTGTGTGTGTGTGTGTGTGTGTGTGTGTGTGTGTGTGTGTGTGTGTGTGTGTGTGTGGTGTGGGTGTGTGAGAGAGAGAGAGAGACAGAGAGAGAGAGAGAGAGAAAAAGAGAGAAAGAGAGAGAGAGAGAGAGAGAGAGAGAGAGAGAGAGAGAGAGAGAGAGAGAGAGCGAGAGAGAGAGAGAGAGGAGGAGGATATAGATATAATATCGTTGCCTGTGATTATTACGACGATATTAAGAGAAAAAAAATAATATATCCAACGTACCTCCATGGCGCCATTTCTTCCGTATTTACGGCCCTCTTCTAGAAAATGCCGGAGTAGAAGCGGCTGTGGATAGAACCGATTGTGTCTCATCGAGTCCCTTGAATCCACTATTTTCACACCCAACATTTCCAAACATCTTCCAATCTCGATGTCTTCATCACCGAGGTCTTCTCGGCATAGACCCTTCTCTCTATTAACGAGCCTTCGCAGGGCCTCTCGGCTGAGCACGTAACCTGCTCCTCCAGCAATATGACCTTGTCTCTCATGAAATGGTAATGTGTGACCAAAGTAAACCGGCTGAGAAGTGTTTTGTGACGAGAGCAAATAACGGAGATTCTCTAAGATGACGTAGGTGTCTTCATGCGCCTTCATGAACCAATCAGCGTCGTTGTAATGATGCTTGTAGACGTAATCGAATGTTTTCATTGTTTTCATCGTGAAGTGACGTCTGCCCTCTGGCACGTTAATGTCAATCGTTGGAAATGTGTCGTCTTTGTGGCCGCTCGCAAACAACACTTTATTGCAGTGACGTGTCCACGTGGCTTGCACGTGACGCGCTTTGGCGTACATGGTCTTTTCTGACGTCTTCACCCAGCAGAGCACTCGCACATCTTTGTAGAGCTGACTAGCGACCGCGTTATCTGAAAATATATTTTATTAAATTTATTTTTAAACAAAAAGAATAAGAAATACACTCAACTCTTAAACAAGTGCTAACAATGTGGTCCTTAGAAGACTCACAGAAAAACATGGCACTGATATAAATATATTCTGACCAGAATAACGTTTTGTATAAAGAAAAGTACCACATTTATAAAATTGCTTTAATAGTGGATGAAATAGGTTGCCTCTTGATTATTCTGATTAGTAAGATAATTGAAAAAAACTGTTTGACTATATATTAGTTTGAAACTTGTTCCGAGCACGTTTTATCATAGGTTGTATATGTATGTATGTATGTATGTATATATATATTAGTCTACATACCACATTACCTGTACATTCAATGCAAAAAATCGCCATATTGCCTGTATATCTATATTGTAGTACATGTACAGGCAATATTTTACCCTTCCACACACATACCCCTAGTGGAAATATTGATGTTTTTCTTAGTCACATACATTTAATGGGTGCTATTTTGCGGAATTTTGCAACTAATTATGCATTGCCATTGTAGCCTTTATTTTCATATTTACCCGAACGGCAGATTTGTGCGCCGATACTTTTTGTGTTCGATATTATTGCCTGTGGTTGTAGGCTGTACATATGCGTTGGGCAATATTGTGTTATACTAGCGTAAACTGTGTAAGTACTTCATATTATATTGCATGGTTTGCAAACTACAACCTTCATTGAAATTTTTCGCGAATAAAACTGAGAATTTGACGTGTTTTGCTTTTTGGCTAAAATTTACCGCATCAAGACAAGTGTTCGAGTTTTTCAAAGCAAATTATGCGCATGCGTCGGTTCGTCGGAATATACGTCACGCGTCATATTTCCGGTCTTGGCGTTTTCGTTTGTTTCGCGAATTCGTTAGCAGAAATGTCGTACGGACAACGATTGGTAAGTTTCTGATCTTATGAACAGTAGCTGTGATGATGATATATTACATTAAGCGATTACGCATATATTTCGTAAAATCTAACCTATAAATTTAACGGGAAACGTTTGTTTAGATTTTTTTCCGCGGTTAACACAAGTCTGTTATTAATTGTGCTGATAATTCACACAGTACAGTGGCGATAACTATTACCACGTGTCTTCAATTACCGAACATAATTATTTAATGTGCATTAAATTAAATAATGTCGACAACTATAGTATTCAGTAGCCTAGGTGTAATGAAAAATGTAGCCGCGATGTCATATTTATGAAATTATGCTCGTTGGCGTTGGCGTTGCCCATGTTAGGGTGATTTTTGTTATCTATTTAACACAATATGCCATTAAAAAACTTCGCACAAGATATTGATATTCAAAATCATTAACAATTATTTCATCGATTAAGTGCAACCAATTTGTTTAAAAAGTTGTTTTTGAATGAAATATTTACGATTATCGAACGACGAAAATATGGCACAAAATTGCTACGCTTGGTCGAACGACTTCGCCAAAAGACGCAACTCTGTAACATTATTAGAAACCTCCCAGCATGTCCAGACGTTGAAAAAAGTATTTAATGTGTACATATCACTTGACCCTTGTTCACTTTCCCCGATAATTATTACTTTATGAAAATTATTTATTTTGACCTATTTTGATGTATCATGAAGACAGTAATACTGAATAGTATTATGTTTACACATCATTTGTCTAAACTAAAGGCAAAGCACTTGCTTTTAAAACAGGCAGCGTTGATTTGTTTAAATCATTCCAATTTGTTAAATCAATCATTTTGGTTACAAATTAGTCCTATTTGTTCCTTTGTACTAGGGTATCATTACATTTTTTTCTTGATATGTGTAAAATTTGACCTAATTGTCTAGATTATCTTGTACTATTTTTTTGGTGATATGGTGACAATTTGAAGACACAGATTTTGTGTAACAAGGTGCTGATAACATTTTCTATATTTATGCCGTGTCAGTTCATTGGCACCTGTAGGCTATGTACATTTTCTGTTGAGCAGAATCTAAAAAAATAAGGTAAAATGTGAGTAATGGATAAAATTTATCAATGTCTATCAGAATATTTGTATCATCTGCTATTGTCCGTCGTATGGAAAAATAGTAACCTACATGCACATGTATGCATTTTATAAAAAAATTATGTTATGTGCTTGATATAATATCGTATAAACAACATAATGATTGGTGTTCCTGACATTTCAGAAGAAATCTCCCATTGAAGAAACGCTTTGGTGGTGTCAGTTAGGGACTGATAAGGACGGCTTTAAGACCAGTTTGTATTTTCTGCACATCATACATCACCTCAGC
Source organism: Lamellibrachia columna (assembly GCA_963662155.1). NCBI lineage: Eukaryota > Metazoa > Annelida > Polychaeta > Sabellida > Siboglinidae > Lamellibrachia > Lamellibrachia columna. Next base: position 69,781,576 of record OY759261.1, read on the forward strand.
ATCTATTCCAGCTGGTTATAAATACAACCATACTGAAATCAAATGTTTATTGAAGTCTTAAACAGCATTGCTGGGTATACACCTCCTCTCACAAAGGACAATAAATGAATGGAACAAATTGTCTACAGATTGCATAACTGCTAGCAGCGTGAATATGCTTAAAAACAAGGTTGACACATCTCAGGAGGGCCGGTCACACGAACATGAACACTGTTGGACTGTATGATAAGTCAATGGCTTCCTTGTCCGCTTGCCATCCGGGCCTTTGGCTTGGATGGCAAATCTTGTTAAATTATGTTAAAACCGATACAACACAGTGATTTACAACTACAATAAAGAAAATTGCACCAGTGGTTTATTAAAGGAAAACATTGACTCCATGTCTGATTGTAACATCACTTTGCTACAATCATGTTTTTATTTTCCGCACACATTTATATATATATATATATATATATAATGTTATAATTATTAGTGGAATTACATTAACTAACAGGTAGATATAAAATAAATTCTGTACTTGTTCTGTGTGTCAGGTTTTGGAACAGTTGCAACGCAAGATCACCCAGAGGGCAATTTCCTGCAGGAATATGCCGGGAAATTGCTTGGCAAGCAAAAAGCTTTAGCTGCACATAAGAAGTAGAAAGGAGGGTACAACATGTACCACTTCGTTGTTCAAGAGAAGGAGTTCTGGTTAGTTCATATGCATTACATTTTACTAATTATTGTATGTGATTAGTTAATGGATATCATCATATCTTGTATGAATTGTAAATTATACTATTGATTAATTCCTCTGTTTTCAGACATATGGTTATTTAGTCCTTACTTAAGTGTCTATTACTATAATATTATGTATTGGCTTAATCGAATCTAGTGTCGACGCCACTGAGCCATCACACAGGAAAGGTAGACTGGTCCTATATGAAAAGAATGGGAATGCTGTTTTGCGGGTGATGGTACATAGAGGTGTACCATATCTCTACATTTTTGCCACCACCCACATATCCACCAATGAAAAGGTGGTGATTGCAGATGTTTCGTGTTAGAAGGAGGTAGGGTACATCATACATGTTGATTACTTGAGCCTTACGCATATTTGTGTGTTTGTGTGTCTGTCTACAGATAGTATCTATAGGCTAGCTGTTCCCGTGTGTTTGCTTAATACTAAAATGTTTGCACATGACATTTGTAAACTTTGGAGGGTCTTTGACTGCCACAAATGAGCAGCAAATGGAGCCATTCAGAGGTGATTATAATGGCATCAATTGACAGTTAATCTGTATATGAAATGTTCTTATTGTACCTGACTTAGTTTTAGCAATATGGGTGATTATAACGTCTTCAATTTGGGGCCAACCATAACAAATTGTGCAAGGGTCTGCCTGTGCTACAAATAGAGACAGTTAAATAAAACAAATAGAGCATTAATTTGTAAACTGTATACTCATCTTAAATGTCAATATTGATAACTTAAAACATCATAAACACCTTGCATTGTGAAAAATAGCTGAAAGTCCACATTTGGGCAAAACCAATTTTACCCCACTACATCCCTTATGAAAATCCTGGCTGTGCCCCTGGCTAAGACTATAAGCCAGTCTTTATTCACTGTAAGCTTTGTTTTTATATTCTACCCTTTAATCTGACAATGCATATTTTGTACATATTTGGAATATTAAGTAGATTTAATAAGATTTAACAAGATTGCCATGCCAAACAACAAGTTCCAGATGGCAAGTGGACAAGGAAGCCATTGGCTTATTGAGAGTCGAACAAATTTCTCATCTATGTGTAGCCCACCCTTATCAAATATCTGTCAATTCTATTTTTAAACATATTCACACTACTAGCATTAACACAATCATTTGGCAGTTTGTTCCATTCATTTATCACCCTCTGTGAGAAAGAGTACTTTCTCATGTCCAACCTACACTGCTCCTTAACTAATGCTGCTTTGTGTCCTCTGGTTCTACTGCCTTCTTTAAGTTTGAAGAACATATTCCTGTCAACATCCTGATAACCATTCACTATTCTAAACACTTGGTCTCTAGTGTTGTCAAACCACATTGTAATAAGTGACTTTCGTAACTAAGGTCTCTCAATTCTGGAATCATTTTAGTTGCTCTTTGTTGTATTCTTTCTAGCTTGTCTACGTCCTTTTTATGATATGGCCTCCATGATTGAATACAATATTCCAAATATTGCTTTGTACAGGGGTATAATTAGCTGTTTCTCCTTATACATGATAGTTCTCCTAATTAGCCCTAGAATTTGATTTCCTTTCCAAGCAGTAATCCCACATTGCTCTGAAACTTTCATGTCAGCACTAAATGTTACTCCTAACTCCTTTTCTTGTGTGGTTCTACCTAGTACAGCATCCCGCATTTTATATTCTTCGTCCATGTTTCCATGTCCTATGTGTATACATTTACACTTCCCAAAATTGAATAACATTTGCCATTTTTCTGACCATTTAACTAATTTATCTAGATCATCCTGTAAACTTTGTTTATCTGTATCATTAGTAACCTTTCTGAATACGTTTGTGTCATCTGCAAATTTGAGTACTTTGCTAGATATATCATCTTCCAAATCATTTATATATATATATATATATATATATATATATATATATATATATATATATATATATATATATATATATATATATATATATATATATATATTAAAAACAGTATAGGGCCTAATACTGATCCCTGTGGTACCCTCCTCAAAACAGATTTCCAGTTTGAAATCTCACCATCTACTATTAATCTCTGTTTTCTGTGTGTAAGCCAATTTTCTATCCAGTTGACCTCATCATTACCTATGCCATGGGCTTTTAGTTTAAGTAACAATCTGTGATGTGGCACTTTATCGAAAGCTTTCTGAAAATCTAAGTAGACAACCCGTCATCTACCCACTTTGTAATTTCTTCAAAAAAACATAAGAGATTAGTTAGACATGACCTTGCTTTTAGGAACCCATGTTGAGATGTATTTATTAATTTATGTTACAAGGTATTCCACCATGCAGTCTCTAATTAATGTTTCGAGTAATTTACATACAGCTGATGTTAAACTCACTGGTCTGTAATTTTCTGGCTTGTTCCTCGATCCCTTCTTAAATAGTGACGTAATGTTTGCTTCTTTCCATTCTGAAGGAACTATTCCTTCTTCTAGTGACAAGTTAAACAATTTTGCAAGTGGTGTACTAATTTGCTCAACAATTTCCTAAAGCAGTGTTGGTGGTATCCCATCAACTCCAGGTGATTTATTATCTTTCATCTTCTTAATTTTGGTTGCTATCATTTCAGGAGTTACAAATAACTGCCCTAAATGTTCTGATGTATTGCCCTCAAATTTAGTAAATGGAACTGGAAGTGAGCTGATATCTTCTGTGGTAAAAACTGAGCTGAAATACTCATTCAGGACCTCTGCCATTTGAAACCCGCCTGAAATTATGTTTCCCCTGTTGTTTTCCAGTGGTCCGACCTTATCTCGAACTTTGTTTGATTCGGTTATACCAATTATGTGAGGGTCAATATCTTCTATCATAATGTTTAATTTGTTTTTCTTATTTACTAAACTCCTAGCATTTAAACACACGCATCTATAACCTGCTTCAGACCTTTTTTTCGGACATTCTGTTATTGGTTTATCTGTACTAGTGGCCTCTTGTCCTGCTTGAGGCATCTCTAAGTAACCCCCCTGCGCTTCTAGTTTAAATAATGTTTACTACCAAAAATATTTGATATGCTACCCATGCCACTGTCTACTGCTGCTGAGAGTCCATCCGCAAATACTGCTGCCCCCTTTCCACTTAGATGAAGCCCATCCTTCATGTACTTATCCACCCGTCCTTCATGTACATATCCGCCCTTCCAACAAAACTTCCCCACAAATCCACAAAACCAACTTCCTCTTCCCTACATAGCTTCTCGGCTAGCATGTTAATTGCCATCCCCCGGCAATTTCGATATCTATGACCCCTCCTTCCTATTACTGGTAAAATCCCTGACAATATTACCTCCTCAACCCGCATCTGCTTTAGTGTTCTGACCAAATTCCTGTATTTCCTAACTATGGCAGTTGTACCCTCCCTCTCTATGTTATTTGTCCCTACGTGTACTAAAACAGATCCACCCTTGCCCGAACCCACGATGTTTTCTACCCTCTCAGTTATCGCCTCTATTTTGCCCCCTTGTTTAAGACTCTGTCGGTCTTCCTAACTATTGAGTCCCCTACAAATACCCTCGCTCTCTTTCTCACCCCCTCTATCACTGCCTCGGAATAGCTCTTCCAATGGATCCCTTCCATCACATTCTGTCCTGCAGCCTTGTCACTTGGTGACAGACTTTTATCAGGCTCTCTCTCACTCATCAACCTGTCACCTTTCCCTCCCATCACCTTCCCTCCTGACACACTCCCTCCCGTCTCCCTCACTCCCATCGCCTTAACTATCGTCTCCTTGCTTCTTTCTCCCCCACTCCCCTTTCCTTCGAGCCATTTGTCTTCCCTCCCATTTCTTTCCTTCTCGTCTCCTTTCGTCCTGTCTCCCTACGTCCCGTCTCGTTATGTCCTGTCTCCCTATGTCCCGTCTCCTTACGTCCTGTCTCCCCATCACCTTACCTCCCCTCAGCCTCCTCCCAGACTGAGGTGAGCTCTCCCTAGCATCTCTCTCATCATCTTCCCTCACTTTATCATCTACTGTCCCCCCACCAGAACCACTGGTGCAACCCACCTGCTCCCTTCCCACCACTGCCACAACGAGCAGCCTCAGCTGTTCTAACTCCACCTCAAGTTCCTTCATCCTCAAGTAATATATATAAGGAAATTTATAAACTAAAATGGCAGCATAGGCATATAAAAAGGCCTACAATACGACCGATCGATGATGCACATTTAAAAAAAATCTGGAATGCTAAAATATATATACTTGTATACCTTGAATTACTTTTATTGTAAAATGCTTCCCACAAGTCACATTTGTTGTTTTCCCTTGCAGCTCCAGAAAGGCCACACACACGGTGGAGTGAGGAGGAGACCATGCTAAACACATCATATTTTGAAAAGAGTATGATGGAGAGTCATTACCTGGTCAGTTATTGTACTTGTATATAACAGATCAGTTTTCCTCTTATTTAGGCACAAGATATATTATTGTAAAATGAACAGAATGCAATATTTTGGGCCCATGATCTATTAAAGTTAATAAAACATAACTAATAAAGTTTCATGCTAGCATTTTACTATTAAACATACATTTATTTCATGGACTGGTGGAAAAATATGTCATTAATTCTTTTACTAACAGTTTGCATTGATATGGGTGATAAGAATGCTGCATCGTGAAGTTTGATGACGCTTGGATGGTTCCTATGATACATCTGCTTCAAAATTGTATTGTGCTACTCTTAAAATATACATTCAAAGATTACATTGAGTGATGTTTTGATTAATTAAACAATATTAAGGTAACCCATACAAGAGGACAATAGATGTAACTGATTCACTTTAACAACTGTTTTTTTCTGCTCAATTGTTGCATTAACATTTCTTTCAACAGGAAAGACCAAGATAGAAAAGATACGACACAATTGGATCATCATAAAGACGACAATTAAACAACATGAAAAGACTGAACAGTAGAGGATAAAGAAGAGACATGATCGTTTAACAAGAGATTTGTAGTCAAACCATGATGGAATTGATGGTATGCAAGCCATGATGGTATTGATGGTATGCAAACCATGGTGGTATTGGTGGTATACAAGCCATAATGGTATTAATGGTAGGCAAGCCATGTTTGATTAGATGTATTGGGCCTATACGGTAAAAATATTGCCTTTCCTTTTGCTTTAAGAATGTGCTATAAAACCAATGAGCCTTTTGTGTATGCCATTACACTTAGCACCAATCGAAATGAGTCATTTTAGAGCTTATACACTTATTAGGTGTTATTCTTATAAATTATTCTTATTGAATTGCATCAAATACTTTGTTACACAGACTGACTAATCAGCAACTAGCATTGGTTATACATGTGTATATATATCATATATATATATATACATGGAAGACAGTTCGTAAGAAACACAGGACTGTGCCTACCAAGTTAGTGCAGAAAGGTTCAGCAATCGTTGGCAGTGCAAATAATGTGGCAATATGAGCGGCTAAACTGTTAGATCTCTGCTGGGCAAATGTATTTGCTTCACGTCTTGATCCAAACTTAACAGCTGTGCTGCTGAATGCATATCTGGACTCCTCATTGACCCTTGACGTTGTGGTAGAACAGGTGAAGTCTACTGAGATGTACAGTTTTTTTCACATCACCTGTAACTGCCCACTTCCGAAGGTATTCTTGTCTGCAACGCTATGGCCAGAGGGTGCATACATCTGGTGGTGGAGAAATCATACCCGAGAACACAGGCATGATGGCACAAACATTGATGTGAAATAATCAGCTGCTAGTAGGAGCAATCTTACAGACTCTCAGTGATGAAAGTTATTTTATGCAACTGTAGAGGCTTGCCAAATAATGCCTCAAAATTACATCACAGGCTGTGTGTGCTGGACATATTGAATAATGATGACACTGATATTGTATGTCTCCAATAAACTTGGTTCAGTAAACAAGATCTTGGATCTTTAAATACGCTGCACTCAGATTTTCATGGCACAGGGGCAGCTACAGTAGATTATAGGGATCGCCTATGCAGGGGCCATAACCCAGGAGGAGTGGCCATACTGTGGCGCACTTGCCCTGATAGGCATGTTGCATGTTTAAATCTGGATATTGACTGGCTAACTGGAATAGAAATTAATTATAATAACCAGAAGTATGTTATACTATGTGTATACATGCCCTATGAATCTCGTGATCACGAAGACCTCTTTTTAGAACATCTTGATACTTTAATTCACGGTTTTTTACCAGATGCTATGATGATTACAATCATAGCCCCCATAATTAAAAATAAGGAGGGTGACCTGTCTTATAACAACAACTACCGACCCATTGCTCTAGCCACAATTGCTAGTAAATTATTTGAATCCTTGATATTATCCAGGGTTTCTACTTTTTTTATCTACATGTGTAAACCAATTTGGATTTAAAAAGCATCACTCAACTGAAATGCTCGTATTTTTATTAAAAGAACTCTTTCGACACTACATAGCGAATGGCTCGTCTATGTATGTTACTATGCTGGATGCCTATAAGGCCTTTGACCAAGTCAATCATAGTAAGCTATTCACCAAACTAATTGACCAGGGATGTCCTTTTATTGTTCGCATTCTTTATTACTGGTACAGAACCCAGAAATTCACTGTCAGATGGTGTTGTAGCTTCTCAGAATTTTTTACCGTTTCAAACGGTGTTAAGCAGGGTGGAATTCTTTCTCCACATCTTTTTAACGTTTACATGGATGACTTAAGTGTAAATTTTAATAAATTACAAATTGGCTGTCTTAATGAATCATATGATGTATGCCGATGACCTTTGTGTTTTTTCACCTAGTGTTGCGGGGTTGAGAAAACTCACCAATTGTTGTGCCGAGTATGGCAATATGTTTGATATAACATACAACGCCAATAAATCTTTCTGTATGGTTATTGATAACAAACCTAGGGACAAGAAAAATATTCATCCTGTTGTTATCAATAACCATACACTACCTTACACTGAGAAATGTAAATACCTTGGCCATATTATAAACAATAATCTTACTGATGATGACGATATTGCCAGGCAGAAAAGATGTATCTATGCTCAGGCAAATGCTTTAGCCAGAAAATTTTACTTATGCAACAATTCCATTAAAACAACTTTATTTAATTCATTCTGTGGTTCAATGTACACCTCAAGTCTTTGGTGTCATTTTAAAAAACAGAGTCTGAAAGGTATTACTGTCGCTTATAACAACAGTTTTAGAATTATACACAACCTGTCACCCCGCTGTAGTGCAAGCCATATGTTCGCCACTAATTATGTTAAATCCTTTAATGAACGTATTCGCTCATACATTTTTAGCCTTTTATGCCAGTTGGAAAAATCCGACAATATACTTTTTGTGAATTATCTTCACACTTTTATTTATTATTGAAGTCCATTGATTAAACATTGGATTGATCAATTGTATGCTTTTAATTCATGATGTTTGTACTTTTATACTTATATATTTTTTATCCTGACTTATCTTATATATATTTTTACTACACGTCATGTATTTATATATATATTTTTCTCACTACATGTACCTCTATTGTTCATCATGCGTGTATATGTATGTTTTTTATACCTGTATGTATTTATAATATTATGAATCAGTTCTGTGATGAGAATAACTGGATGTCTGGTGAGCTGTTATTGCCTGCCAATACCTTTACTTATTTGAGTGAGAGATGGGATTCAACCTCATGGTTGGATCATTGTGTGTCAACCATTGACAGTCATGATGTGATACAAAATATGTTTTATACAATTCGTGTACATCAAACCACATTCCTATGTGCATTGAAGTTTCCCTGCAGCTAGTGCCCCAGGTTGGGGGTTCCCCAATCCATGAATGTAAAAAATCAGCTGGTGCCAATTTAGTGACAACTGTATTAATGGTTCTGCTAAGGCAACAAAAAATAACCTAAAAACTTTAAATTTACCATATGATGCTATTATTTGTAATAATGTAAACTACACAGACGATGCACATATATCTGCAATAAATGTTCTTTATGATGATTTAATAGAACTCATGTCAAATGCTAGTGATGAACTGGGGAGTCAGCAGGGTGATATAAATGTAGACCTGGCTGGAATGGTCATGCCACATATATATATATATCCACACTGCTTCTAGAGAATGTTTTGTAATGTGGGTTGATGCTCATAAACCTAAAAATGGTCCTATTTTTTTAACTCGTCATCATCAATCATCTAGGGCTAGGTTTAAATATGCGATGTTTTATTAAAAATCACGAGAGTCAACTCAGGAAGGATTCATTAACAAAGAAGTTGTCACAGAGTAAGCCAGAACACTTCTGGAAAGGGATACATCAAATTAACAATTGTAACAAACCTCTACCTAACAGTGTTGAGGGTATTTCAGGGAAGGAGGAAATTACTGAGTTATGGAGATCTCACTTTAAACAGTTATTTAATTGAATTAGTGATATAGATCTTCAACAAATAAAACATGATGTCAGATATACAAATGATATAGTTGTGGAAGTAAGTGTAAGTTGAAAATGCTATTAAACATCTGGATATAAATAAGACGTGGTATGGATGGCATACCAAATTTTCGGAATTTAGGTCTTGCGCCTGTGTGGCTGCACCGATCGACGCTCTCCATAACTACAGCTGATTCTGCTACGTCTACCCAGTCTACAGCGCTCAACTTTGTATATGTGTTTTATGAATACACCAGGAGGACGCTGGTGTGAGTGATTTTATCAAGTGTTTGTGTCTTTCTACTATTTTATCCGACTTACATTTGTGATTGCACCTGTGTGACATTGACAAGTTGGCGATCAGTCATGTGTTACCCGAACAAAGTGGACATTGCTTGCACGCCCTCCTTGACCCGAGACTACCTGTATCGGTTACGGTCCAGCGGTCACAGTCACTTTAGGCTTAACAATACTGCCTGGAGAGCTGCTTGTGAAGCAGGGGTGGCACTACAGCGGCCCACCCATCGAGGTTACCGTGGAGGTGCACGCAAACAACGACCGATACGTGTAATTGTATCTGCACGACCAATAGCACCTGCTAAGTCCGTACCTCGAGTACGCCACCTAACGAGTATCAGCACAAGGACAATAACACCATCACTGAAAGTTGTTTTGCTAAACACCAGATCTCTCTGCAACAAAGTATCTGTTGTGAGTGAAATGTTACTAGATGCTGCTGCTGACATCACCTTCTTCACAGAGACATGGTTGCGAGATGAGCACCAAGACATAGTGAACGATCTAACCCAGCCGGGGTTCGAGTTTAAGAAACTCAACCGATCGCAGAAGCGTGGCGGTGGTCTGGGTGTTCTGCACAGAAGTTCACTGAACTTGGTTGTGCGCAGATCTGCAGTGACACCGACACATTTCGAGGTTTTACAACTGTCGTGTGACAAGCCATCGTACTACTTTGTGTTGATATATAGTAACGTCATTTGCGATCATCCCCGGACGACTATTGATATTGGGCGATTTCAATATTCACTTCGACAATGCACTATCGCCTGGAGTAAGCCGAATAACGAACATTATGGCATCGACAGGACTCGTCCAGCACATGACTGGTTCCACGCACCGTTCCAGCCACACACTGGATGTCGTTATCTCGCGAAAAGAAGACACCATCCTCACATCCCCTGCTGTTATCCTACCGAACACATTCTCAGATCATCACACAATAATATTCTCTATTGAAGGAGACGCGCCGCGCCTTCCAACCAACAAGTGGCGAGGGCGCGACTACCGTCACGTGAACCTGGATTTGTTCAAATCTGACCTTCATGCCGCAATAACTTCACACGACGGCAACATCAGCGATGGCGTTGATGACCTCCTACAACAATTTGAACATTCGGTGTCCGCCACACTCGATATCCATGCCCCGGTTGTGTCGCGAACTAGAAAATCCAAGAAAAGCCAGCCATGGTTTGACGATGAAACCTTGTGCTTGAGGCGAAAGCGACGTGCACTCGAAAGAAAATGGCGCCTATCCGGTCTCGAAATCGACAAACAGATCTACACGTCGCAAATAAACAACGTCAAACAACACATCAGAAACGCAAAAGTTGCTTACTACGATGCAGCACTGAACAACGCTGATGCAAAAACAACATTCCAGGTGTTACATTCACTAACCGAAAGCAGTGACCGGAAATTGCCTGATCGCAAGAACGATGAAATCTTGTGTAATGGCTTCGCTGAGTTCTTTGAAGAAAAGATCCAGAAAGTCGTTGGTTTTACGCGCTCGAAAGTAACAATAGAAGGTATCGTGATGCCAACCCTGCCTGCTGCTCCACCTGCGTTGCAAAGTCTGAACAGTCTCTGTTCAACTGACGCTGAAGAGCTGCAAGCGATCATCAAGTCTAGACCAACGAAATGCTGTCCACTTGACGTGCTACCTACATGGCTACTTAAAACTACTTAAACCGCCACGCTATCCACGCTCGTCAATATCGTAAATGCGTCACTAATCACAGGAACATTTCCTAAACAATTTAAAACCGCCCTAGTGACACCATTACTGAAGAAAGCCTCGCTTGACCAGAACGAACTAGGGAACTATCGTCCCATCTCCAACCTCGCTTTCATCGGAAAGTTGATCGAGCACGTTGTCCTCAAACGCCTTAATCAGCACATGACGACGAATAACTTGCATGATAAAATGCAATCCGCTTACAAACAACACCATTCCACTGAAACAGCTCTGATGAGAGTACAACACGACATAGTGCGAAACCTCGATTCAGGACGGTGTGTTATGCTGGTTCTCCTGGACACGAGTGCAGCATTCGACACAATTAACATTGACATATTGTTGAACACTCTGGGTTCACGTTTCAACATCGGCGGCACGGCATTGGACTGGTTTAGGTCATACTTTACCGGCAGATCACAGTGTGTCACAGTTGGTTCGTCTTCTTCGATCACAACTCTGATTTACCATGGAGTTCCGCAAGACTCAGTTCTAGGACCAGTGATGTTCAATATGTACACGACATCCAGTCACCGCACAATCTACGAGTCTATGGCAGCCCCAGCTTGGAGCTACCTGGGCTAACATTGACATCTACGGACGCAGTGAGAAATCTGGGCTGCTACTTTGATAGGCATATGCAATTGGACCGCCTCGTGTCCAGCTACTGCTCTTCGGCATATTACCATCTGCGACTGATCAGCAGAATCCGACACCTGCTGACGCGAGACGCGTGCCATGCCGCAATACGTTGTCTTGTGCTGAGTCGCCTCGACTACTGCAATGGTCTACTCGGTGGACTGAACAATGGACTGACAAACCGACTCCAACGAGCACAAAACTCTGCCGCTCGCGTTATCAACCGTGTCAGACGGCGAGATCACGTCACACCGATTCTGCGATCGCTGCATTGGCTGCCGATCAAGATGAGAGTAACATTCAAGATCTGTACTTGCATGTATAAGATCCTGCATGGCTTGGCCCCGGACTACCTCAATTGTGCGATAGCTCGCAACGCGCCTACTCGTGCATTGCGATCGGCGAGTGACACAACATTGCTCGCAGTGACGGTGCCGAGGAGAACGGTCGGAAGGTGCAGCTTTGCAGTGGCAGGTCCAACCATGTGGAACAGCTTGCCTAAGAGTGTGAGAACAACTGAGACATTGGCAGCTTTCCGAAAACAACTAAAAACTCACTTATTTCGTTCACACTACCTGCCTTGATGACACTGATTTGTATTCTATGAAGCTGCTTGGTTTTAAATTGTTCGGTTTGAAATCGTATTTTTACACACTAATTTATTGTTTTATAATGATTTATCTTAGATTATTTATTTATTTTTACTTACTTATTTCTCTTAGATTACTTATTTATCTACCTTAGACTATTAATTTGATCTTATCTTATGTATTTAATTAGTCTATATTTTAGATTTGGTCAACACGTCATTGTAATGTGTTCTTATTTATCTTAGCTTATTTACTTTTTATCTTAGCTTATTTATTGTTATCTTACCTTATGTATTTAGTGAATTTATATTTTAGATTTAGTCAACACATCATATTATTGTGAAGCGCTTTGATTGGTATTTAGTTAGCTAAAAAGCGCTATATTAAGAAACGGAATTATTATTATTATTATTATATGTTGAACGCCTTAAACGTTGTGATAAGTCCATTGTGGCTTTACTTGCAATGTGCATAACTGGGTTTTTGTGCATGGATTCTTACCTAATTCTTTGTCTATTGTGCTTGTTCCAATTATCAAAGATAAATTTGGCAAGATTTACAGTAAAGAAAATGATTGACCTATTGCATTAACAAGTATTATGTAAAAAATATATTGTTGGATAGAATGTCAGTTATGCTATCTACTATGTCCGATCAGTTTGGCTTAAAAACATGGGACAGACGTGTATTTATGTCTTAAAGGAAGTTATTGACAGGCACATAAGTCTAAATGGGTCAATGTTTATGTGTTTTCAGAAGTTGATTTACAGGGTTGTGCCTGGATACATTGTTAGACTGCTTATATATTGATATTCAAATCAGACTATGTGTACAAGATGGTAATGTGATTCGAAATATTGTGTATACATTCATGCTGAGACTTGATGCCTCTTATAATAAGCTGGCGATTGCAATAGTGAACAGTGATTGAAAGTGGTTTTCGAGAATACGACGACATTGGATAGAGATGTATATACATAATAGTTTTGATTGAGTCTACATTTGGTAGGCCCCATTGTGCAATACTCTTATATTTTGTTTACTTTATTTGTATGTTTTTCTTTTATATGTACATATGTACATGCTGCACAATTGAATCTGCAATAAAGATTTTGAATTGAATTTTTTTTTTATGTATATGTGTGTTAGAGTTTATTGTGTCAGAGGCAATGTTTTTTTAACATGACATAGTCAAGCCAGTTAATGGAGGAATAGCCATGTCCGTATATCTGTATTCAAATGCAAATGTCTCACAAACTAGATGATTTACAGTTTGCTATTTGTTCATTGATATAAATTAAGGTGCACAAAACGTAATATGGATTGTAACGGAGACAAACTTCACTACATGTTTGACAGTACCTTCTTTGCAGAAAGTAGGCATAGATTCATACCAGAATACTATTTAAATGGCAACAGTCATGTTAAGTTACAACTATTAATGTCAACAGATAAAGCAAGGAAAATGTATAATTTAGCACAATTTTGTAAATCATTGAATTGATTCAGCATATGATGGTTCCTAAATGAAGTGATCTAGAGTAAGCATGTTACTATGAATCTGTGGTACACTACTGTCATCGTTTCCATGATGATGTTAAAAATGCATTTATGCAGTAGATCTATGTTAGTTACCATCTCTGTGTGATGACATGTATTTAAGAATTTAATTATTTAGTCTGGTAGTTATATATTATGTAATATGTAAGTTACATAATTGTTGTGTTGATAGTTTGCATTTTGGAACTATCTATTTTATACATGTCAGTTAGACATTTGTGGTCCTGACCTACAAATAAAGTTCAAAGATAATGATCATAGGCGTAAGAGGCGGGCACCCCCCCAAAAAAAAAAATTTTTAACGAAAGGATTTCAGCACCAAAAAACAAATTAATTGTTAAATGAAGCAAAACAACAAAACAACAAAACAACAGTGTCGCACTGACCGGAAACCAACAGATAACGGTGAAACAAACAGAAAATTTAATAATAAATATATTACAGACAAAAACTGATGTGAGCACTCCCCCCTGGCTCAATCTCAATATACATGAAAAGGACGCATGAATATTTGGGCAAAAGGCCCTCCCCTCCCCAAACTGAGTCGATCCTGTTCGCCTATAATATTGATGTAAAGGTTTCATTATTTTATTGCTGCATTAGATTGTTTCATATGCTGCAGTAGCCATTACATCTCGGTTCTCTTTGCATGGTAAAGCATATCGGTATGTGTTAAATGTACCTATAACTACACGTACTGTTTTGCTTTTTTACTTTAATTTCTGTGCAAAGTTGTATTCCGAATAAATTAGATGTCTGCACGTGTATTAGTTTGTATTTTTAAATGCAATTGTTTTATTTTTTTTTAAATGCGTGCTGATGTTCCATGTTTTTATATAACAAATATAGGCCTTCTACAGTCCACATATTATATTACAATATATCAACGTAATGTGACTGTTAATATTAATTAAACCATTCATTAACCACATTTTTGTGTAAAGGGCCTGCTTTTAAACAAATTGCAGCAGACATTTCAAATGTTGATGACAGTTTATTAATAGATCATATAATAAGTCAATAGTGTATTACTTTTTTATTATATTCAGTTATTCACACTGTTATGCTACAGGACAGATCAGGTTTGTTTGCACATTACTCAAACAATGCCAAGACCAGTAGAAAATACGCAAAATCAGGATTAGAGTCAAGTAGTGCGTGTTCGGATGATCCATTATAGTTGCTATGGATTTTGATGGACAATTTGCCTGTAAAGCAATGTAAGCTAGGTATCAGTAGCCTATAGTATCTATATATAAATATGCCATTGCCAATTTTCCAAGTATAACATTGGTTTAAGAATAAAATTGTCGAACATGAATCATGATGAGTTCATTCTAATGTAATGTGAAGCGCCAAGAGATGTGTTGATCGTGAATTATATTGTCTATGACTGTGGCTGTGCTGGTGTGCACTCGGCTGCCATGTATAACTCTGACTGGAACTCTAACCCAAACCTATACCCAACTAGGCTGCATACTGCATGTATCTTAGTCATGGACTATGAGTATATATTAGGTATGAGTACTGCCTGAGTGACTGTGACTAAGTGCTCCACTTCGGCCTTCCGTAGCCTTAGGCTTAGACTTAGTCTTAGAACTGCCACTGTCGGTAACGCAGTCATATTCAGCTGCTGCTTACCTTACATATTATACTCAGTAAGCATTAGAGTTGTGTAACTAGCATGGCAGTCTGATGCCGGGGTATAATGTCGCATTGTCGACTATGACAAGGGATAACGTGTAAAGTAAGTACAATTTCGCGCTACACTACAGAAAAAACACAAGTGCCATTTATTTTCATGAAAAAACTGTGTCGCAGGTCATAAAAGGTCAGCCAGTGGACGCTCATTAGTTGTAATTTTATATAGGTGAAATCACTAGATTGCCTGTCTGTACATATATCAGCTGTACAGGTAATATTGTTTTTACTGAAAACAACATTACCTGTACATACAATTAGTATACTTATAAATATGCAATTGAAATAGAAAACAAGTACCTATATTTATAAAAAAAGGTTAACTGAAATCATACAGGACAAAATTTATGCATATTCGACCGTGAAAATTCATGTAACTTTTGTCATTATAAATGTACAGGTAATGTGGTATTTTAGCACTGTACAGGTAATGCGGTATATAGTGTTATATATATATATATATATATATATATATATATATATATATATATATATATATATATATATATATATATATATATATATATATATATATATATATATATATATATATATATATATATATATATACATATGTGTATATACACACACACACACATTTTTCAAGCCCGGCCCGGCCCAGGCCCGCAAACTAGAATTTAGGCCCAGGCCCGACCCAGACAGTGAATGTTTGGCCCAGGCCTGGCCCGGCCCGCAAGTTTCAGGCCCATACCTGCGGGCCAAAGACGGGTAAGCCCGCGGCCCGCAAGCCCACGATCCACTAAGTTTAGAGAAGAAAAAACTGTAATCTTATAAGAAATACGAAACACAAATAAACTGTAAAACAGACTTATTGTTTTAATAAATAAAAAATAATATAATACATTGTATAATGTTTACTACTGAAATACTAATGTCAGTTGTTGTTTAGTAGTGTCTAGCTAGTAGCTAGTACTAGCTACTACTATATGTCACCCACTGGCACTGACACCCAGTGGCATTTCCAGCAGGCCTGCAGTCACTAGTCTGAGACAGATCAGGTTGAGACGTGTGAATTAGTACAAGTGTGAATGAATCAGTACTGGGGAAATTGTAAATACTAAATAGTAGTCACTAGTTCACACAATTTAAAAATACCAATTACCAACTGGGGTGGGTACTGGACTACTGGGTACTGGCACTACTGGGCAGTGGCCAGTTGGCTGGTCATTCAGGCAGGCAATGTTTGGAGGGAAGACCTAGACAATAAAATGTCCATGGGTTTGGTCAAAGGGTGATTAAGTTGATGGTCAATCATGGCTTGATTGCCTCTGCAAATATGTTTAAAGTAAATATTTGGGGCTGGCTGCTTCCAGCCAGGTGAACTTAAGTGGCCTGGTATGGGGTCATTAGATCTATGCAAAAGGGTACATTCATGCCAAAAATGTGCGGTTTACAGAGTCTAGACATTACGGATTAAGGGATAGGAAGTTAAGTTTGAGCTGAAGAAAAATGATGGGAAACATGCATTAATTGGGAAACAAGCCAGTGAAACAAGTGTCACTACTCCAATCACAGTGTCTTGGAAAGTTTTAAGAATTACAATACAAAGATATGGGCATGCGACTATGCATATGTTTTATATGAAATGTCTCTATTAAAAGAATGCACATTATTAAAATGATCCAATTGTTGAAAAGAGGTTAAACTGCATTCCAATATATAAAGCACTAGTGTCATTTATAATTCCATGCAAGGTCTCAATTTGCAACTATATAATACTAAAGAAATAATTTTAAGCATTCATTAACCGGAATTACAATTTATAATCAGTTTTTATTAATAATAAAATTAATAATCTGGGTTTTGTATGAATATTTTATTATGTCCAGGCCAAGCCCGGCCCGGCCCGCTCACACTAGGCCCAAGCCTGGCCCATGCCCGATGTGTTTAATTTTTTTCAGCCCAGGCCCAGCCCGGGCCCGCAATATGTAGGCCCGGGCCTGGCTTGGGCCGGGGGCCGGGCCTGGCTTGGCCGGACCCAAAGCAAGGCACTAATATATATATATATATATATATATATATATATATATATATATATATATATATATATATATATATATATATATATATATATATATATATATATATATATATATATATATATATATATATATATATATATATATATATATATATATATATATATATATATATATATACATATACATATGTGTACATATTATTTTAGACTCTGCACATACATCCCTACACCTTGTATGATGAATAACGAGTGAACTGAAAGCGCATAACAGTACTTCGTACAGCAAGTTTTGGACAAAGAATTCTTCACATAACCCCAAAAAACTTTTAAAAATAATCTTTCAGTAGTAAATAAAAAGGAGGCGTAGACAAAAAGGAAGTGGGCGGGAACAAGAAATTAGTTTCTTTTTTACTAGGCCTTAACACATTATTTTATGTCATGTTTTGAATTTTGACGTTTTGTCATCTTGCTGTCTGCTAACAAAAGGCTAAGCAAAATTTCATTTGGCTAAAGAAAATTTGAACCGTGTTTCTTAGGACACTTGGCTTCTTTCCCTTGACTCTATATTGTTGTGATCTCACGTGTGTCACAACTAGAATATGATCTGTGTATGTAAATTGTTTGACTTATTTACATTATTCAAGATCCCATCCACCTGGCAGGTCCCATCCCTGTGCTCAAGAGGAAGCATATAGCCCTGGTACAATTATTAATTTTGGTTAACTTCGACAATACATAGTTTTACATATTTTAGATCCCTGCCAAAATTTCGGATATCCGACAACATGTTCTGTGTTATCTAATATATAAAGCAAAGTGTATGTCTGTCTGTCTGTCTGTATGTCTGGCTGTCTGCTGCGTCCTGTGCACGGCTGCATGCGCGGGTCGATCCGGACGAAACTTTCCCAGGGGCACTTCTGACAAACATGGGGGTTGGGTGTGGAACCATCCTCATGGGCCCATGGGGGTTGGGGGTCAACAATTAAAAAAGGTTGCTGCGGAAGTTGCAACCAGGCGTGGGTTATTAGCAATTGTTATTTTTTTTATTGAATTAACTCAATTTAATTAATAATATTTCCAGATTAATTAACTAACTAAATTAATTAACTTTACCAAAAGGAGTTAATTTAATTTAATTTAATTGACACATTCCCAATTAACTCTCAGTTTAGTGCTCATTTAACAGTTGATTTTATTGTATGGTTCAAAATGGGGAGATGTAAAGAAGGGTAACACAACATCAGTTTGGGATGTTTTACCGTGTAAACTTAAATCAAAATTATGCCAGTTCTAGTGATGCATAAAAATAGTATATACATATTTAAGTGCTAGTGTGTAAAGGTGAAACCTAATGATTTGGTATAAAACACTGCATAAATAACAAATTGGTGCACAGAAATTAAAACTGTTTTAAATATGTAAACATTTCTACCAACACATGATTTAATTGTTAATTGAATTTAAATTAATTGCTAATTAAATTAACTTAATTGATTTGTGAGGTTAATTTTATTTTATTTTATTGACCTGATAAATGTGTGAAGTTAATTTAATTTGATCATGTCTAAGTTAATTGTAATTTAATTAATTAACCTTTCAAGTTAATTGCCCCATACCTGGCTGCAACTGTGAACTTTTGTCTATATCATTGTAAAGATAAATATACATATGCGTTTGTTGTTGGATATATGCAGCAATTTTGAATACTTTCAAGTTATTCCAGTTTGTTGGTATTCCCGTAGAGGTGTTTATTTACAGTTTGTTCGTATCCCCGTACAGGTGTTTATTTACAGTTTGTTCGTATCCCCGTACAGGTGTTTATTTACAGTTTGTTCGTATCCCCGTACAGGTGTTTATTTACAGTTTGTTCGTATCCCCGTACAGGTGTTTATTTACAGTTTGTTCGTATCCCCGTACAGGTGTTTATTTACAGTTTGTTTGTATCCCCGTAGAGGTGTTTATTTACAGTTTGTTTGTATCCCCGTACAGGTGTTTATTTACAGTTTGTTTGTATCCCCGTAGAGGTGTTTATTTACAGTTTGTTTGTATCCCCATAGAGGTGTTTATTTACAGTTTGTTCGTATCCCCGTAGAGGTGTTTATTTACAGTTTGTTTGTATCCCCATAGAGGTGTTTATTTACAGTTTGTTTGTATCCCCGTAGAGGTGTTTATTTACAGTTTGTTCGTATCCCCGTACAGGTGTTTATTTACAGTTTGTTCGTATCCCCGTACAGGTGTTTATTTACAGTTTGTTTGTATCCCCGTAGAGGTGTTTATTTACAGTTTGTTTGTATCCCCGTAGAGGTGTTTATTTACAGTTTGTTTGTATCCCCATAGAGGTGTTTATTTACAGTTTGTTTGTATCCCCGTAGAGGTGTTTATTTACAGTTTGTTCGTATCCCCGTACAGGTGTTTATTTACAGTTTGTTCGTATCCCCGTACAGGTGTTTATTTACAGTTTGTTTGTATCCCCGTAGAGGTGTTTATTTACAGTTTGTTTGTATCCCCGTACAGGTGTTTATTTACAGTTTGTTTGTATCCCCATAGAGGTGTTTATTTACAGTTTGTTCGTATCCCCGTAGAGGTGTTTATTTACAGTTTGTTTGTATCCCCATAGAGGTGTTTATTTACAGTTTGTTTGTATCCCCGTAGAGGTGTTTATTTACAGTTTGTTCGTATCCCCATAGAGGTGTTTATTTACAGTTTGTTTGTATCCCCGTAGAGGTGTTTATTTACAGTTTGTTTGTATCCCCGTAGAGGTGTTTATATTTACAGTTTGTTTGTATCCCCATAGAGGTGTTTATTTACAGTTTGTTTGTATCCCCGTAGAGGTGTTTATTTACAGTTTGTTTGTATCCCCGTAGAGGTGTTTATATTTACAGTTTGTTTGTATCCCCATAGAGGTGTTTATTTACAGTTTGTTTGTATCCCCGTAGAGGTGTTTATTTACAGTTTGTTTGTATCCCCGTAGAGGTGTTTATTTACAGTTTGTTTGTATCCCCGTAGAGGTGTTTATTTACGGTTTGTTTGTATCCCCGTAGAGGTGTTTATATTTACAGTTTGTTTGTATCCCCATAGAGGTGTTTATTTACAGTTTGTTTGTATCCCCGTAGAGGTGTTTATTTACAGTTTGTTTGTATCCCCGTAGAGGTGTTTATATTTACAGTTTGTTTGTATCCCCGTAGAGGTGTTTATATTTACAGTTTGTTTGTATCCCCATGGAGGTGTTTATTGATAGAAAACATCTATATATAGCATAACATTCATACACTGGTTACATCAAAGTTGCATTGTAGCTGTCCATAACCTTGTCCGTGGCTTCAGCAAAAAAACACTGGCCTATATAATAATGTAGATCAGTGGTTCGGCCCATGCGAGCGAAAACACTTCACGGTTCACCGGTCACGCCGTTGGATGGCCGAAATATCCGACACCCGTCTGAACCAATGTTAAACACTATTCGGTTTTATGGATTTTGAGAACATATGCGACGACCCTAGTACTGAATGAAGACAAACCTTTTGATGGTAGTTTTTCTGATTTCTCGACAACAGGACGCGGACGAAACGTGGTTTCTAACGACGCTCCAATCTGTCGATTTGTTGTAGAGACGACTCTGTCAGAACGGTCACTAATCTCGCCGTCTTTTTCGCGGGGACAGATGCATTCTGTGCGTGTAGATTGCGACAGATTCATATATGACGTAAACACGTTCATTACAGTGAACGCGGTTACCAAACCTGCGCTATACACCAAGAGCACTTTACGCGACAACATGTCTGTGAGCCGAGGCGGGTAAGAATTAATAGAATTGCGCATGCTCAGAACGTAGTTATATGGAGGTCAGTTGAACGCAACGACCTGAATCAATCAAGCCACAGGGTGAATCGACAGGTAGCGACAACCTAAGTCACAATCACGAGTCTCTGCGTTCCACTGTAGTTGTAGACTTATGAGCCAACACCAGTCACTGGGGAGGTCGGTGCGGTCGCCTATAGCTAACCCGGATTGCACACGTTTGACCTAGTATTAAAGGGGGTGGGGGTGAAGCACTCGAACAACCATAGGCATAGCCCAAACATAATAACATACCATTTACCGTATATATCACCCTTATATGATGGGCGCAACGCCACGGTAATTTTGTAATATCCTTTTTAACTTTGCCATTATCTTCGCTGGGCGGCGCCATATTGCTCTGCGGGGGGCTCAGCGGCAGAGTGGTTTGAGTACGAGCTCCTGGCACCGCGTTCACACAGTAAAAACCTCTCGGAAAAACGGCCGAAACGCATGGAAAATCGAATAAAAAGAAAACTGGTGTGCACTGGATGGCTCCTGGATATATCAACTAGTGCTACATATGCAAGGAAAAAACGTTTGATCGACTTTCGAGGAAGAATTTGCAGCGGAAAAGGTGGTTGCAAATTCGGAAATTGCCGTGTCCGCCAGCCGCAGGCTCTGCGAGTGACCACTTTTCCGATGCAGATTACAGGACAAAAGACGTATGTGATGAGCATGGACAGACAGTGAGCATCAATATGTCATTCTTGGTCAAAGACACCGTTCCATCTTAGATCTTTTTTTCCGCATATGACCTTGCATCTACAGACTATTCTGCGACAAGGAAACGTCAGATATCAGAGGGCAGAGCGATGCGTAGGAAGCGACGAGCCGAAACCAGGTTAGTAAATTGGATTACCGTTACCATTGTGACGTATCACTACGATTACAATATAGTTCCACCCCAATAAGCACAGCTGTGCTTCAACGTCAGCATATATATGACCTACAGTAAATCGAAATGTATAAATACAATAAAGTGCGAGTAAGTGTTAATAGTTTGATATAATTACGAGTGTTTTCCAATCCGCCGATTTATTTTCGACGTGATCAGACGTACCGTCAATAATGACAATATACGTGGCCGTACTCGAAACAATAACAATAACTCAGTAAGTGCTACAGGATATACTGCAACCTTATAACATGGGCCATGGCGTATGTACTAGGCAAAATTATTAAAGAAAATAATTTGATATTATTTATTGACAATCATAATAAGTCTCATACTCCTGTGTTCTAAATGCCTAGAGACCTGGGAGAAACACGACGAAAAGACAGTATAGACTATAGTGCAACAGAAGCCTACTGTTGCTGTTTACATTTCAAATTCTTTCTGGAAATATTTAAATATACAAATACTTTCATTGTGATTAAGTGCAAATGCAGTTACAAAAACTTTTAAAAAGTATTTAAATATTTAAGTAAAATGCATTTCACCCATGCAATGTCTAGCTGGAAAGGAAACTAAGGCATCATCATCTACCCAGTTGAACACTGTCAGTTTACATGTCTGCTTTCTATAATGACACTTTACAATTTCTGTCTGAATTCTTGTGACTTGACAATAAGGCAAAATTATATAAAATTAATTTGCTTTATTAATCAGATTAAACCCCACATGTAATAACCGGAAGTTCATAAAGAGATGTATTAATTACATTTTATTCTAACACGACTGATAACACTGTAATGAATATCGTGGGGGAGGGGGCAACTGTCGGCAACCCACAATAGTATTAGTACAAGCTATACATATGAAGGAAGTATATCAGGCATGGGGTCAATTCTGTTTTGTCAATTCTAAAAAATCAGTTCTAATTCCGCCTTGCAAAAAATCAATTCCAACTGTTAAAATCCTAGGCTAAAGAAAAATTCAAATCCAATTCGTTTTAACACAGTTTTATTTGTCACGTGTGCACAATCATATTTAATTGGATATGATTAAAAAAATATTGTTCATTAAATGCACACATACACACACACATATATATATATATATATATATATATATATATATATATATATATATATATATATATATATATATATATATATATATATATATATATATATATATATATATATATATATATCAGGTTTGCCATAAAAAACTTTAAAATGGCATCCAGCCATTTCATATATACTTTCTGCTGCGACACCTCTCCTGGATTTTTGCTAACAAAACCAGACATTTTGGACAGCCCTGGACAGTTGGGTCATTAATCTGAGTTTTGAACAGTTTCCCCTGTTTATATCGGGTCCAGGTCATTTGCCCCCCTCCTGGACATTTGCCCCTTTGTCACTTGCCCCCCAGACATTAGCCCCTTGCCTTATTAAAAATCTGGACATTTGCCCCCTGTCCGTAGCTTCTGGATTATTTGTAAGTTTTTTTTAAGAAATGTTTTTTTAACTTATTTTTTTTATTTCTGAACATGAATTCAAGATATATATTACCCTAATTGCAATTAATGTTCTTTGTGCCAGATCAGCCAAGTAAATTACTTTATGTAGTTGGAGATGATCCTGTAATCAAAGGATTATCTTTATTGTAAATGTGGAAGAAGCCAGTGACATTAGGACCAGGACATGTTAGGACAATTGAGGATATTTGAAAGAAGCCATCTCAACAAGGTTTCTTTTGAATTGCATTTACCATGGAGAGTTGGAGTGACTCCATTTTTCTATAAAACTGGATGCACAAGCCAGAGTTGTCAGAATTCACTTAAAACTTCACCATGGAAATTACTACTAGCATCTGAGGAGGTCAGAAGCTATGTTTTGAGTGTCATTCCTACACCAAGAAGGGGGACCAACAAGATTACTCTTCAATGGGAGTGAAGCCAGTGTCGATCCTAATCATGCAAGGGTGCTGTGGTCACTGATCTGATCTCCAGATCCAGAATGTGATCAACAAGACTGCCTGCAACCATGATGGTGACACGGCACAGATAGAAGCTGCCAAGGTCCGTGAGGACCTGAAAACTAAAGCAGCTAATACCAGGGGCACTCCAAACCAGCTGATCTCTGACTCGTTACTCTCCACCACTGTTTGTGGAAGCATCACCCCAAGAACCCATCTTCCACCACTGATCTGACTATCAATGATACCTGGAAGACAACTGGTGACAAGATCATCTCATACACACTCCAGGGGATAGGCCATTGCATTAGGCTAAAGTAACTTCGACTTGTCATTGAATGTTATGTTATTGTAGTAATAATGATAAAACTACAAATTGATTTTCACTTGTCAACTATCATAGAAAAAAGGGGCAGATGTCCTGGGGGGGAGCAAATATACTAGGAGGCAAATTTATATCGCTATCAGTTGTGGTATCATTGATATTTCATAAAATTTACTGGAAAGTTTGAGTCTTCAACATTCTAATCTCCAACATGTATTCTCCATGGGGACATTTTTAATTACCACATGTAACAGCATTGTACAGGTGACCAGTGACATGTTTAGTATGGGAAACTTGTGGGCTGAACATTAGGCTTGGATAAAAAAGGGGCTGCATTCAAGTGGGGCAGGCTTCCTCTCTCACACAAAGGGAATGAGCAGGCAGGTGCCCTTAATTGGCAATCTCTGTAAATAAACCTTGTACACTGAGAAAGAAAATGAGGCCTGAATGGTCTGATTTTGGTTTTACTGTCTGTTACAGTAACTTAGTATTTCTTTTTGATGCAAATGCTTGATTATATTGTTCTTGGTCACAATGTTTCAATACCAGAGTAGACAGTGCCTATGCTGTAATGTTGACAACTTCCTGGCTGTTACCAGATTCAGGGTGACATGCTAATAGCAGACAAATATGATTTTAAAAGTATTAAAAGTAAATATAAAGGTAAATATTAACAGTATCAAGTCAATAATTCCAACAAAATCAATCCCAATTCCATAAAAATAAATTTTGAAGAAAACAAAATTCCAATAATTTTTTTTTTTTGGAAGTCAATTCCAATTCCGGAACTGGAATTGAGGGTCAGTTCCAATTCCGGAATGGAATTGACCACATGCCTGAAGTGTATTCATGACAATATCTTGTCTCTGTGTACTACAGCAACAGTCATGAACAGTATAATTGAATTGAAACAAGCTTATGTCTGTGGGGCTTTTGTCGGGAGGGGCTTTTGTCCATGCACCATACTATCTAGCAGATGCTTTCAGTATAATACCTAATAATTATATATATATATTTACATATATATACATATATATATATATATATATATATGTGTGTGGCCAGGTATGTGTGTGTGCGTGCAGCATTTATAAGGTAAAGATGTCACAAGCATAGATCTGCATTTGGTCCAATAACAATATTCATGCATTATGTTATCTAAATCGAGTGTCAGATATAAAATAAGGAACCCCATAGAAAGTATACCTATGGGTCCATATTTTGTTATGGAATTTGGACCCCTTATAGAATTTTGACCTCCCTGGCCCATTGAAAACAGTGCAATGTTGACTAGACAATATAATACATTTTGGAGCTAGGATGCTAAAATTTTGGTTACATGCGTTTGGTTATGTTACCAGTGGCATTCGTCAAACTGACCAAACAGATTCATTAAAAACATTAAGAGATCAGTGAAAGACCCATTGGTTGAATTAACATGGCTCCATAGGGAAAATGCTTTTCCCTGTGGTTGATTACTTTATATATTCTATATGACACTGGCACTCTTATATTCTAAAAATAATATATACAAGAGAAAGTTTCTCACATTGTGAATAATTTTTATTATACAAAAGATGAATTTTGTAAAATTTTCAAGTCACTGTATGTGGAATCTTTTCAGATGAAGGATTCACCATTGGTTCGTACAAGTACAGGTACTAGTTTTGAAGCATCCAGCGCTACGGGTGATGCCGTGAATCTTTACATTACGGATGTCACCTTTAGTGCCATCACTGCTACTACTGCTGTGGCACCTCATACAACTGATGCTGAAATGCAAATCGATCCGGTAACGATATTTCAAGTGCGACACTTCGCGAATGCTGCTGTAGTCACGGATGACATTATTGCACCAATGAACGTTGATCATGACTACTCCTATGTGAAGCTTCCATCAGATTCAGTGAGAATAAAGACATTGGTGCAGATGATGCACACTATGTGATAACAGCGATATAACCGAGGGTGACTCAAGCAGCTCCGACACCTATGAGAAAGAGAAGAAGTTTGTCATTCGTGAGAAAAACTTATGTCACTTTTCTGCTCCTGCCACACACCAAACAGCCATAAACTGTGACACAGGTTGTACTCATGTCTGATCTATCAGCCAAGGTCTTTCGGATACTGGAGTGTCTGTCAGAGGAAAGTGTGCTGATTTCTACCCCTGGATGAGTGAAAGGTGAATTGAATATGTTAGGTGTACATGTACTATCAGTCAGAATAAGTAGTGTATTGGTGTATATTTAGTGCCAGTAGTGTATTGGAACAGATGGTTGGTGTGCAAGTACTATCAGTCAGTAGTGTATTGATACATATGATTGGTGTACATTTACTGTCAGTACAAGTAGTGTATTTGGTAGAGAATGAGACGCTTGGTTTACATTTGCTGTCGGTAGGAACAAGTAGTAGATTCAGTCAGAACAAGTAGTATATTGGATACACATGATTGGTGTACATTTACTGTCAGAAGTAGTGAAATGGTGCAGATTCCAGAATGAGATCATTGGTGTACATTTACTGTTGGTAGGAACAAGTAGTGTATTGGTATGCATGATTGGTGTACATTTACTGTCAGTCAGAACAAGTAATATTGTTACACATGATTGGTGTACATTTACTGTCCAATCAAAACAAGTAGTCTATTGCCATTGGTACAGATGATGATGGTGAAACAGTTAAAATGCCTTGGCTTTATAAAGATTAATTATTTCCTAAGCTAAACTACCAGTATATTTGATATGTTGTGGCATAATAATGATGTGTGTAACTGTGATATCCATGTTCCAGGTTGTATTTCCCGGTTTAGTCAATGTTTAGTCTTGGTTTCAGTCGTTCTAGTTAGTCTTATTTGGTTATTGTTTTACTATGTGAATAAACTTTTGATATATTTTATGTTGGTCTCAATATAAATGAAATTGTGTGTAGTGACATGCAAGACGCTGCAGGTAACATTTTTGTTGACAGAAATGGGATATGGATAAGAAGGCATTCACATCATTCAGTTATTAATATTTTAGTGGGAATTTTTGTAGTTTTCCAGGTTGTTTTTCGACCTGCTGCATACTGTGGGTGCCTCACAATTTGTCTATATCAGACTATCAGTACACTCACCTGTGTCAGGTCAATCTCCATAGCTAAACTTTCCATCAATTCAATTCGGTTCAGAATAGACATCACAGATCCTTCCCACATCGCAGGATGGGATTACTTGTCTTGCCTTTCCTGAGCCTGAAATATAATTTGTCAGGGTTAGTTGATAGCACTAATTCCATAATAGTTGCAAAACTGTGAACATTACATACTGTCAGTAGTTAATTATTGTTATTTAAATTATTACATTGCACCAAACAACAAGGTGTTGTGGTGTGCTACAGAGAGGGGTGATTACAAGTACTAATATTAATGTAATCATGATTACAGTAATTATTGCAATCACAATTGCTAATGTAGTCATGATTACAATCATTATTACAATCACGATTACGGTAACATTTAAGAATATATATATATTCACATAATGAATTAAATAAACCCTCATGTTATTATTGTCATCAATGTTATTCAACACAAAATCAAACACAATATTAAAATACAGTCACGGTACACTTCATTAGATTAGATACAAAATAAAGAGAAAAGCCTGCTTGCATAGCCATTGTAGTTCGGACCTCTAAAGTTACCTGACAATAACCATGTAAAAGTGTGAAATTATTACCTTTTTGTCAGAACGCATGTGCTTGTCAAAGTTTGTATATAACCGGATGTTGTTGTGAGCGAGAATAGCAAACGGGATTTCAATAGATCTATATAAGGTCACGCTAAGAATTGCCGTCTGCTGGCCATAGAGTTACATCATTAATAATGCCCCTATAAACTACTAACTTACTAACGGGTGTTTTATTTATGTCTGTGCTGCTGGCCCATTCTGGCCTCATTCTACACGAAATCGCGTTTGATCATGTGACCCAAAGGCAACATCACGTGCACAGTATGGCGGCTATTTATGAAATATTTTCTGTGTGACCGATAAATGTACTCATAAATAACTATTTGGAGCACATTTCTTCAATTTCTTGACGCCTAAGTGTCGGTTGTATGTCACGGAATACATATGTGAAACGGTTAGTGTGTATCGATTTTAAAACTTAAGTTATTAGTTCCGTAGCCATTTGGTTACGGAAAGCCAAAATTGGCGAGTTAGTAAAACCCGGTGTCGACTTTCGCCCCAGGCAGAGACGAAGAGTTGGGCGGACAATTTTCCCTATCGTTACACCTGTTACACCTGTAGTTGGCCTTCCCACCACATCCTGGGCCCACACATCGTTACACTTGTTACACCTGTAGTTGGCCTTCCCACCACATCCTGTGCCCACACATCGTTACACGTGTTACACCTGTAGTTGGCCTTCCCACCACATCCTGGGCCCACACATCGTTACACTTGTTACACCTGTAGTTGGCCTTCCCACCACATCCTGTGCCCACACATCGTTACACGTGTTACACCTATAGTTGGCCTTTCCACCACATCCTGGGCCCACACATCGTTACACGTGTTACACCTGTAGTTGGCCTTTCCACCACATCCTGGGTCCACACATCGTTACACGTGTTACACCTGTAGTTGGCCTTTCCACCACATCCTGTGTCCACACATCGTTACACGTGTTACACCTGTAGTTGGCCTTTCCACCACATCCTGTGCCCACACATCGTTACACGTGTTACACCTGTAGTTGGCCTTCCCATCACATCCTGGGCCCACACATCGTTACACATGTTACACCTGTAGTTGGGCTTTCCACCACATCCTAGGCCCACACATCGTTACACGTGTTACACCTGTAGTTGGCCTTTCCACCACATCCTGTGCCCACACATCGTTACACGTGTTACACCTGTAGTTGGCCTTTCCACCACATCCTGGGCCCACACATCGTTACACGTGTTACACCTGTAGTTGGCCTTTCCACCACATCCTGGGCCCACACGTCGTTACACGTGTTACACCTGTAGTTGGCCTTCCCACCACATCCTGGGCCCACACATCGTTACACTTGTTACACCTGTAGTTGGCCTTCCCACCACATCCTCGGTCCACACATCGTTACACGTGTTACACCTGTAGTTGGCCTTCCCACCACATCCTGTGCCCACACATCGTTACACGTGTTACACCTGTAGTTGGCCTTCCCACCACATCCTGGGTCCACACATCGTTACACGTGTTACACCTGTAGTTGGCCTTCCCACCACATCCTGGGCCCACACATCGTTACACGTGTTACACCTGTAGTTGGCCTTCCCATCACATCCTGGGTCCACACATCGTTACACGTGTTACACCTGTAGTTGGCCTTCCCACCACATCCTGGGCCCACACATCGTTACACGTGTTACACCTGTAGTTGGCCTTCCCACCACATCCTGGGCCCACACATCGTTACACTTGTTACACCTGTAGTTGGCCTTCCCACCACATCCTCGGTCCACACATCGTTACACGTGTTACACCTGTAGTTGGCCTTCCCACCACATCCTGTGCCCACACATCGTTACACGTGTTACACCTGTAGTTGGCCTTCCCACCACATCCTCGGTCCACACATCGTTACACGTGTTACACCTGTAGTTGGCCTTCCCACCACATCCTGGGCCCACACATCGTTACACGTGTTACACCTGTAGTTGGCCTTTCCACCACATCCTGGGTCCACACATCGTTACACGTGTTACACCTGTAGTTGGCCTTCCCACCACATCCTGGGCCCACACATCGTTACACGTGTTACACCTGTAGTTGGCCTTCCCACCACATCCTGTGCCCACACATCGTTACACGTGTTACACCTGTAGTTGGCATTCCCACCACATCCTGGGTCCACACATCGTTACACGTGTTACACCTGTAGTTGGCCTTCCCACCACATCCTGGGCCCACACATCGTTACACGTGTTACACCTGTAGTTGGCCTTTCCACCACATCATGGGCCCGCACAACCAATGTGTTGAGAATACTCCATTATGAGATGATCCATGCTGTCGTAGCGAACTTCGTCCGGAACACGCTGGCCAGTCAGGCGTTCTGGTCGGCGACATCCAGCAGATAAACAAACACTGGTCAACACTTCTTCCTGGAATGGACGCAGATGCGGTATTTCCCTACATTTTGGTCCAATCAATCCATTTCTCCAAAGTATTGTTGTACTCTTTGACGATTTTTGACATTTGTTTATGTCCCCTGTAAATGATTGATAACTGGTAATTCATATGACATTGCTGCATCGACACGCGAGAAAAACTAGAACACCCATCAACAGAGACGAGGGCAATTATGAACTGCATCACGTGTACGATGACGTCATCAAGCGTCATCGATACAGATGAAATCAACGTGACTCGTTGATGAAAGCCTCTACCAGGTAAACTGAACACACCTTGGATATGTAAAATGAAAGTTATCTGATTTGAATTACAACTCCTTCTTTATACAGTATTATGCGTGCGCGCCCACACACACACGCACGCATGCATGCACGCACGCATGCACACACCTTGTTTCATTATTAAGCAAATAAACGACATTTGCAGTATTACAGTACCGTCACTTGTAAAGGATTGGAAGTGTAAGTTATACTTATTACAATGTATTGTGTGCTAATCAAGGGGAATGACATTATTACATTTTGCAGAACATGTTACATAATTTACAGTAAAGAGCATTGAAACTATTATATTTAATTATTTCATATTCACTGTCTTTTATGCTGTAATATACTGTGACCTCTAATAATGGTGGTCTCCATCTGTAACTATTCAATCACAACAGAAGCTTCGTAATTTATGTAATACAAATGACTTGCGTTCCCTGTACGGACTTTCGGGGTTTGGGAGGTACACGGGCATTTCCCATTTGTATACGGATTTTTTTTTCAAATGGAAAAATGTACTTGACTTACATTAAAACAATCCACACAATAAAATAAAGCGAAATTAATATTTAACACTAAGTTCGTTCAGTATAATACTACTGTCGGCTGTCGAATGACGGCGTAACTGGCCGGAACGGGCCAGCACCAGACGGCGTCTACTGACTGTCCGTCAACTAATGACCCGTTCCCACGAGCGACTAGTTGCCTAAGTGTTCGGGCGTCACCGTGTCGCACGACAGTGCGCAGTTAATTTATGCGCACGTTCACAGAGACATCGTGGCAAGACAAACAAGCGTCTATTGTAAGAGCCACAACCTCGCATGCAGCAGCGCCGTAGGTTAGTGGGTGCTCGTTCGCGTAGGTATTCGCGCATTGCTTGTGTTATAACTATAGGCGCGCGTAACTGTATATTTAGAAGAATGTTGTTTCGTTGCTGTATCATCGTTTATTTGGCGCGCGCGCGTGCGTGCGTGCGTGCGTGCGTGCGTGCGTGTGTGTGTTTAAGACATGCTTAGAGAAGACAAACGTATCAATAATAATGTCACAGAACACATCGTAAACCGGGTTTCCCTAACACAGGGCGTTGTTAATGTGAAAAAATAATCCTATACAACTCTGTAAAATATATTATTGTTATGATAGTATTAATATGTTATTATTGGAATAATTGATTCTTATTCTTACAAGGTTCCTTGCTTGAATGTTACATATTGCAGTGTCCACTACGAATGTTCCATGTGACTGCCGGACTCGGATAGAGGAGTTGTTCTTGTGTCAAAGTCTTTGGTTGTAGTCCCGCGATTGAGCCGTTCGGAGGCTTATTACACAGCGTGTCACTGTAGCGCCCTCTAGCAGATAAGGCTTACACACAACGCACTCTAACGGATAGTGTCATCGTCACTAAATAGGAAAAATACAAGTCAACCAAAGTAGTAACAATGTTTGAGCACATCTTACAGTTCTCTGAAGAGGGTCCGTGTATGTCGCAACAGGTTTTTCGTTTTAGCATTTGTTTTTATGTGCTAAGCGGCGAAATACATACTAATAAAAATGTATACGCACATAACATAACACGTATAATATGTACACGTATATAAACAACATGTATAGGGGAAGACAGTGTTAGTTGAGCTACTGGGTTAGTTGAACCACCCATGTTTCCCAGGAAACTACAGCAGTGACAGTTACATTGTACAACTAATGTTATTGAACATGTTATTAGAATACGACTGACGTATAACAGGTCACGTTTGTCACAACGGTCAGAACATATGAGCAAATTAAACAAACGATATTTTTCGAAACTTAGTAATTATTATTGATGTCTGCTGGTGTGAAAACTATCAACGCACGTGACCAGACTTTATTTTTTCTGTGGACTTACAAGTGGTTTAACTATGCACAGAGAGGAAGATTATTTACATCACTTCGCGCATTAATAGAAGTTAATTAAATAAGCTAAATTGTCGAAACGGGGCTAGTTGAGCCACCCAAGGGAGGGTTAGTTGAATCACCCAAGGGAGGGTTAGTTGAGCCACCCAAGGGAGGGTTAGTTGAGCCACCCAAGGGAGGGTTAGTTGAGTCACCCAAGGGAGGCTTAGTTGAGCAGCGGTTAAAGAGCGAAGATAAATGTTCTTTACCCCAAAATACATCAAGAAATTAAATTTAATTCAAATTGGGACTTCGGATGGCTACAATGCAACATATTGGCAGTTAGTTACACTGGTTGCGATTTATTTATAAGTCTATGTTAATTAAGTGTGTTGACTTATTAATTAAGCGTGTACACTTGTCAGATATTAGGTAGATGTGTTGGATGTGTTTTTGTGAATTATTTTGTATTCAGGCCTACTTAAATTATACAAATGAAGCATTTACGCAACTTACGCTACACTGTGGCTCAACTTACCCCACACCAAGTGTTAGTTGAGCCAGCTTACCAACCCTACTTGAATCAGCTATATATAATTATCTACGCATGCTAGATATATTAACTGTATATATATATATATATATATATATATATATATATATATATATATATATATATATATATATATATATATATATATATAATTATTTATTAATACTCATAGTGAGTAAACACTTTTTTGATTTATAAATATGATTGTGCCGTAGGCATCAAAAAGAATGAAGAATTGCTCAACTAACACTGCCTTCCCCTACATGATGTTATGTTCAATGCTAATTAACTAGTACCGTGTTGGGTTGCACTAAGTGTCGCTATGTGTCCGTTGGCAACCCAGTATTTCGTTGTTGGACTTCCGCCCCGCTGAATAAAGATGTGTGTTTTCAAAGCGGCATTGTTTTTAAATGTCACTTGTTTGTCCACGACCAACAGAGAACACGACACATGCATACATACAAACCTGTACATACTTACGTACGTGCGTGCATGTGTGCGTTCGTGCATGCATGCTTGCGCGCATGCATGCGTGCACATGTGCTAAGCGGCCACACACACACGAGCACATAACATACGCATGCATATTTCGTGTGTTTTCTGCAGCTCGATACCCCGTCGACTCCCGGTGTATTTGTGTTTACAATGAAATGGGGACACGCTTATGCAGACCTTTCTCTGTTTGTATAAATACACCAACTACTTGGTAGGTTGGTAACGGGCAATCCAATTTTATTCATACCCAACAAGGATTGCTGCTGTGCACACAATAATAGTGACTAAGTCTGCCACAAAGTGTGCACAGCCTGGTATTAAGCTGGTGTGTATGACCAATTAGTAAACAATACCAGATAAGATTTAACATTAGTGATATTTTCTACTGTAGCTAGCAACTGCCGAAGACAGTCTTTACCAAAAACCCTTGCTGCTCTTAAACAAAGCGACAGCATACAAAGCATGCAAATTTCTCCAGCGTGCACCGCTGGCCAGTACTATTTCCCGAAAAAGTCACATGATCGGTTGGTGTAATTGGGCCCGCTTAATTAAGCGCCTTACCGATAGAAGGGTGTGCAGGATAGAGATGGGAGCAGGTTGTTTTGTTAAACACACCTAGCTAATCAGCTAGGTGCTCGCTGCCCAGCCACACAAAAAGGCTTTTCATCCTATAGGCAAAACATTCATATGCACGCATGCATACATACATACGTACGTACGTACGTACGTACGTACGTACGTACGTACGTACGTACACACATGCACACATACACACATGCACACATACATGCATACAAACAAGATGCGTGCATATATGCGCACATGCACTTATGCATGCATGCATGTTTATGTTATGCATGTTACATATGCTATGTGCGTATATTATGTGCATATACTATGTGCATATACTATGTGCATATACTATGTGCGCGGCCGTTTAGCACATCAACGAAACAAATGCCAGAACGAAACACGAAAAACGAGTGGCTGTGCAGTCGCCGCTTTTCGTTTTTCGTTCTGATGCAGTGAAAACGATAGTTGTTTTTTTCTAACTTATATTACAAAAACCGCTTATATTGTACTCGTTTTTCGGTTTCGTTGTAAAATAGATACATTTGCAATGCCATCTAAAACAAAACTTTAAAAACGACACCAAAACACTAAAACTAGGACAACGTGGAGGAGAATGTTCCCTTTTTTTTGTAGAACTTTCCAACTTTTCACCAGCAGATGTTGACAACTGTAGAAACAAACTTGATCATTTCAATTTTGTTTTAGCTCGTGGTAGCTCGTGGTATTTTTTCTTGCATACGACATTGTGATCGTTTGGCATTCGATGATAATTGATCTATATCTGCGAAGGCCTGTAAAAACTTGTGATATTTCTTTTTGGAGTTTATGGACTCAGTTGGCCTTTTTATATTGTTATAAAAGGCCTCATTCCGGTGTAGAGACGTGGTCGCTTTACGTAAGTAGCTTAATTAATTACGGAGTAGAGACGTGGCCGCTTTACGTAAGTAGCTTAATTAATTACGGAGTAGGGACGTAAATAGCTTAATTAATTACGGAGTAGAGATGTAGCCGCTTTACGTAAGTAGCTTAATTAATTACGGAGTAGAGACGTGGCCGCTTTACGTAAGTAGCTTAATTAATTACGGAGTAGGGACGTAAATAGCTTAATTAATTACGGAGTAGAGATGTAGCCGCTTTACGTAAGTAGCTTAATTAATTACGGAGTAGAGACGTGGCCGCTTTACGTAAGTAGCTTAATTAATTACGGAGTAGAGGCGTGGCAGCTTTACGTAAGTAGCTTAATTAATTACGTAGTAGAGACTTGGCCGCTTTATGTAAGTAGCTTAATTAATTACGGAGTAGAGACGTGGCCGCTTTACGTAAGCAGCTTAATTAATTAATTACGGAGTAGAGACGTGGCCGCTTTACGTAAGTAGCTTAATTAATTACGGAGCAGAGACGTGGCCGCTTTATGTAAGTAGCTTAATTAATTACGTAGTAGAGACTTGGCCGCTTTATGTAAGTAGCTTAATTAATTACGGAGTAGAGACGTGGCCGCTTTACGTAAGTAGCTTAATTAATTACGGAGTAGAGACGTGGCCGCTTTACGTAAGCAGCTTAATTAATTACGTAATAGAGACTTGGCCGCTTTAGGTAAGTAGTTTAATTAATTACGGAGTAGAGACGTGGCCGCTTTACGTAAGTAGCTTAATTAATTACGGAGTAGAGACGTGGCCGCTTTACGTAAGTAGCTTAATTAATTACGTAGTAGAGTCGTGGCCGCTTTACGTAAGTAGCTTAATTAATTACGTAGTAGAGTCGTGGCCGCTTTACGTAAGTAGCGTAATTAATTACGGAGTAGAGACGTGGCCGCTTTATGTATGTAGCTTAATTAATTACGCAGAAGAGACGTGCCCGCTTTACATAAATAGCTTAATTAATTACGGAGTAGATACGTACCCGCTTTACATAAATAGCTTAATTCCTCGTAATAATGTGTGTGTGTGTGTGTGTGTGTGTGTGTGTGTGTGTGTGTGTGTGCGTGCGTGCGTGCGTGCGTGCGTGCGTGCGTGCGTGCGTGCGTGCGTGCGTGCGTTGGCCGCTTTACGTAAGTAGCTTAATTAATTACGGAGTAGGGACGTAAATAGCTTAATTAATTACGGAGTAGAGATGTAGCCGCTTTACGTAAGTAGCTTAATTAATTACGGAGTAGAGACGTGGCCGCTTTACGTAAGTAGCTTAATTAATTACGGAGTAGAGGCGTGGCAGCTTTACGTAAGTAGCTTAATTAATTACGTAGTAGAGACTTGGCCGCTTTATGTAAGTAGCTTAATTAATTACGGAGTAGAGACGTGGCCGCTTTACGTAAGCAGCTTAATTAATTAATTACGGAGTAGAGACGTGGCCGCTTTACGTAAGTAGCTTAATTAATTACGGAGCAGAGACGTGGCCGCTTTATGTAAGTAGCTTAATTAATTACGTAGTAGAGACTTGGCCGCTTTATGTAAGTAGCTTAATTAATTACGGAGTAGAGACGTGGCCGCTTTACGTAAGCAGCTTAATTAATTACGTAGTAGAGACTTGGCCGCTTTAGGTAAGTAGTTTAATTAATTACGGAGTAGAGACGTGGCCGCTTTACGTAAGTAGCTTAATTAATTACGGAGTAGAGACGTGGCCGCTTTACGTAAGTAGCTTAATTAATTACGTAGTAGAGTCGTGGCCGCTTTACGTAAGTAGCTTAATTAATTACGTAGTAGAGTCGTGGCCGCTTTACGTAAGTAGCGTAATTAATTACGGAGTAGAGACGTGGCCGCTTTATGTATGTAGCTTAATTAATTACGCAGAAGAGACGTGCCCGCTTTACATAAATAGCTTAATTAATTACGGAGTAGATACGTACCCGCTTTACATAAATAGCTTAATTCCTCGTAATAATGTGTGTGTGTGTGTGTGTGTGTGCGTGCGTGCGTGCGGCCGTGCGTGCGTGCGTGCGTGCGTGCGTGCGTGCGTGCGTGCGTGCGTGCGTGCGTGCGTGCGTGCGTGCGTGCGTGCGTGCGTGCGTGCGTGCGTGCGTGCGTGCGTGCGTGCGTGCGTGCGTGCGTGCGTGCGTGCGTGCGTGCGAGTGAGTGTTAAAAATCCACAGCCATCCGTTGAGCAGAAGTGACCGGTTAAATAGCACAAATCGACTTATATACCATTAACCGTATATACAAATTTAAGCCCGAACTATCAATATGTATACATCTCGAAAACTACTGAATCCGCTTTCATGACATTTTCGTTGATTCGTTAACCCTATATCTAACTGAAACCCGAACCGGAAACAGGACTAGACGCCAATAGTGAGCCCTGTGAGTGCGGGATACGTACATCTGGCTGGTTGAAACGTTATTCTGTTGATTTTTTGGAAGATTCGATATCCAGCCCATATGGTATGTCCAACGCCTGGCACTGTGTCAGTCGTTCGGCATGTACACATAATAAATAATATGATATGTCAGTACGGTCCAATGATTCCCCCAGCACAATAACACCCGTCTCCACTGCATACAGGTGTAGGCTGCTCATTAACTTCCCCCTTTGTTTTCAGTGTTTTCAGTGTTTATCGTCTTAGTGTAAACTAAATTAATGATCAGTAGAATGTAAAAATGTTAGAAGTATTATAGATTGTTATTTAGTTTGTTATTAAGGTTTTCAATTCATGTTCCAATATTTTCTTTTGTCCTGCTATGAATATACATGTAAATTGTGTTGTTGCACTTTGAATATTGACAATAATGGCACTCTAATGAATAGAGTAGTTATACGTTCAATCAAGTATTTTATTCTAGATATGTTAAATTACTAAAAGGGTAAACATTATAAGTATTACACTTCTTTTTACCCTTTTTCGACAAACTCAATTAGCGTTATGTACTGTATAAATTATGCAAATGTGTTTTTGTCGAATAAATCCATTCATCATCTTCATCATCAGTATTATTTGTCGTTGGACGAGATGTTGTTCTTGACTGGTTGTCTTTAGACATGTTGTTCTTGGCTGGTAGTCCTTCTGACGGAATTGCCGCAGCCTTAGTTGTTGTTGTAGTTGGTGTCGTAACCTGTACTGTTGTAGTCGGCCTGGTGTTGTTCTTGGGAGTGGGAGGGGAGGGGATAGCGAGAGATGGGAAAACGGTAATTTCCTGTTTTTATACCATTTCTGACAGTAAATACAGTATAGCAATGAAGGTGAAGACATGAAGTGTAACACTGTCATGACGTACATAACTAGTAACTAATTCCGCGCATATTACGAGCGTCCGATACGACAAACAATATGGCCCCCCCCCGTGTATCGCATAGAGAATTTGGAATGATTTGTAATAACATCGCTAATTCAGACAAATAGAGTGATGATTTTTACGAACCTTTCTGGCGCCATACGTGTTATAGGTGTAATACCAGTCGGGACAATTGCCGTGAAGTTGTGTGGTAGGATCGAAACAGTGAAACCGACTCCACGTCTTCAGCCCCGTGGTCCTTAGCGCACATATCCTCTGTCCGTTTGCCGAAACTGCGCAGAGCTTCCCGACTAAACACGTAGCCTCCGCCTCCGGTGTAGTAGCCCAATTCCGTCCGGCTTGAAACGGTGGCCGAAATAGATAGGTTCTGAAGAATTTTTCGACGACATGAAATAACGGAAATTCTCAACGATGACGGTGATGATGTTGGTGGGTGGTGATGGTGATGGTGGTAGTGTTAAAATCAAATGACCGACCGACCGACCGACCGACCGACCGACCGACCGACCGACCGACCGACCGACCGACCGACCGACCGACCGACCGACCGACCGACCGACCGACCGACCGACCGACCGACCGACCGACCGACCGACCGACCGACCGACCGACCGACCGACCGACCGACCGACCGACCGACCGACCGACCGACCGACCGACCGACCGACCGACCGACCGACCGACCGACCGACCGACCGACCGACCGACCGACCGACCGACCGACCGACCGACCGACCGACCGACCGACCGACCGACCGACCGACCGACCGACCGACCGACCGACCGACCGACCGACCGACCGACCGACCTATGTACACACACACGCACACACGCACACACGCACGCTTGCGCACGCGCGCACACGCACACGCGCACGTTTTTTTTTAATCGGCCCATGGTCCAGTGTACACAATGATCACCACCGTGTTTGCCAGAATTAATTAATGTATATGTATATGTAATACATAATGTACCTAAGTATATGAAAGTATACTTGACTATTTATAAATAATTATGTCTGAAAATATAATTGTTCATAAACGTGGACATGCTGATCACGCGATGTTAATTATGCATTTATATTCGTTACATTTACATGGGTGATTATCATAACGGTGAGTCACTATGAAAAATGAGTCATACGGAATAACAGGCAAACACGTCATATCTCTGCAATTGAAGAATTTGCGCTGATCAAATAAAGGCACTGCGTGCAGAGGGGGGATTACATATTGCGCAGCTGGTCTTCCGACACGGCAGAGTGCACTGAACCACGGCAATCGTAGCAGTGGAAGGCTCCTTCGATCACCGGCGATGCATCTGTAGCCGATAAACAATAAACTGCCGCGCAGTGCCATCGTGTCTGCATCGATCCAACATCAACAGCTGCGCTCGAAAGTCGAGACTCTACCTACTTCATTTCTTCGGTATCGATCTTATTTGTCTCGTCAACCGTGCAGTGTCCTTCACCTCCACTCGAATACACACTGTGGCATGGTTTAGAGCGCCCGTGGCGTCTTTCGCTGCCGACTATGAATCAACCAGACGAGAAAGTGCTACCGCGTGAGCTAGGGCTGAAAACTCACTGCTTAATCGTCGATCTGGGTTTGTTGACGCAAGTCTTTCCGCGAGGATTCCATTGCGTCATCAATACGCGTCACCTTCACTCATCACTGACTACGAATATCCTCAACCGTTACTTATTTTCTCACTTAACCCTTTTCCTCCCTGATACAGCCTAGGCCATTAGCGACTTTCTCACTTAACCCTTTTCCTCCCTGATACAGCATAGGCCACTAGCGACTTTCTCACTTAACCTTTTCCTCCCTGACACAGCAGAGGCCATTAGCGACTTTCTCACTTAACCCTTTTCCTCCCTGACACAGCATAGGCCATTAGCGACTTTCTCACTTAACACTTTTCCTCCCTGACACAGCCTAGGCCATTAGCGACTTTCTCACTTAACCTTTTCCTCCCTGACACAGCCTAGGCCATTAGCGACTTTCTCACTTAACCCTTTTCCTCCCTGACACAGCATAGGCCATTAGCGACTTTCTTACTTAACCCTTTTCCTCCCTGACACAGCCTAGGCCATTAGCGACTTTCTCACTTAACCCTTTTCCTCCCTGACACAGCCTAGGCCATTAGCGACTTTCTCACTTAAACCTTTTCCTCCTGACACATCATAGGCCATTAGCGACTTTCTCACTTAACCTTTTCCTCCCTAACACAGCCTAGGCCATTAGCGACTTTCTTACTTAACCCTTTTCCTCCCTGATACAACATAGGCCATTAGCGACTTTCTCACTTAACCTTTTCCTCCCTGACACAGCATAGGCCATTAGCGACTTTCTTACTTAACCCTTTTCCTCCCTGACACAGCATAGGCCATTAGCGACTTTCTTACTTAACCCTTTTCCTCCCTGACACAGCATAGGCCATTAGCGACTTTCTCATTTAACCCTTTTCCTTCCTGACACAGAATAGG
Organism: Lamellibrachia columna; assembly: GCA_963662155.1. Classification (NCBI taxonomy): domain Eukaryota; kingdom Metazoa; phylum Annelida; class Polychaeta; order Sabellida; family Siboglinidae; genus Lamellibrachia; species Lamellibrachia columna. The sequence continues at coordinate 69,822,937 of OY759261.1, forward strand.
CCACTAGCGACTTTCTCACTTAACCCTTTTCCTCCCTGACACAGCATAGGCCATTAACGACTTTCTCACTTAACCCTTTTCCTCCCTGACACAGCATAGGCCATTAGCGACTTTCTTACTTAACCCTTTTCCTCCCTGATACAGCATAGGCCACTAGCGACTTTCTCACTTAACCTTTTCCTCCCTGACACAGCAGAGGCCATTAGCGACTTTCTCACTTAACATTTTCCTCCCTGACACAGCCTAGGCCATTAGCGACTTTCTCACTTAACACTTTTCCTCCCTGACACAGCATAGGCCATTAGCGACTTTCTCACTTAACCCTTTTCCTCCCTGACACAGCCTAGGCCATTAGCGACTTTCTCGCTTAACCTTTTCCTCCCTGACACAGCCTAGGGCATTAGCGACTTTCTCGCTTAACCCTTTTCCTCCCTGACACAGCATAGGCCATTATCGACTTTCTTACTTAACCCTTTTCCTCCCTGACACAGCCTAGGCCATTAGCGACTTTCTCACTTAACCCTTTTCCTCCCTGACACAGCCTAGGCCATTAGCGACTTTCTCACTTAACCCTTTTCCTCCTGACACATCCTAGGCCATTAGCGACTTTCTCACTTAACCTTTTCCTCCCTAACACAGCCTAGGCCATTAGCGACTTTCTTACTTAACCATTTTCCTCCCTGATACAACATAGGCCATTAGCGACTTTCTCACTTAACCTTTTCCTCCCTGACACAGCATAGGCCATTAGCGACTTTCTTACTTAACCCTTTTCCTCCCTAACACAGCATAGGCCATTAGCGACTTTCTTACTTAACCCTTTTCCTCCCTGACACAGCATAGGCCATTAGCGACTTTCTCACTTAACCCTTTTCCTTCCTGACACAGCATAGGCCACTAGCGACTTTCTCACTTAACCCTTTTCCTCCCTGACACAGCATAGGCCATTAACGACTTTCTCACTTAACCCTTTTCCTCCCTGACACAGCATAGGCCATTAGCGACTTTCTTACTTAACCCTTTTCCTCCCTGATACAACATAGGCCATTAGCGACTTTCTCACTTAACCTTTTCCTCCCTGACACAGCATAGGCCATTAGCGACTTTCTCACTTAACCTTTTCCTCCCTGACACAGCGTAGGCCATTAGCGACTTTCTCACTTAACCCTTTTCCTCCCTGTCACAGCATAGGCCATTAGCGACTTTCTCACTTAACCCTTGTCCTCCCTGACACAGCATAGGCCATTAGCGACTTTCTCACTTAACCTTTTCCTCCCTGGCACAGCATAGGCCATTAGCGACTTCTTTCTACCGGACACGGTTTTGGGCTTGCGTTTTCGGGTCTTTCCATCGAGATCCTGCTTTTGCAATATCTGCTTCTACTTCTCTTCGCCGCGTTTTTTCTCGACCTTCCCCTTTTCTGTTTTGACCTGAGGGTTCTACGTGAGTACCTGTCGTATAATGGGTCGTGTTGGCTTCCTGAGGGCATGGCCAGTACGGTTGATGCACACGTATTTATAGCTGCCGGTATCTGATGAAACTCCACCGTGACATTGTGAGTTCGGTAAACCATCCAAATAGACCGATTCATGTCGTCTCGCTATTCATCGTGAGTCCGCCCGCCCGCTGGTGTCTGGGACAGGGAACGACATTGACACCTGAATTAGAAAGGCAGTTAGATGGATGTTATATAGGAGTGCCCCGGATTGCGCTTGGAATACACCGGAGCCAGCGCTTCACAATCAGCGAGCTGTGTGGCAAGTTGCCAACACGCTCAGGTAAGATCAGAGAGTGAAGGATGGGCTTCGCACGCCATTGCTTCTGGAACGCGAACGAGCCCGTGACGCGACTGGTGCACTGGTCAACACAACACGACGCGTGGGTATCTGCACACACGTTGACATTCTGGTGGGGTGGGGACCGCAGTGCCTGACAGGAAAACGAGGATGACCTGTAGAATCCGAGGGACTCCACTAGATACGTGCTAGCTACATACTCGTCTACGCATTGTCTGTCGGTGTTTAAACGATTTAGATGCGAACAAAAAACTGTGCAACTAGCACGGTTACATGCAGTGGAGGTATTTAAGGGGAATTGGGTTATGGCCCCCCTTTGGCAATTTATTTCGCATGTAACCTATTTTGCCACTGCATGATAAACTAATATGCTACCAAGCTCCCCCCGACCCCCCCCCCCCCGACCTCCCCTTTACCAGATACGCCACTGACTACATCTCATTGCTACGGGCGTCAACCCGACGTGGAATTCACCAGAGATGTCATTGTTTCTTCAGATACACGATCTACTAGGTCTCTTCAGTTTGCCTGCCATCATTGTCACATCAGATGCCCGTATAATACGTCACCACGAACTATACCTGCGAACACTACACGCCTCCTGCATAATTGACCATCACTCATTCAATATCCGCTCTACTCCATTGTGGAACGCGCTCATCCAGAAAGCAGTCACAGTACCGTAGGAGCATTCCAGTGAGCCGCCCTCCGTGTCTTCAAGTCATTGTAGAAGTACCCAAGCCCATTTTTTTAACACGGCTTATGCAGAAACATTTTTTTGCACCTATTTTCCCCTTACACAGGCTGAACACTCTATAGCAACATAACTGTTTGTTTGATCAGGGGCAAGGTATGGGGGGAGGAATTATTTACCCCGCTTTTGTGTGTAGTGAATTTAAATTGTCTAGCTGGCATTGTGCTTGTGCAGTCTTAATTAAGTATCTTTTTTCCCTTGTAAATTGTTATGCTGGAACATTATATTATAACAGCAACAAGGGTTTATTGGTTACAGTTTTATGGCTAACATGTACCAGTTTGTATTCTAAACTGATGTAGTTATCCAGACTATTTATTTCTGACAGTGCTGGAGGCACTTTACATTTAATGCGGTTTGCACATTGAATTACGTTGAAATACGACCTCCAAATTAATTGAACGAATTGCCCATTTTCAACCTACATAGGAGTTGGGTTTTTCCACACAAACTAAGAAAGGGTTGCACGTCCCAGGTATTAACCAAATACACCAGGGATTCATGGGTAATGGACCTGCTTAGGCATACGAATATGTAACAAATTATTACTTTTTAGCAGTAGATACACCTGACCACGTGTCAACAAACATCCGATTCACAATTGGCGTCAGGAGATTGATTGACTTTCAGGCGTTGTGCAGTTTGTTGATATATGGCCATTAAAACACCCATGGCGGTACCAGGTCTTTGGGACTGCCATGGCGGTACCAGGTCTTTGGGACTGCCATGGCGGTACCAGGTCCTTGGGACTGCTCGAAGCGTCTTACACTTCACCTCCTGGCAGACGACTTACTGGGAAGCATTTAGCCACGCTGCAATTACTGCGCGAAAACTATTCATCCACATAGCCACCTCTGTATATAGCCAGGTACTCATTTGGGTTATCTCGACTAAGAGTCGAATCAAACCACTACGCCACCGCGTCCCACAACTACAACTGCATTAACACTTTCTATAAGTAAATACGAATGATATCGTTGATAGTTTGGTCCATGTTGCACACCATACGCAGAATTGGTAATTAAACTTATAACAATTGAATGGATGTCAGTCTAGGGCGCGTTGTTGCACTGTCTAGTTGTAATGATATTAGTATGACAGCTGAACTTTGTTATTGTATTACTGTAATTGCTGTAGTAAGATTAACCGAGCATATCAATGTTATCATGTGTACAAGTACCATATGTACGAGTACCATGTGTACAAGTACCATGTGTACAAGTACCATGTGTACAAGTACCATGTGGCATTATCTGTACAACACCTCCGTCTTTCTGTTTTCAGCGATAGTTATGTGCAGCACTGCTGTCAAATAAGTAACTTTGATGAACCAAGAACGTGTTTTGCCTCGTCCACATATACAAGGCTGTAACCGATGCTCTGGTTAGCACTGTTTGGTCGGCCACCAGTTGCTAAGCCATCACACAGAGATATATATTATTACATTTGAATAGTGCATATTGATTACCCATATTTGTGTGACATTTTAACAGCCCATTGCGCGCCATGTTTAAGAGTGGGAGACCAGCTACAGCTGTGTGGGAGACCAGCTACAGCTGTGTGGGAGACCAGCTACAGCTGTGTGGGAGACCAGCTACAGCTGTGTGGGAGACCAGCTACAGCTGTGTGGTAGACCAGCTACAGCTGTGTGGGAGACCAGCTACAGCTGTGTGGTAGACCAGCTACAGCTGTGTGGTAGACCAGCTACAGCTGTGTGGGAGACCAGCTACAGCTGTGTGGGAACACTGTTAAAGTCCACAGTAATGTAACATCACTCATGGTTGTGTTGTTCTTTCTATGCAACAATAATGTACACAGTTTGTATATTCAATTGGCCGTATAATGAGCAATTACACACACAAACCCATAAGAGAGATTAGATACAGTGTTGACAGTTCGCGATAATTTCTGTCAGAAACCTGTCAGAAACAAGTTTCCGACAGTTTCTGATAATGTCGGGTCACAAATACCTTCCTGGCTGTGCCGCACGCGCACGCGTACGCGCACGCGAACAGGCACGCGCACAGGCACACGAACGCGCACACGCACACGCACACGCACATCATTGAAATTTATATTCGTTGCATGTACATTAATGCGTAGTTCACAGGTTGAATATAGGTCCGTGTAATTACTAACAAAACATGATCTTTCACAAAAAACGTTTTTGTTTTTGTAATCTTCACATAAAAGTCACTCTGTCAAGACACCCCACGCCACGCTTACACAGAAACCCCGCCCATAGAGCGTGACTTACTTTATGGATGGTTCCCAACAGCTACAGTCGATCAGCTCGAATTAAACTGTTACGCGGAAACGCTATCATGCGGCTGTTAGCGAGTCGGGCGAGTTTATTGACGCCTACATCGCTATGCTCAAACAGGACTCATACATCATATTGGATTAAGGAAACTCTACTACGATCTCCAGTGGTTAACCTATATATATAATTGCAATAAATCAGTCTGTATGTATGTCGATAAAATTAACATATTTAATTTAATTGCTATGTATTTTCTAAAATATCAAGATGTGGAATACCACGATAGTAACACGGTTTGCATGGATGTTATTTTAAAACAACCGAGATGTTATAAATACTGATATTATTCACGCCGTGTCGCAAAGTCCGCTAAACAGTCGTTCAACCAACCAATGAAAATCGTTGTCGTCTACATTCTCTTTAAGAGCAGACACACAAATATCACTATGGCATTATATCACTATGGCAGTATATCACTATGGCAGTATATCACTATGGCAGTATATCACTATGGCAGTATATCACTATGGCAGTATATCACTATGGCAGTATATCACTATGGCAGTATATCACTATGGCAGTATGCGTGTATTTATTATGTTACTTTCGTGATTGGATTAGCAACTATCCTTTCCCCTTTTTCCTTTGGACAGGGATTCCCACTAAGCTAAGTCATTCAGTGCGTTTGCCATTTCCTCGATATCGTTGAGGAAAAGCAAAACAACGTATCATTGGCCCTGGCGCGCACTTCCCTCGCAACAACCTACATATCCAGTTGTTATCTACTTATTTGAGAATTAGACATAACATATCAACTGTCTGTAACCGTGCGGGTCCACGGCGGTTATAGGCCCATGACAATCATAATGGCGAAGATAATTATTGTCGCATTTGACGAAGCGCCGCCTCCCATGGACACTCTAATAGATATGGAGACTGTATTTATAGAGCTAGAGGATCAGTTTCGGCCTTAAATTGAACAAAAATATCTTGTCCACATTTGTGCTATCAACAAATGCCAAAATTGTTACAAGCCAATATCCAAATCTGACTCTTAGTAGACCTATCCAAGCATGGGCAGACTTGCCTCATGTCGGGGCAAGTCCGCCCAGGAGCCTGGCATGTTCGCCCCACACGTATTTTAAGCAGCAAATACACAAGAACAGTGCAGTTTTTTTATTTTTATGTCAAAAAACGTCATGTTTGTGACACACATTTGTTAGAAACTTAAAGTAATCACAAATTCTGTGGTTTCTATGAAATAAACCAGGCAAATAAAAAACAACGTTTGGCACTGCATCGGCTAGAAAATGGTGAAATAAAATCTGGTTTCGTCACTTTTTTTACTAGAGAATAACACCAAACTGGACAATTGGAAGTCTTTATTAGAGTGCATGTTAGTGTGTTTATGTTAACAAGTGATCCTGAGCATTTTACATAAGATATCCTAGGGTCGAACTTGCCCCGTAGCACACAGGCGGACGTGCCGCAACACAGAGACATATTTGGTGGGGGGCAACTAAATACCAATGACACTGGCTAGAACAACAACGCAAGGTCCAAACAATAGCTCTGATATAAGGGCCTTACTGAGCACTCTAAATGTCTAACCAATGCCACTTATAAGTACTGAAATTTGATCGAAAAAAATACTTTCAGTCACCAAAATCAGTTTTCTAGTTCACAACTTTCCAGCCAGCAACTCGTGGACGTCAGTTTCCCGCTGAATCAGTGTTCGAAATGAGGGGGGTCCGGGGGTCCTGCCATGAGGCAAGAGGGGCATCCCATAAGAAAGAAAAATGTAAGCTTGGGGGTCCCGCATTTCATCGTAGTACCGATGTGAGTGCCCTTCCGCTGTTGCACCTGTTGCTGCGTGTGAGGCAACTCTGGTTCGTCTGTGCTAAAACTCAACGGTTTTCGCAGAACTCGACAGTTTTCGCAGAATTCGATCGATCTCGCAACAAGAACTCGACGGTTTTCGCAGAACTCGATCGAACTTGCAGTAAGAACTCGACAGCTTTCGCAGAACTTGTCGGTTTTTGCAGGACTCGACATATTGGTAGTTTGGCTGATTCATTCAGGTCACTCTATCGTCATTCAGTTAATCTCTGTTAAAACATCTTAAATCATTCCGCTCATATCATTGATGAGAGTGTGTTCTGTGGTTAAGGGCGACATCTGTTGGGTGTCTGCAGTAATGCCACCAATGAGTGTCTAGTTGAGGTACATTTTACCTTGGTATTTTACTTCTCAGAATTACAGAGCACTGTATCTGCACTACTCCAGTAACAATGGCTTAGACCACAATTTATACTTTAGTCATTTATTCAGAGCGACTTACAACAAATGCATTCAATCTAAGTTGGTAAAATAACTACAGGTCGAAATAACTACAGGTCGAAATATGATAGTAAGCAAGTTTTTTTTTTACAAAAATAGGCGTTAATAGCCATTACAGTGCCTGAAAATAAGATATTTTGAGGGACACCAAGAGTCATTGGTCATTTCGAACACTGCGCTGTATGTAGCTTGATGGTCATGTGACTTAATCGTGTGACCGAAATTACTCAATTCTGCAACGGCACGGAATAAAAGCCGGTTGGCGGACTTGCCCTGGGGACGGACTAGTCCCGGTCTCCCCCTTCGTGTTCCTTTACTGTAATATTTGCCACGGACAGAGGGGGATCTAAGACCCCCCGTCATGGCCTAGGGGGTTATTGAGATTGTGTTAATGCTAGTAGTGTGTTAATGCTAGTAGTGTGAATATGTAAAATAGAATTGACAGATATCTGATAAGGGCGGGCTACACATAGTTGAGAAAATTGTTGGACTCTCGGTAAGCCAATGGCTTCCTTGTCCACTTGTCATCTGGAACTTGTTGTTTGGTACGACAATCTTGTTAAATCTTGTTAAATGAACGGCCACGACGCCGTGGCGTACACTAAAATATTTGTCAGATTTTAACCGTACAGTGAACCACCGTAGTGCACTGAAACACGACGGAGACTCAGCTGTCTGCAGGGAGCAATGATAGTCTAAACTAAATATGACTAATCAGTAAGATAAATGATCGATCACACAAGATTGTGATCGATTCCTTGATCGGAAGCATGAACAAATCAATTGTCGATGAAATCTATTAATCGGGACAGCGTCAACTATGTATCTTTTTCGTTTATTATTACCAATCACCAATATTGCCTTCATAAAATCTGCAAATGTGCATGATGTCTTTTGAATTTTGTTGAAGTGTAAAGCGCTTAGAGCAGTCTGAAGGACTATTTAAGAAGGTAGCTTTTTTATTTTATGTCCACTTTACGAATTCTGACATTGTTATGAGCATATTTCAGTTGCTGTTTTATTCATATATAGGCTAAACAAGAAACTCTAATCAGGGTTTTTTCAGAGCAGTCAGTTAATACTAATGATTAACCAATCGTTATATCCGATATTTATAATCCCCAATAGTATACGTCTTGTACAATTAGTATATGTCCAAACAAATCGACGTATTCCAGAGTTTTAAAAATATTATTGTACTGTCCGTGGTAGTGTCCAAGAATTGAAGGTTTAATTTTAAAAAGTTTACAGTCATCTTTTAAAATAATTTCTGCCTTTCTTGTATTACATTTATTTATTGAAATAACGTAAGAAAAATATGTCTATTTAAATAGCAGTTCTTTTTGTACTGTCAGTCACTGTACCTATCTGAACGGATCACGACCTCTATGAGGCTTACAGCTGTCTTAGCCATATTCACCCATGGTGGTTTGTTGATGGTTGCAGGGACCAATCCCACCATCTTTCTCCCTACTTCTGCACCTACACAGAACTTGAAAAGCAGGTGCATACTTAACTTTTTATTTCCACCTATCCAACAACAATACATCAGACATACTCACAATCATACAAAGTCATTAAAGCAGTAATAACAGTATTCAACATATGAAAATACAACTGCAAGCATGACGACGAATTATGAATAATCTTTACAATATCTGGGGGTTGCAACAACATTAACTAAATCAATACTACAAACACATAACATTCAAACCGATCAAATTGAATGCGTATATCATTCCTTGTGCTACAACAATTTCAACATGTTAACACACCTAAAAGAAAAGGATTTTAGCATGTTAAGCACTGACTTTCAATACATGCTAAATTGATATAAATGAGCGATTTTGTGATGTTTTTGTAATCGAACAGGCCACACATTGAATACCATTTATTAACAGTAGATAAGCCGACAACTTATTTCTTCATATGCCCTAAGGATGGGGTTATTGTGTTGATATGACGACAATGAAATCAATATTTACATATTATGTTATTCGTTAGTAAGAAACATGCAAAACAAAACAAAGACACAATTATCAAAACTAAGCATATATTAAAAAGTGTAAAACATGTTAATATCTGGTATGTTATCTGTTTTCATCAATCACAGGAGAACACGTGTGGTATGACCTATACCTAGTTTTGGATTGTATCAGCAGGAATAGCTTCCCGTTCTTTTGCAACTGCCACAACACATCCAATCTACTTTCTCGCTTTATGGCAAAGAACATTGTCTTGCTAGAAGACAAATGCCTGCCCCTCAACATAAAGTGCCTTTGCAGAAGGGAAGGAAGCATGCGCTTTTAGAACACTCAGACATATTTGTCTTGCCTTGTGGTATTTTCAGGCGGTATCTTCACACCGATAGAGTCGGACGGCCCGACAACCACGCATACACCCCATACCATCACCTCCATGCTTAATTAATAACATCTTAAGCATTCGTCTCAGCAACCACATTTATGTTAATTGTGTGTGTATATATATATATATATATATATGTATATATATATATATATATATACATATATATATACATATATATATATATATATATATATATATATATATATATATATATATATATATATATATATATATATATATATATATTATATATATATATATATATATATATGTCTCCAGATGATGATGTTAACTTGTGAGAGTTCATGCGTTGTCGTCCGCTGTCGTCCCATAAGTCTTGTAGTGGTACACAAAGTACTCGAGCACGTACATGTAATGCGGCTCCAAATGGTGAAACGAGATGGCGTAGTCGCTGATACTTCGAACGGCCTGTCAGTAGAACATATTAATACGTTGTACGCATACAATAACCTGAGCTTGAACTAGCGTGAAGGCAAGACTTGTTTACTGGCAAAATTAGTAGAAATAATATAGGCAATTAGTCAGGAAACTAGAAAATATATGTAATGGCCACATAACGTTGTCAAGGATTTATCGGTATTATATATATATATATATATATATATATATATATATATATATATATATATATATATATATTATATATATATCAGGGATGGGTTCAAGTACTCGAGTACTTGTGTTCTTAAGTACAGCAAGTACTTGCCATTTTGTTGAGTGCAGTACTTGTACTTGTAGTTGTACTTGACCATCAAAAACGTAATTTTTATGTTTTCGTTAAATATTTGGCTCTATCGTACTCATACTCAATGTACTCAGATATTACGAGTACATTACGAGTACATATGAGTACTTTCTCAATATATGCTGTGAAAATTAATTTATTTCTAATTAACAAAATGAAACTTTCCTGATGTATTTGAATGTTCAATTATTTGTTTTAAATACTTTGTTATTTCTGATTGATTACCAATACTACAAATAGTACACACCATTCTACAATGACCGTGACTATGATGCCAAAAAGGCAACAGGCAGAATCTTTTCCCAGTCAGAAACACGCTGTTAAGCAAACAATTGTAGGCTACCAGTTCAGGCCATAACCCATTTGTTTAATTAAGCCACCAGGATGTCCATAAAGGGATATTCACCAGTTAACCCACCAGTTAGCCATGAAATGCCGTTGATGCAATTAGGACACCATGCCACTGGGCACTGGCTGACAGTGCTAACTGCTAAGAACTGCCCGCTTGGTCTTCCTTTGTAGAAGTAAGGTGACTCAAGTCAAACTGCCTCCTACACCTGTATAAACTGGTGCCAGCTGTCTGGCTAAAAAGTAGAAAGGGGATTTTGAGCCTGTTATATTGACACCTGCTAACCCTCTCAACAACCAGTAGTCTAATATATGAAAATGTAAATTGCAAACTTCTAATATAACCACATTGCAAATTGCAACACTGCCTTTGTGCACCAAAATAGACAAACTGACCTGATGTATTAGCATGTAAATTGGTCTCATATGGTCTTTATTCAAAACAAGGACAAACATACTTAATTAAAATTGCCACCACATCCCCTTTGTTGCAGTTGGGGGGGGGGTATTGTTTAGTCACTGGTTGTCTAACTACAAAGATATTGGTTTAATTGGTAATATTATGTCAAAGCACGTGGTTTATTAAATGTTAACTGGTGTTAAGAAGGGACTCCAAGCAAAAACTTATTTTATGGCGTTATAAGGAGTGGTTTGTAAAACGTAACCATTTGTTTGTAGGGGTAGGCATTCGTTTGCCTTCAAGAATAAATAATATATTATATATATTGCGGTAAACCATAATTATATTGTCTGTGGAGAACTTCCCTACTGTACAAATTCTGTACAACTATTGGAAATATTTTCCTAAAAGAAAAAATGCAACAAAATATGTGACGGTGATTAAATTAAACTGCCATTGCATATTAACTTGTTGCTGAGTTATATCAATTAAATTAATTAATATTTTTTCTAAATACGTTATTATTTAATATTTATAAAATATGTACTCATACTCGTGATAATGTATTCATACTCAGCTGTTAGCAATGTACTCCTATTCCTACTCATACTCAGCTGTTAGCAATGTACTCCTATTCCTACTCATACTCAGCTGTTAGCAATGTACTCCTATTCCTACTCATACTCAGCTGTTAGCAATGTACTCGTATTCATACTCATACTCAGCTTTTAGCAATGTACTCCTATTCCTACTCATACTCAGCTGTTAGCAATGTACTCCTATTCCTACTCATACTCAGCTGTTAGCAATGTACTCCTATTCCTACTCATACTCAGCTGTTAGCGATGTACTCCTATTCCTACTCACACTCAGCTGTTAGCAATGTACTCCTATTCGTACTCATGAAAATGTACTCGGTCCCAGGTCTGAAAGGGGAGGAGCAGCATAAGCACCTACTCGATTTCAATTCCTAAACTAACTGATCCCTTGATCAGCTGTAGTGGCTTCAGATGATCCGAAGCCACCAATTCACTTGTGCTGTGGTAGACATAATTAACTTGGCTTAGGATAATCACTGACAAGTAGTCAATTGCAACCTGTTCAGATATGTTGATGATAAATACGCGGCACCGCAGGCATGTAAGCATGTGCTAAATTCTGCTGTTTTTGTGTTTTCATAGCTTTGACCTTCACCATTATGAAACATAAATGTAGCGTTCAATGTACTTGACTAAACATTTCAGAGTACTTTGTATTGTACTTGAATGTTTTTAGAAAGTACTTGTACTTGGACTTGGCAAAATTTAAATTACTTATACTTGTACTTAAGTACATTGCCCGTGTACTTGACCCATCCCTGATATATATATATATATATATATATATATATATATATATATATATATATATATATATATATATATATATATATATATATATATATATATATATATATATATATATATATATATATATATATATATATAACATTATTGCTTGTTATTATTATGCTGCAAAACGAAAATAGTATTAAGAGAAAAAGTTTAATCTATCCAACGTACCTGTATGGCGCCATTTCTGCCGTATTTATGGTCTTTTTCTAGAAAAGGGTGGAGTAGAGCCGGCGTTTGGTGAAACCGGCTGTGTCCCATCGAGTCCTTTGAATCATTTAGTGTTACTCCTAACATTTTCAAACATTTTGCAATCTCGACGTCTTCAGGACCGAGGTCTTCTCGGCATAGACCCTTCTCTCTGTTAAAGAGCCTTCGCAGGGCCTCTCGGCTGAGCACGTAACCTGCTCCTCCAGAATTAAAACCCCGAAATGGAAATTTGTGACCGAAGCAAACCGGCTGAGAAGTGTTTTCTGACGAGAGCAAATAACGGAGATTCTCTAAGATGACGTAGGTGTCGTCATCCGCCTTCATGAACCAATCAGTGTCGTTGTAATGATGCTTGTAGACGTAATCGAATGTTTTCATTGTTTTCATCGTCAAGTGACTTCTGCCCTCTGTCACGTTAATGTCAATCGTTGGAAATATGTCGTCTTTGTGGTCGCTCGCAAACAACACTTTATTGCAGTGACGTGTCCACGTGGCTTGCACGTGACGCGCTTTGGTGTACATTGTCTTTTTTGACGTCATCACCCAGCAGAGCACTCGCACGTCTTTGTAGAGCTGATTAGCGACCGAGTTATCTGAAAATATATTTTATCAAATGTATCTTTTTTGATACATAATGTGAATAAGAATGTACATTCAACTGTCAAACAAGTGCTAACAATGTGGTCCTTAGAAGATTCACTGACAAAAATGGCACTGATATAAATAGATTCTGAACAGAATAAGGTTTTCTATAAAGAAATCAGAGATATAAAATTGCATTCATGATGGATGAAAGAGGTTGCCTCTTTATTATACTGATTATTAAGATAGTTGCAAAAAAAATGTACGACTATATATATATATATATATATATATATATATATATATATATATATATATATATATATATATATATATATATATATATATATATATTTGTTTCAATCGTTTTCCGAACACCTTTATAGCAGATGGCAATTCAATCCATGCTTGCTTATATGTATACTAAAGCGAAGATTTATTGTGAAATGGATCTTCTGTGCCGCCTAGGGATATTTATAAGATGCAAGAGACTAGCCAAGTACGGTGGTTATTGTGTAGAAAGAAACGGACAAATAATGTGAGGAGCTTTACAACTGGCATTGCAATTAACAAGGTTTAAGTAGTTTAACACACAACATAACAGGTAGCATGCTGACCCATAACAGGTAGCATGCTGACCCATAACAGGTAGCATGCTGACCCATAACAGGTAGCATGCTGACCCATCCAAGCTCAGTTGGACCAATTTGGGTTTTGTCTAGATCATTTAGAAGGAAACTGGTGATTTTGTGTTAGGTACACTGTCACCTAGATTTATATTTTATGGATAAAACATACATTTAAATAATTATAAACTGGCATAAAATTAAATAGTATTATGGTCGAGGTAACACTTTCGATTTCCATATTGATATACATTTCTTGTCTGCCTATATATGAACTTTAACTTGGGCATTAACTTACTAATTATTTTGTCAGCCACGCCTTCTACAGTAATATATTGATATAGTTTAATGCATCAGTATTTGAGATGCCTATATCATGTCAGTGTATTGCCAGCATATTGCACCTGAATGGATTTACAATGGTGTAGTTTGAACCGAAATGGTTTTACAATTCTTTCAAAGAAGTCTTTCGAGGTTCTCGGTATTATCGCCCGATACAACACGGTCCGACTCGTCGGAGAACAAAAGACGTCTCAGCGAACTGCCGATAGTATCTCGTTGACATGTTTGATGTAAAGTAGGGAGTGGATAATTTACTATTGTGGTACAACAGGTGTAATAGTCGCTGGTTTAGAAATGGTTCAACAATTTCCACCGATTGCTGGCGCTCAACTAAATAGGACTGAAACTAGTATGTGGCAGATTTCTGAAGTTCTCGATCTTCTAGTTTCTGGGTCAGGATCCCGTGGTCTACCGTGTCAACATATTGGCCAAATATAGCATTTACAAACGGAAATACTGAACGAATACACTGTTTCCTCTGATGTGTTGTTGACGGATCTATTCTACACCATTTGCTAATTTAACATTGAAACTAAAATCGCATTATATATTTGCAACTGAAAGAAGAAAAAACAACCCCACATGCACAGTTAAACTTGTTGCGGTTATACTTTAAATGTCAGAGTGACTGTTGTGCTAACAGGAATCTGCCTGGTCCACATTAAGTATATTTTTTATATATAATCTCATTTACTGTATATTATGATCCGCCAAACAAACAACGTATTGTATTGCATATAACAGCTTTTATCAGGTTCCTGTCTTAAGTATTCTGTAAGATATGCCATATATGTATCGGTAGAAAAAGTTTGTTGATACCGGATTGATGTTGATATATGAACTTATGGGCCTGAATATACACTGACCTGTAGTTATCAATATCAAATGATTTGTTTTATAAGTGTGCGTATCCTTGGTAGACCTAAGTTAATCCGCAGTGTCGCTGGACGACAAAGACACAAGAAGGTGGGGCCACACACCTATGGTATGTGTGATGTGCCATAGCTAATGAACTATGCTTGCCAGAAGGGTAACATTTCGCTTTGCTAATCTGGGTATTTACTAGTCTACTACTGTCAATTACCAAACTTCAACTCCACTAAAAAACGTGTATGCTGTCAACATGTACTGATTAATTGTGTGCGGATATGCCCCCAGGGTATGTGAGGACATGCCTCGCGTATTTCAGACCGCCTCCCAGCTTTTTGTCCCACCCCTCCATAATGAAACATGGGTTAGCTATAAAGATTATCGCCGTAGACGTAAGGCGTATATCATTATGGATATACGCCACGAGGAGTGGATGAGTAGGTAATGCTGTCTAACACGGACATACATCGAGGGGACTGTGATATGAATATTATATTTAAGTTCACTGTATTTAGAGTATTGTACAGTTTGTTGATGTCACGAGAGTGTTACCAGCCAAATAACACCACGAGTGCCGAGGGCACATGGCTAGTGACATTCACGTGATACTCAACATGCAGTATGTTATTCTCATTATATAAGAGCAAATTAACACTTGAGCATACGTTTTCATTGCCTACATTTGTAAGTATGCTGCCTCTGTATAATGCAATATTTAGGTAATTAGCCCTGGTACAATTATGAATTTTTTTAACTTCGACAATACACAGTTTTACATATTTTAAATCCCTGGCAAAATCTCGGATATGCGACAACATGTTCTGTGTTATCTAATATATGAAGCAAAGTGTATGCCTGTCTGTGTGTCTGTATGTCTGGCTGTCTGTCTGTATGTCTGGCTGTCTGGCTGTCTGCTGCGTCCTGTGCACGGCTGCATGCGCGGGTCGATCCGGACGAAACTTTCCCAGAGGCACTTCTGACAAACATAGGGGTCGGGTGTGTAACCATCTTCATGGGCCCACGGGGGTTGGGGGTCAACATTTAGAAAAGGCTTTGGCGGAAGTTGCAACCAGGCATGGATTAATAGCAATTGTTAATTTTTTTAATTGAATTAACTCAATTTAATTAATAATGTTTCCAGAAAAGCTAATTAAATTAAATTAATTTACTTTACCAAAAAGAGTTAATTTTATTTTATTGACAAATTCCCAATTAACTCTCAGTTTAATGTTCATTTAAAAGTTGATTTTACTGGATAGTTCAAAAATGGGGAGATGTAAAGAAAGGTAACACGACATCAGTTTGGGATCTTTTTACCGTGTAAATTTAAATCAAAAGCACGCCAGTTCTAGTGATGCATAAAAATAGTATATACATATTTAAATGCTAGTGTGTAAAGGTGAAACCTAATCATTTAGTATAAATATAAAAAAGTTGCATTGTAGCTGTCCATAATCGTCGCTTCCAAAAAAAACACTGACCTGTATAATAATGTAAATCAGTGGAAAATACCTATGGCTGTATTTTCTCCTCCTGTAACGCCGGATAACTCAGCTAGTTTTATATAAGCTACAAAATCCAAACTAGTCAGCTAAGGGGTGGTCGCGTAGTTATCAAATTACAAAACCGTATAGCATTATGAATTGGAGGGCGGTGATTTGGTCTTCACAACGTTTCACGGGACAAACGAACTTTTTTATTGGCAATACGCGCATCTTCTGTCCTACGTGGCGTATTGAGGGGTTAGATGGTTGTCTGAACCAATGCTAAACACTATTCGGTTTTTTGGATTTTGAGAACATATGCGACGACCCTAGTACTGAATGAAGACAAACCTTTTGATGGTAGTTTATCTGCTGTCTCGACAACAGGACGCGGACGAAACGTGGTTTCTAACGACGCTCCAATCTGTCGATTTGTTGTAGAGACGACTCTGTCAGAACGGTCACTAATCTCGCCGTCTTTTTCGCGGGGACAGATGCATTCTGTGGGTGTAGATTGCGTTCATATATGACGTAAACACGTGCATTACAGTGAACGCGGCTACCAAACCTGCGCTATACACCAAGAGCACTTTACGCGACAACATGTCTGTGAGCCTAGGCGGGCAAGAATGAATAGAGTTGCGCATGTTCAGAACGACCTGAATCAATCAAGCCACACGGGCCTACCTAAATCGACAGGTATCGACAACCTTTATCACAATCATGAGTCTCTGCGTTCCATTGTAGTTGTAGAATTGTGATCCAACACGTGTAACTGGGGAGGTCGGGTGCGGTCGATTAGCTAACCGGGGTTGCTCACGTTTGGCCTAGTATTAACGTTTAGTGTGGTGGCATAAACAGATCCGTTATTTCCTCAAAATGCCCTTTTTATGAGTAAATGATATTGTTATAAGTATATTGGATTTATACACTGTAGAAATAAAATACAGCTAAAATAAATAGCATTAAGTTAATGTTTTATCACCATAAACTATCCAAATAAATAACACTGTAACAGTATTACTCATACCAATGCCCTCGTGCAACAAAAACACTGAAAATAAAGTCATCGCACTGTATTCTTTAAATACATCACCTCAACACATATATTGAGTATGACAAAAATTGTCCTCTGTATTCGTGGGATATTATGTTATCCTATTTATAGGCCGCTAGGCACAACAGGGCACATGGAAAAATACATGGTTATACGATATGTATGAAGCTGAACACACTTGTATCACCATCGTTTCTACACTTATCATCCTAAGATTAGTGAAATTGGATGAAACAAGCTGGATGAAAACAATCGTTAGACTTGTTACATCTGTAGTTGGCCTTCCCACCACATCCTGTGTCCACACATCGTTAGACTTGTTACACCTGTAGTTGGCCTTCCCACCACATCCTGGGTCCACACATCGTTACACTTGTTACACCTGTAGTTCGCCTTCCCACCACATCCTGTGTCCACACATCGTTACACTTGTTACACCTGTAGTTCGCCTTCCCACCACATCCTGTGTCCACACATCGTTACACTTGTTACACCTGTAGTTCGCCTTCCCACCACATCCTGTGTCCACACATCGTTACACTTGTTACACCTGTAGTTCGCCTTCCCACCACATCCTGTGTCCACACATCGTTACACTTGTTACACCTGTAGTTCGCCTTCCCACCACATCCTGTGTCCACACATCGTTACACTTGTTACACCTGTAGTTCGCCTTCCCACCACATCCTGTGTCCACACATCGTTACACTTGTTACACCTGTAGTTCGCCTTCCCACCACATCCTGTGTCCACACATCGTTACACTTGTTACACCTGTAGTTGGCCTTCCCACCACATCCTGTGTCCACACATCGTTACACTTGTTACACCTGTAGTTCGCCTTCCCACCACATCCTGTGTCCACACATCGTTACACTTGTTACACCTGTAGTTCGCCTTCCCACAACATCCTGTGTCCACACATCGTTACACTTGTTACACCTGTAGTTCGCCTTCCCACCACATCCTCGGTCCACACATCGTTACATTTGTTTCACCTGTAGTTGGCTTTCCCACCACATCCTGGGCCCACACATCTTTACACTTGTTACATATGTAATTGGCCTTCCTACTACATCTTGGGTTCACACATCGTTACACTTGTTACATCTGTAGTTGGCGTTCCACCACATAACGTTACACTTGTTATACGTTTAGTTGGCCTTTCACCACATCCTGGGCCCACACATCTTTACACTTGTTACATCTGTAATTGGCCTTCCTACTACATCTTGGGTCCACACATCGTTACACTTGTTACATCTGTAGTTGTCCTTCCACCACATCCTGGTTCCACACATCGTAACACTTGTTACACTTGTAGTTGGCCTTCCCTCCACAACCTGGGTCCACACAACGTTACACTTGTAGTTGGCCTTCCCTCCACAACCTGGGTCCACACAACGTTACACTTGTAGTTGGCCTTCCCTCCACAACCTGGGTCCACACAACGTTACACTTGTTACACTTGTAGTTGGCCTTCTCACCACGTCCTTTGTTATTTCTTCAAAGTATTGTTGTACTCTTTGACGATTTTTTAAAGTTGTTTTGTCCCCTGTAAATGATTGATATCTGGTAATGCATATGACATTGCTGCATCGACATGCGAGTGTCTTAAATTATGCGTTCCACGTGGGCATGTACTGAACACATGCACCTTGTATGCAGGGCCTTTTTGTAACATGAAATGCATGTGTGTATGGAAGGTCATTAATAGGATACAGTTGCACGGATTAAACAATTTTAATATTATAATTTTTTGTATCAAGTATTATTCAAGACATAGTGGCATTAAAAGTAAATCAATGTTGTAATTTTTTATTTTTTAGATAATAAAATGTTTAATAATTTATGATCACATAGCAGGAAGTCAGTTTATCTAGAAAATGCATCATTACTTGATATTCTGAAAACAATTAAGATGTTGAGCCATTTGTTTAGATTTGTATGTCTAAAAAATACTTCACAAATGCATTTTTATTGCATAGTGTAACGTGTGCCATTTCTTTAAGAATGTGTGGCAGGACATTTACTATGTAACAACATATACTAAGGACAAGAACTGCAGGATTTATTACGATTCATTTGTTAATTCAACATGTACTCGAGCTCTTGCAATCTTTATGCACATTTATTCCTCTTCCTCAATTTTGGTAATTAATTTAATTGAAACTGTATTTATACAACAAACACCCACTATGTTTTCGAATAGTTCATAGTGTTCATACACTATAAAATTGTGAAACATATTTGAGATGGTGGTTCTGCTAACACCGAACTGCCCAAAGAAGTTCAAATCCCTGCAGCCGAGGAATTTCAGCATAGTCAGTAAAATCGGGTCTTTAAATTAAAAATAGTCATTAAAAAAATTCAATTATGGAAACGAAGAGCAGCATCAGGAACATTCAATCAATCATTATTCATATTATGTATTTACAGAAACACTGACACAATGGTGGTGTGGGATATACTATTGTGCTGTGTGATCTGTGAATATAATATAAAGACAAAGGAGAAGGCATCGAAAATTACAACTCCTTCTTTATACACACACACACACACACACACACACACACACACACACACACACACACACACACACACACACACACACACACACACACACACACACACACACACACACACACACACACACACACACACACACACACACACACACACACACACACACACACACACACACACACACACACACACACACACACACACACACACAGAGACAGACAGACATACAGACACACACACACACACACACACACACACACACACACACACACACACACACACACACACACACACACACACACACACACACACACACACACACACACACACACACACACACACACAAGCTGTATAATGTACACCAAGCTGTAGAATGTACACCATGCTGTAGAGTGTACACCGAGCTGTAGAGTGTACACCAAACTGTAGCGTGTACACCAAGCTATAGAGTGCACACCAAGCTGTATAATGTACACCAAGCTGTAGATTGTACACCAAGCTGTAGCGTGTACACCAAGCTGTACAATGTACACCAAGCTGTAGAATGTACACCAAGCTGTAGAGTGTACACCGAGCTGTAGAGTGTACACCAAGATGTAGCGTGTACACCAAGCTGTAGCGTGTACACCAAGCTGTATAATGTACACCAAGCTGTAGAGTGTACACCAAGCTGTAGAATGTACACCAAGCTGTAGAATGTACACCAAGCTGTAGAGCGTACACCAAGCTGTAGAGCATACACCAAGCTGTAGAATGTACTCCAAGCTGTAGAGTGTACACCAAGCTGTATAGTGTACACCAATCTGTAGAGTGCACACCAAGCTGTAGAATGTACACCAAGCTGTATAATGTACACCAAGCTGTAGAGTGTACACCAAGCTGTAGCGTGTACACCAAGCTGTAGAATGTACACCAAGCTGTAGAGTGTACACCAAGCTGTAGAGTGTACACCAAGCTGTAGAGTGTACACCAAGCTGTAGAATGTACACCAAGCTGTAGAATGTACACCAAGCTGTAGAGTGTACACCAAGCTGTAGCGTGTACACCAAGCTGTAGAATGTACACCAAGCTGTAGAGTGTACACCAAGCTGTAGAGTGTACACCAAGCTGCATCGGGAAGTGGCGACTGCCGCATTTGAAACGAAACCATAACGTAACGTAATTTACGCCACAGTAAGTCAAATAAGTATATAACACGTTATTTGATTACTTCTAAGAGTTGAAATGTTGGTTGACATGGTGTACGACACTGTACGTGTGGTGTACACAGTCTTCCTACACGTGTTATGACGCGCCCTGGTCAGATCTGTAGTATATACATTTCTAATACCCATGGAGTTACATCATTAACCATCCCCCTTTAGACTAGAGCGATAAGCCAGCTAGGTGACGGGAAGCAGGCCGGCATTTCAGTGCGTGGCAGAAACAGTTCCATCCACTGCCATAACATAGGGTAATGATGTTTAAAATGTGAAAATAGCTTGACGAATAAAAGTCTAGCATGTGAACGTATTTAACTTGAACATCTGTCATTATCCCCTGGCTTAAGCCTAGATGGGTAACTCACGTGGTGGTCTATATGCATGCATGCATGTGTCACAGGGATGTTGACCCTTGACTAATAGGTTTTTAATGGGGTACATGCATGCATGTATGTATATGGGGTGATATTCTGGTTATTACTTATAAAGATGATTGCCATAATGCAGATTCCCGGATTTGACCACTTGCAGTTATTAGTTGACAGGGAAGGCAGTTGAGCCACTGGGTTAGTTGAGCCACCCATGTTTCCTAGGAAACTACAGCAGCGACAGTTACATGGTACCACCCAGTGGTTGGACATGTTATTAGAACACGATTGACGTATAATAGATTACGTTTGTCACAACTGTTTGAACATGTGAACTAAAAGTATGGTTTTTTATATTTTTCGAAACTTTTAGGAATTGTGATTAATGTCTGCTGGTGTGTAAACTATCAACGCACATGACCAGACTTTGTTGTTTGTGCACTTACAAATGGTTATACTATGCACAGGGAAGAAGATTATTTACCTCACTTCACGCATTAATGAGAAGTTAATTAAATAAGCTTACTTATCGAAACGGGGCTAGTTGAGCCACCCAAGGCCCAAGGAAGGTTTAGTTGAGCAGCGGACAAAGAACAAAGACGAGTGTTCTTTACCCCAACATACATCAACGAATTCATTTTTCCGAACAAATTGGGACATCGGATAGCTACAAGGCAACATAATAGCAGTTAGTTACACTGATTACGATTTACCTATACATATATATATATTAATTAAGTGTGTTGACTTATTAATTAAGCGTGTAGACTTGTCAGAGTCGTCTTGTACCCATTGGGTAGATGTGTTGGCTGAGTTGTTACAATTTTTGTACAAGGCCTACGTAAATTATACAAATGAAGCATTTACGCAACTTACGCTACACTGTGGGTCAACTTACCCCACACCAAGTGTTAGTTGAGCCAGCTTACCAACCCTATTTGATTCAGCTAGATATAATTACCTATACATGCTAGATATATTATCTTGGCATAAAATAATCTATTAATAATCATAGTTTATGTGAGTAGAAACAATTTTGACTTATGAATATGATTGCGCCCTAGACATCAAAAAGAATGAAAAATGGCTTATCTAACACTTTCTTCCCCTACATGTATAGAACCCTTTAGAAAGTTCAGTTTCGATCATCTTTAGTGGTGCTACTGTTATAGTTAATAATACATATGTTATGCGATTTGATATACAATGTGCATGGATAAATTGTGCATGTACTAAGGTATTATGTAGCTGTCCCTACAGTTAAGCATGCAGGATCAGATGGGTGCCCTCTCTCCCTTTGAAGTTGCAATAATTAATTGCTCTAGGAGGTGGCTGGGAGATTTAACAAGATTTGCCATCCAAACCAAAGGCCCAGATGGCAAGTGGACAAGGAAGCCATTGGCTTATCGAGAGTCCAACAATGTTCATCTACTTATAACCCGCCCTCCTGAGATATGTGTCAACCTTGTTTTTAAACATATTCACGCTGCTAGCAGTTATACAATCTGTAGACAATTTGTTCCATTCATTTATTGTCCTCTGTGAGACCGAGTGCTTCCTGATGTCCAATCTACATTGATCCTTTACTATTTTTACCTCATGTCCTCTAGTTCTGCTATCCTTCTTGAGTGAGAAAAACATATTTCTTTAAAAAATTTCATACCCATTAAATACATTAAAAACTTCAAATCTGATCTCCTCTTAACCTCCTTGTCTCTAGAGTTGTTAAACCACATTCTTTCAGGCGTTCTTCATAACTAAGGTCTCTCAGTTCTGGAATCATTTTAGTTGCTCTCCTTTGTATGCGTTCAAGCGTATCTATATCCTACTTACGATATGGTCTCCATGCTTGTGTACAGTATTCTAAATGAGGTCTAACTATTGCTTTATAAAGAGGTATAATTAACTTTTTTCTCGTGTATGTTGTTTCTTCTAACCAATCCAAGAATTTGATTACCCTTTGAAGCTGCAATACCACACTGCTCTGAAACTTTCATATCAGCGCTTATTGTAACTCCTAAGTCCTTTTCTTTTACAGTAGTACCCAGAACAGTATCTCCCATTTTATAGTTTATATCCAAGCTCCCATGTCCTGTATGTAGGCATTTACATTTCCCAAAATTGAACAACATCTGCCATTTCTCAGACCATTTCACTAATCTGTCTAGATCGTTTTGTAAATGTTGTTAATCACCATCAGTATTAACCTTTCTAAACAGTTTTGTGTCATCCGCAAATTTCAGTACGTTACTTGTTATACTGTCGTCCAAGTCATTGATATATATTAAGAATAATATAGGTCCTAATACTGATCCTTGAGGTACCCCACTCAAAACCGATTTCTAATTTGAAACTTCTCCATCTACTACAACTCGTTGTCTTCTGTCAGTCAGCCAATGTTCTATCCAGTCAGTTATGCTATCCCCGATACCATGGGCTTTTAATTTAAGTAGTAATCTTTGATGTGGCACTTTGTCAAAAGCACACACACACACACACACACAGACAGACATACACACAGAGACACAGACACACACACAGACACACACAGACACACACAGACACACACAGACACACACACGCACGCACGCACGCACGCACGCACGCACGCACGCACGCACGCACGCACGCACGCACGCACGCACGCACGCACGCACGCACGCACGCACGCACGCACGCACGCACGCACGCACGCACGCACGCCCACACGCACACACACACACACACACACACACACACACACACACACACAGCGCTTTATATTTTATGACAGACCAGTTCAAAACTTTAATTTTTTTAATTTTATTATTATTATTAGTTGTATTTTACAGTATTATTTATACGGTTGTCTTCTCTAAGCATGTATTAAAGACACACACACGCGCGCACGCGCACGCGCACACGCACACGCACACGCACACACACACACATATGTCTTTAATGCATGCTTAGAGAAGACAACCGTATAAATAATAATGTCGCAGAACGCATCGTAGACCGGGTTTCCCTTACACAGGGCGTTGTAAATGTGAAAAATAATCCCATACAACTCTCTAAAATATATTATTGTTATGATAGCATTAATATGTTATTATTGGAATAATTTATTCTTATTCTTACAAGGTTCCTTGCTTGAATGTTACATATTGCAGTGTCCACTACGAATGTTCTATGTGACTGCCGGACTCGGATAGAGGAGTTGTTCTTGTGTCAAAGTCTTTGGTTGTAGTCCCGCGATTGAGCCGTTCGGAGGCTTATTACACAGCGTGTCACTGTAGCGCCCTCTAGCAGAAATAGGAAAAATATAGGTCAACCAAAGTAGTAACAATGTTTGAGCACATCTTACAGTTCTCTGAAGAGGGTCCGTGTATGTCGCAACAGGTTTTCGTTTTAGCATCTGTTTTTATGTGCTAAGCGGCGAAATACATACTAATAAAAATGTATACGCATATAACATAACATAACATAACATAACATAACATAACATAACACGTATAATATATACACGTATACAAACAACATGCATGTATAGGGGAAGGCAGTGTCAGTTGAGCCATTGGGTTAGTTGAGCCACCCATGTTTCCCGGGAAACTACAGCAGCGACAGTTACATGGTACAACTAATGTTATTGAATATAATATATGTATTAGAATACCATTGACGTGTAACAGGTTACGTTTGTCACAACGGTCAGAACATATGAGTAAATGTTTTTTTTTTTACAAGTGGTTTAACTATGCACAGAGAGGAAGATTATTTATGTTACTTCGCGCATTAATGAGAAGTTAATTAAATAAGCTAAATTGTCGAAACGGGGCTAGTTGGCTAGTTGAGCCACCCGAGGGAGGGTTAGTTGAGCCACCCAAGGGAGGCTTAGTAGAGCAGCCGTTAAAGAACGAAGACAAATGTTCTTTACCCCAAAATACATCAAGAAATTAAATTTAATTCAAATTGGGACATCGGATGGCTACAATGCAACATATTGGCAGTTAGTTACACTGGTTGCGATTTATTTATAAGTCTATGTTAATTAAGTGTGTTGACTTATTAATTAAGCGTGTACACTTGTCAGAGACGTGTTGTACCCATTAAGTAGATGTGTTGGCTGTATTTTTGTGAATTATTTTGTATTCAGGCCTACTTAAATTATACAAATGAAGCATTTACGCAACTTACGCTGAATGTGGCTCAACTTACCCCACACCAAGTGTTAGTTGAACCAGTTTACCAACCCTATTTCAATCAGCTTGATATAATTATTTACGCATGCTAGATATATTAACTTGTAGAGACGAGGCCGCTTTACATAAGAAGCTTAATTTTTACAGAGGAGAGACGTGGCCGCTTTAAATAAGTTGCTTAATTAATTACGGAGTAGAGACGTGGCCGCTTTACATAAGTAGCTTAATTAATTACAGAGTAGAGACGTGGCCGCTTTACATAAGTAGCTTAATTAATTACAGAGTAGAGACGTGGCCGCTTTACATAAGTAGCTTAATTAATTACGGAGTAGAGACGTGGCCGCTTTACATAAGTAGCTTAAGTCATTACAGAGTAGAGACGTGGCCGCTTTACATCAGTAGCTTAATTCCTCTTCAGTTCGATAGTTTCGCTTGTCTCATTTAAAATTAATTTTGCAAAAAATCTACTGCAACATGCTAGCTCGTTTGTGCAAGCTTAATATGCAGTTTTTTGTGTGAAATCATCAGACAAACTAGTACATTAAGTGAATTTAAAATGGAAACGCTGAAAACTAAAAAATGTCACACAGTCAAATTTTGTAACTTTGTGTTATGCGATCGGTGAGAGAGTGGAAGTTACCCCCGTGGTCGGTGAGAGGGTGGAAGTCACCCTCATGGTCGGTGAGAGGGTGGCAATCACCCTCATGGTCGGTGAGAGGGTGGAAGTCACCCCCGTGGTGGGTGAGAGGATGGAAGTCACCCCAGTGGTCGGTGAGAGGATGGAAGTCACCCCCGTTGTCGGTGAGAAGGTGGAAGTCACCCCCGTTGTCGGTGAGAGGGTGGAAGTCACCCCCGTTGTCGGTGAGAAGGTGGAAGTCACCCCCGTTGTCGGTGAGAAGGTGGAAGTCACTCCCGTGGTCGGTGAGAGGGTGGAAGTCACCCCCGTTGTCGGTGAGAAGGTGGAAGTCACCCCGTTGTCGGTGAGAAGGTGGAAATCACCCCCACGGTCGGTGAGAAGGTGGAAGTCACCCCCGTTGTCGGTGAGAAGGTGGAAGTCACCCCCGTTGTCGGTGAGAAGGGGGAAGTCACCCCCGTTGTCGGTGAGAAGGTGGAAGTCACCCCCGTGGTCGGTGAGAGGGTGGAAGTCACCCCCATGGTCGGTGAGAGGGTGGAAGTCACCCCCGTGGTCGGTGAGAAGGTGGAAGTCACCCCCGTGGTCGGTGAGAGGGTGGAAGTCACCCCCGTGGTCGGTGAGAGGGTGGAAGTCACCCCCATGGTCGTTGAGAAGGTGGAAGTCAGCCCCGTGGTCGGTGAGAGGGTGGAAGTCACCCCGTGGTCGGTGAGAGGGTGGAAGTCACCCCCGTGGTCGGCATTGACTCGCACAGTGTTTACTATTTGGGATTTCCACTATTTTAAATCTTACCAGATCTCACGATTAAATTTAATTCTTTCGATGGTTTGAGCAAAAATAGGCATTTTTTTATTAAATCGACTGTGGATGAGGTTACGTTTTCCGGTGTTCTAATGCGTATCCATGCGCAAGACGAATGCATATTATATAATTAACTGATATAATTTGTGCTATTTAACATTTAATATATATATATATATACATATATATATATATATATATATATACATATATATATATATATATATATATATATATATATATATACACATAATTATGTCTACACACACACACATATATATATATATATATATATATATATATATTAAAATCCGGTGGATTGCCATTGTCTTGGTGTGATTCAACATTGTCTTGGTGTGAATATATATATATATATATATATTATAAATGTGAATATATATATATTATATATATATATATATATATATTATATATATTCACACCAAGACAATGTAGAATCACACCAAGACAATGGCAATCCACCGGATTTTAATATATATATATAATATATAATAAATTATATATATGTAGACATATATAATTATGTGCATTTATATATATATATATATATATGTATATATATATATATATATATATATAATTATGTATATTTATATATATATATATATATAATTATATATATATATTAATGTATATATATACATATAAACTTCCATATATATATATATATATATATATACATATAATTATATATAGACATATATAATTATGTATATATATATATATATATGTATATATATAATTATGTATATTTATATATATATAATTATATATATAATTATGTATATATATATATATATATATATATATATATTTAACTGTGTTAAAAATCCACAGCAATCCGTTGAGAAAAAGTGACCGGTTAAATAGCACAAATTATACCATTATCCGTATAAATAAATTAAAACGTGTTATCACAACAACTAAAAACGTTATTATATAATTCATTAATTGTGGTCACCACCAATTAAAACGTTATTATATAATTCGTTAATTGTACCACACATTAATTATTGCATCATGGCTTGGGGTGGGGCACAAATTATACCATTATCCGTATATACAAATTTAAGCCCGAACTATCAATATGTATACATCTCGAAAACTACTGAATCGGCTTTCATGACATTTCCACTGTCACTAGTTATCTCAATCAACTGGATATGATTCCTTAACCCTATATCTAACTGAAACCCTAACCCGAACCCAAACCGGAAACAGGACTAGACGCCAATAGTGAGCCCTGTGAGTGCGGGATACGTACATCTGGCTGGTTGAAACGTTATTCTGTTGATTGTTTGGAAGATTCGATATCCAGCCCATATGGTATGTGTAACGCCTGGCACTGTGTCAGTCGTTCGGCATGTACACATAATAAATAATATGATATGTCACTACGGTCCAATGATTCCCACAGCACAATAACACCCGTCTCCACTGCATACAGGTGTAGGCTGCTCATTTACTCCCCCCTTTGTTTTCAGTATTATTTGTCGTTGGACGAGATGTTGTTCTTGACTGGTTGTCTTTAGACGTGTTGTTCTTGGCTGGTAGTCCCTTTGACGGAATTGCCGCAGCCTTAGTTGTTGTTGTAGTAGTGGTTGTTGTTGTAGTTGTAGTTGGTGTCGTAACCTGTAATGTTGTAGTCGGCCTGGTGCTTGGTAACGGAGGCAATGTAGTGGACGAGTTAACATTGAGGTCCTGTAGTCCACTGATTATACCGTAAGGCGCCAAGTGATACACGTAGAACTCAAGTTCGTACATCCGTTCAGGTGGAATGTAGTGGAAGGTGATGGCGTAGTCGCTGATACTGCCCATGCCCTACAAAGAAGTATAACAATTAACTAATTGTACTTTAAATAACTGGGTAAGAAGAAATGAGGGGGTGAAAGAGTAGACAAGCGAAGAATGGAGGAGTTGAAGGAGAAGTTTGGTGCGAAAGAGAGTCTCACGAGGAGGCTGACAAGGAGCCGATTAAACAGGTCTGGACACGTGGAAAGAATGGAAGTGGAACAGTTGACGAAGAGAACGGGTGCGCATAGAGTGGAAGGTAGATGGAAAAGAGGAAGACCGAGACTGAGATGGGAGGACTGCGTGAAGATAGATTTGTTGGGAATGGGAGGGAGTGGATAGCGATAGATGGGAAAACGGTAATTTCCTGTTTTTATACCATTTCTGACAGTAAATACAGTATAGCAATGAAGGTGAAGACATGAAGTGTAACACTGTCATGACGTACATAACTAGTAACTAATTCCATATCACGAGCGTCTGATACGACAAACAATATGGCACCCCCCCCCCCGTGTATCGCATAGAGAATTTGGAATGCATTTGTAATAACATCGCTAATTCAGACAAATACAGTGATGATCTAACGAACCTTTCTGGCGCCATACGCGTCATACGTGTAATACCAGTCGGGATAATTGCCGTGAAGGTGTGTGGTAGGATCGAAACAGTGAAACCGACTCCGACTCAACGCATCCCTCGTGTCGGAGGTTTTCACGCCCAGCTTGTGCATGCACCTGCCCACCTCCACGTCTTCAGCCCCTTGGTCCTTAGCGCACATACCCTCTGTCCGTTTGCCGAACCTGCGCAGAGCTTCCCGACTAAACACGTAGCCTCCGCCTCCGCTGTAGTAGCCCTGGGCCACGTAAGGTTTGAAACGGTGGCCGAAATAGATCGGTTCTGAAGAATTTTTCGACGACAAGAAATAACGGAGATTCTCAACGATGACGTACGTATCATCATCGACCTTCATAAACCAATCGGCGTCGTCGTAGTGGTGCTGATAGATGTAATCGAACGCCCTCATCGTCTTCGCTGTTAGATGGTCTCTACCCTCCTGTACGTCAATGTCAATAGTTGGAAATGTGTCGTCTTTGTGATCGCTCACGAACAGCAACTTATTGCAGCGACGTGCCCACGTGGCTCGCACGTGACGCGCCTTCTTCTGCAGATTGTCTGCTGACGTCATCACCCAGCAGAGCACACGGACCTCGTTGTAGAGCTTCCTCGCGAGCGTGTCGTCATCTGGAACAAAATGCAGAATAATGCTATTGTTAGATGCTGCTGCTTTTGTTGTCGCTTCTGTTGCTAGATTTCATTATTGTTGTCGGTGGTGGTGGTGGTGGATGGTGGGTGGTGGTGGATGGTGGTGGTGGATGGTGGTGGTGGTGGTGGTGGGTGGTGGTGGGTAGTGATGGTGGTGGTGGATGGTGGTGGTGGTGGATGGTGATGGATGGTGGTGGTGGTGGTGGGTGGTGGTGGGTGGTGATGGTGGATGGTGGGTGGTGGTGGTGGTGGATGGTGATGGTGGTGGTGGATGGTGGTGGTGGTGGTGGTGGTGGGTGGTGGTGGGTGGTGGATGGTGGGTGGTGGTGGTGGTGGTGGATGGTGGGTGTGGTGGGTGGTGGTGGGTGGTAGTGGTGGTGGTAAAATCAAACGACCGACCGACCGACCGACCGACCGACCGACCGACCGACCGACCGACCGACCGACCGACCGACCGACCGACCGACCGACCGACCGACCGACCGACCGACCGACCGACCGACCGACCGACCGACCGACCGACCGACCGACCGACCGACCGACCGACCGACCGACCGACCGACCGACCGACCGACCGACCGACCGACCGACCGACCGAGTCAACAGGTCTTTCATATGCAGTACAACACATGTGTTACTTTTTGCGAAGCATACATCAGTCAGAACAATAATAAAACACAGGAGAAGCGTTACAAACAATTTATGTGAGAACTAAGAAAGCGCGAACAACGATTTATGTATGAGTCTTCGTACGAAGGTTCGAATACACACAAACACACGTATGCACACACACACACGCACGCACGCACGCACACACGCACGCACGCACGCACGCACGCACACGCTTTTTAATCGGCCCATGGTCTAGTGTACACAATGATCATCACCGTGTTTGGTAGAATCCAATTAATGTATACTGTATGTGTAATACATAATGCACCTAAGTATATGAAAGTATACTTGACTATTTATAAATATGTCTGAAAATATAATTGTTAATAGACGTGGACATGCTGATCACACGATGTTAATTATGCATTTATTTTCGTTACATTTACATGGGTGATTCCCATGGTAACAACTGTAATCTCCTTGATCACACCATGTATATTTTTTTTACAATTTCCCTGTTCAAACCAGATCAAAGTTAAATGATTCTGAGTCAAGTGAAGCTGGTAACGAATATTTAAGACATGGGCATACCGCGATAGATAATTATTAAATGTTTGGTGTGACCTTATTTCAGAAAGCCGTTGCTAGACAATAAGAACGTTCTTTATAATAACGGTGAGTCACTATGAAGAGTGAGTCATACGGAATAACAGGCAAACACGTCATCTCTCTGCAATTGGTCTTTCGACACGGTAACAGCCGCAGCAGAGTGCACTGAACCACGGCAAGCGTAGCAGTGGAAGGCTCCTTCGATCACCGGCGATGCATCTGTAGCCGATAAACAATAAACAGCCGCGCAGTGCCATCGTGTCTGCATCGATCCAACTTCAACAGCTGCGCTCGAAAGTCGAGACTCTACCTACTTCGTTTCTTCGGTATCGATCTTATTTGTCTCGTCAACCGTGCAGTGTCCTTCACCTCCACTCGACTACAGACAGTGGCATGGTTTAGAGCGCCCGTGGCGTCTTTCGCTGCCGACAATGAATCAACCAGACGAGAAAGTGCTACCGCGTGAGCTAGGGCTGAAAACTCACAGCTTAATCGTCGATCTGGGTTTTTTTAAGCAAGTCTTTCCGCGAGGATTCCATTGCGTCATCAATACACGTCACCTTCACCCATCACTGACTACGAATTTCCTCAACCGTTACTTACTTTCTCACTTAACCCTTTTCTTCCCTGATACAGCATAGGCCACTAGCGACTTTCTCACTTAATCCTTTTCCTCCCTGACACAGCATAGGCCACTAGCGACTTTCTCACTTAACCCTTTTCCTCCATAACACAGCCTAGGCCACTAGCGACTTTCTCACTTAACCTTTTCCTCCCTGACACAGCAGAGGCGATTAGCGACTTTCTCACTTAATCCTTTTCCTCCCTGACACAGCATAGGCCACTAGCTACTTTCTCACTTAATCCTTTTCCTCCCTGACACAGCATACGCCACTAGCGACTTTCTCACTTAATCCTTTTCCTCCCTGATACAGCCTACGCCACTAGCGACTTTCTCACTTAATCCTTTTCCTCCCTGATACAGCATAAGCCACTAGCTACTTTCTCACTTAATCCTTTTCCTCCCTGACACAGCATACGCCACTAGCGACTTTCTCACTTAATCCTTTTCCTCCCTGACACAGCATACGCCACTAGCGACTTTCTCACTTAATCCTTTTCCTCCCTGATACAGCATACGCCACTAGCGACTTTCTCACTTAATCCTTTTCATCCCTGATACAGCATACGCCACTAGCGACTTTCTCACTTAATCCTTTTCCTCCCTGACACAGCATACGCACTAGCGACTTTCTCACTTAATCCTTTTCCTCCCTGACACAGCATACGCCACTAGCGACTTTCTCACTTAATCCTTTTCCTCCCTGATACAGCATAGGCCACTAGCTACTTTCTCACTTAATCTTTTCCTCCCTGACACAGCCTAGGCCACTAGCGACTTTCTCACTTAATCCTTTTCCTCCCTGACACAGCCTAGGCCACTAGCGACTTTCTCACTTAATCATTTTCCTCCCTGACACAGCATAGGCCACTAGCGACTTTCTCACTTAATCCTTTTCCTCCCTGACACAGCATAGGCCACTAGCGACTTTCTCACTTAACCCTTTTCCTCCATGACACAGCCTAGGCCACTAGCTACTTTCTCGCTTAATCCTTTTCCTCCCTGACACAGCATAGGCCACTAGCTACTTTCTCACTTAATCCTTTTCCTCCCTGACACAGCCTAGGCCATTAGCGACTTTCTCACTTAACCCTTTTCCTCCATGACACAGCCTAGGCCACTAGCTACTTTCTCACTTAACTCTTTTCCTCCATGACACAGCCTAGGCCACTAGCTACTTTCTCTCTTAATCCTTTTCCTCCCTGACACAACATAGGCCACTAGCGACTTTCTCACTTAAACCTTTTCCTCCATGACACAGCCTAGGCCACTAGCGACTTTCTCACTTAACCTTTTCCTCCTTGACACAGCCTAGGCCACTAGCGACTTTCTCACTTAACCCTTTTCCTCCCTGACACAGCCTAGGCCACTAGCGACTTTCTTACTTAACCCTTTTCCTCCCTGACACAACATAGGCCACTAGCGACTTTCTCACTTAACCCTTTTCCTCCCTGACACAGCCTAGGCCACTAGCGACTTTCTCACTTAACCCTTTTCCTCCATAACACAGCATAGGCCACTAGCGACTTTCTCACTTAACCTTTTCCTCCCTGACACAGCCTAGGCCACTAGCGACTTTCTCACTTAACCCTTTTCCTCCCTGACACAGCCTAGGCCACTAGCGACTTTCTTACTTAACCCTTTTCCTCCCTGACACAACATAGGCCACTAGCGACTTTCTCACTTAACCCTTTTCCTCCCTGACACAGCCTAGGCCACTAGCGACTTTCTCACTTAACCCTTTTCCTCCATGACACAGCATAGGCCACTAGCGACTTTCTCACTTAACCTTTTCCTCCCTGACACAGCCTAGGCCACTAGCGACTTTCTCACTTAACCCTTTTCCTCCCTGACACAACATAGGCCACTAGCGACTTTCTCACTTAACCCTTTTCCTCCCTGACACAACATAGGCCACTAGCGACTTTCTCACTTAACCCTTTTCCTCCCTGACACAGCCTAGGCCACTAGCGACTTTCTCACTTAACCCTTTTCCTCCCTGACACAACATAGGCCACTAACGACTTTCTCACTTAACCCTTTTCCTCCCTGACACAGCTTAAGCCACTAGCGACTTTCTCACTTAACCCTTTTCCTCCCTGACACAACATAGGCCACTAGCGACTTTCTCACTTAACCTTTTCCTCCCTGACACAGCATAGGCCATTAGCGACTTTCTCACTTAACCCTTTTCCTCCCTGACACAGCCTAGGCCACTAGCGACTTTCTCACTTAACCCTTTTCCTCCCTGACACAACATAGGCCACTAGCGACTTTCTCACTTAACCTTTTCCTCCCTGACACATCATAGGCCACTAGCGACTTTCTTACTTAACCCTTTTCCTCCCTGACACAGCATAGGCCATTAGCGACTTTCTCACTTAACCCTTTTCCTCCTGACACATCATAGGCCATTAGCGACTTCTTTCCACCGGACACGGTTTTGGGCCTGCGTTTTCGGGTCTTTCCATCGAGATCCTGCTTTTGCAATATCTGCATCTACTTCTCTTCGCCGCGTTTTTTCTCGACCTTCCCCTTTTCTGTTTTGACCTGAGGGTTCTACGTGAGTGCCTGTCGTATAATGGGTCGTGTTGGCTTCCTGAGGGCATGGCCAGTACGGTTGATGCACAAGTATTTATAGCTGCCGGTATCTGATGAAACTCCACCGTGACATTGTGAGTTCGGTAAACCATCCAAATAGACTGGTTCGTGTTGTCTCGCTATTCATCGTGAGTCCGCTGGTGTCTGGGACAGGGAACGGCATTGACACCTGAATTAGAAAGGCAGTTAGATGGATGTTACGTAGGAGTGCCCCGGATCGCGCTTGGAATACACCGGAGCCAGCGCTTCACAATCAGCGAGCTGTGTGGCAAGTTGCCAACACGCTCAGGTAAGACCACAGATTGAAGTATGGGCTTCGCAGGCCATTGCTTCTAGAACGCGAACGAGCCCGTGACGCGACTGGTGCACTGGTCAACACAACACGACGCGTGGATATCTGCACACACGTTGACATTCTGGTGGGGTGGCGACCGCAGTGCCTGGCAGGAAAACGAGGATGACCTGTGGAATCCGAGGGACTCCACTAGATACACGCGTGCTAGCTACAGGCACGTCTACGCATTGTCTGTCGGTGTTTAAACGATTTAGATGCGAACAAAAAACTGTGCAACTAGCACGGTTACATGCAGTGGAGGTATTTAAGGGGGAATTGGGTTATGGCCCCCCTTTGGCAAATTTTTTTCACGTGTAAACTATTGCGCCACTGCATGATACACTAATGTGCGACCAGGCTTGCCCCCACCCCCGACCCCCCCCCCCCACCCCCGACAACCCACCCCCGACAACCCCCCCCCCGACCTCCCCTACCAGATCCTAGATAAGCCACAGACTACATGTGACTGCTACGGGCGCCAACCCGACGTGGAATTCACACCAGAGATGTCATTGTTTCTTCAGATACACGATCTACTAGGTCTCTTCAGTTTGCCTGCCATCATTATCACATCAGATGCCCGTATAATACACCACCACGAACTATACCTGCGAACACTACACGCCTCCTGCATGATTGACCATCACTCATTCAATGTCCTAGTCATTGTTTCTTCAGATACACGATCCACTTAACAAGGCCTATACAGACACATTTTATCGCACCTAGTTTCCCCTTACGCAGGCTGAACACTGTATAGCAACAGAACTGTTTGTTTGATCAGGGGCAAGGTATGGGGGGGGGATTACTTACCCCGCTTTTGTGTGTAGTGAATTTTAAATAGTCTAGCTGGTACTGTGGCAATTACGTTGTTTTTTTTCCACACAAACTTAGAAAAGGTTGCACGTCCCAGGTATTAACCAAATACACCGGGGATTCATGGGTAAGGGAACTGCTCAGGCATACGAATATGTAATAAATTGTTACATTTTAGCAGTAGCTACACCTGGCGACGTGTCAACGAACACCGCCTCACAACTGGCGTCAGAAGATTGATTGACTTTCAGGCGTTGCGCAGTTTGTTGATATGTGGCCATTAGAACACCTGTAGCGAGGTACCAGGTCCTTGGGACTGCCATGGCGGTACCAGGTCCTTGGGACTGCCATGGCGGTACCAGGTCCTTGGGACTGCCATGGCGGTACCAGGTCCTTGGGACTGCTCGAAGCGTCTTACACTTCACCCCCTGGCAGACCGACTTATCTGGGAAGCATTCAGCCACGCTGAAATTACTGCGCGAAAACTATTAATCTACATAGCCACCTCTGTATATAGCCAGGTACTCATTTGGGTTATCTCGACTGAGAGTCGAATCAAACCACTACGCCACCGCGTCCCACAACTGCAACTGCATTAACACTTTCTATAAGTAAATACGAATGCTATCGTTGATAGTTTGGTCCATGTTGCACACCATACGCAGAATTGGTAATTAAACTTATAACAATTGAATGGATGTCAGTCTAGGGCGCGTTTTGCACTGTCTAGTTGTAATGATATCAGTATGACAGCTGAACTTTGTTATTGTATTACTGTAATTGCTGTAGTAAGATTAACCGAGAATATCAATGTTATCATGTGTACAAGTACCATGTGTACAAGTACCATGTGTACAAGTACCATGTGGCATTATCTGTACAACACCTCCGTCTTTCTGTTTACAGCGATAGTTATGTGCAGCACTGCTGCCAAATAAATAACTTCGATGAGCCAAGAACGTGTTTTGCCTCGTCCACATATACAAGGCTGTAACCGATGCTCTGGTATTCCGGCTGAACGAGACTGCGCTGATCTGTATCGCTGATCAGTATCTACGTGTCGCTGAAAGAGCTAACGCAGCAGGGGAACATCCATAAAGCACGCCACATTATATTTCGGACGTTTTGAGACCTCCCCACCCATCGTCAGGGTTGTGTGGCACGTTCTTGAAGAGACGGTAAATACCACGATTGATACCGCGGTATTTACCGTGTCGTCAGAAATACATTGTTGACGTCTAAACCGCCAGAGACTGTCAGAAATCGTCAGAAATGTATTTCTGACGTCAGAAACTAAACAAGACATTTTAGTTAATGTGTATACTCTTATTTAAAATAAATAATATATAATGCATTAACATTCTAACGTCAGCATTCATATTATATAATGCATTAACATCCTAACGTCAGCATTCATATTATATAATGCATTAACATCCTATCGTCAGCAATAATATTATATAATGCATTAACATCCTAACGTCAGCATTCATATTATATAATGCATTAACATCCTAACGTCAGCATTCATATTATATAATGCATTAACATCCTAACGTCAGCATTCATATTATATAATGCATTAACATTCTAACGTCAGCATTCATATTATATAATGCATTAACATCCTAACGTCAGCATTCATATTATATAATGCATTAACATCCTATCGTCAGCAATAATATTATATAATACATTAACATCCTAACGTCAGCATTCATATTATATAATGCATTAACATCCTAACGTCAGCATTCATATTATATAATGCATTAACATCCTAACGTCAGCATTCATATTATATAATGCATTAACATCCTAACGTCAGCATTCATATTATATAATGCATTAACATCCTAACGTCAGCATTCATATTATATAATGCATTAACATCCTAACGTCAGCATTCATATTATATAATGCATTAACATCCTAACGTCAGCATTCATATTATATAATGCATTAACATCCTAACGTCAGCATTCATATTATATAATGCATTAACATCCTAACGTCAGCATTCATATTATATAATGCATTAACATCCTAACGTCAGCATTCATATTATATAATGCATTAACATCCTAACGTCAGCATTCATATTATATAATGCATTAACATTCTAACGTCAGCATTCATATTATATAATGCATTAACATCCTAACGTCAGCATTCATATTATATAATGCATTAACATCCTATCGTCAGCAATAATATTATATAATACATTAACATCCTAACGTCAGCATTCATATTATATAATGCATTAACATCCTAACGTCAGCATTCATATTATATAATGCATTAACATCCTAACGTCAGCATTCATATTATATAATGCATTAACATCCTAACGTCAGCATTCATATTATATAATGCATTAACATCCTAACGTCAGCATTCATATTATATAATGCATTAACATCCTAACGTCAGCATTCATATTATATAATGCATTAACATCCTAACGTCAGCATTCATATTATATAATGCATTAACATCCTATCGTCAGCATTCATATTATATAATGCATTAACATCCTATCGTCAGCATTCATATTATATAATGCATTAACATCCTATCGTCAGCATTCATATTATATAATGCATTAACATCCTATCGTCAGCATTCATATTATATAATGCATTAACATCCTATCGTCAGCATTCATATTATATAATGCATTAACATCCTATCGTCAGCATTCATATTATATAATGCATTAACATCCTAACGTCAGCATTCATATTCTATAATGCATTAACATCCTAACGTCAGCATTCATATTATATAATGCATTAACATCCTATCGTCAGCATTCATATTATATAATGCATTAACATCCTAACGTCAGCATTCATATTATATAATGCATTAACATCCTAACGTCAGCATTCATGTGCAAGTGCAACTTTGTGTGTTCGAATTTGCTTGATTTATTAGTACATAATAATTTAAATTATTACAGATATAATTGTGGCAATGCGGTTTCACTAAGTTTTTAAAACTACAGGACGGGTGTCAGTGACAATTGGGAAAGCAGGAAACTGACTGGGGTGTAAGTATATACAGCAATAACTTTGGAGAGGACATCAATTAACTGAGTTAGGACTGTGGACTGGTGTCAGTGACAATTGGGAAGGCAATAAAATACTAGGTAATGATTTCTTTGTGGAGCTTCTGGAGTCAGACTAAGCAATACAAATGTAGTTACAAGCTGGATTGGCCAGTTAAAAGCTGCCCTTGTTACAGTTTCATTATGCAGGCCCTGGCCCAACATCAAAGAAGATTTCAACTCAGTTCCGGGTAGTTGTACTGTCCAACGTAAAACTTAGATTACTGTTCTGAGCTCACAGTGAGTCACTGTCCTACTGATGGGGGTTGTTTTCTTGCTTTTATCACCTTTTATCACCTTTGTAGTACAACGTGTTTGTTTCAAGTTAATTGGCTTTCTACTTAGCACTGTTTGGTCGGCCACCAGTTGCTAAGCCATCACATAGAGATATATTATTACATTAGAATAGTGCATATTGATTACCCATATTTGTGTGACATTTTAACAGCCCATTGCGCGCCATGTTTAAGAGTGGTAGACCAGCTACAGCTGTGTGGGAGACCAGCTACAGCTGTGTGGGAGACCAGCTACAGCTGTGTGGGAGACCAGCTACAGCTGTGTGGGAGACCAGCTACAGCTGTGTGGTAGACCAGCTACAGCTGTGTGGTAGACCAGCTACAGCTGTGTGGTAGACCAGCTACAGCTGTGTGGGAGACCAGCTACAGCTGTGTGGTAGACCAGCTACAGCTGTGTGGGAGACCAGCTACAGCTGTGTGGTAGACCAGCTACAGCTGTGTGGGAGACCAGCTACAGCTGTGTGGTAGACCAGCTACAGCTGTGTGGGAGACCAGCTACAGCTGTGTGGTAGACCAGCTACAGCTGTGTGGTAGACCAGCTACAGCTGTGTGGGAGAC
The DNA here is from genome assembly GCA_963662155.1 of Lamellibrachia columna. Lineage (NCBI taxonomy): Eukaryota > Metazoa > Annelida > Polychaeta > Sabellida > Siboglinidae > Lamellibrachia > Lamellibrachia columna. Next base: position 69,862,886 of record OY759261.1, read on the forward strand.
CAGCTACAGCTGTGTGGGAGACCAGCTACAGCTGTGTGGTAGACCAGCTACAGCTGTGTGGGAGACCAGCTACAGCTGTGTAGGAACACTGTTAAAGTCCACAGTAATGTAACATCACTCATGGTTGTGTTGTTCTTTCTATGCAACAATAATGTACACAGTTTGTATATTCAATTGGCCGTATAATGAGCAATTACACACACAAACCCATAAGAGAGATTAGATACAGTGTTGACAGTTCGCGATAATTTCTGTCAGAAACCTGTCAGAAACAAGTTTCCGACAGTTTCTGATAATGTCGGGTCACAAATACCTTCCTGGCTGTGCCGTACACGCACGCGCACGCGTACGCGCACAGGCACGCGTACGCGCACGCGCACAGGCACGCGCACAGGCACAGGCACGCGCACGCGCACACGCACACGCACATCATTGAAATTTATATTCGTTGCATGTACATTAATGCGTAGTTCACAGGTTGAATATAGGTCCGTGTAATTACTAACAAAACATGATCTTTCACAAAAACATTTTTGTTTTTGCAATCTTCACATAACAGTCACTCAGTCGAGACACCCCACGCCACGCTTACACAGAAACCCGGCCCACTGAGCGATCAGCTCAAATTAAACTGTTACGCGGAAACGCGGTCAAGCGGCTGTCTGGCGAGTTTATTGACGCCTACATCGCAGTGCTCAAACAGGACTCGTCCATCATAGTGGATTAAGGAAACTCTACTACGATCTCCAGTGGTTAACCTATATATGATTGCAGTAAATCAGTCTGTATGTATGTCGATAAAATTAACATATTTAATTTAATTGCTGTGTATTTTCGAAAATATCAAGATATGGAAGACCAGTTATAAATACTGATATTATTCACGCCGTGTCGCAAAATCAACCAATGAAAATCGTTGTACCTACATCCCCTTAAGAGCAGACACACAAATATCACTATGGCAGTATGCGTGTATTTAATATGTTACTTTCGTGATTGGATTAGCAACTATCCTTTCCCCTCCAGAGTGGACCGGGATTGCCACAAAGCTAAGTCGTTCGGTGCATTTGCCATTTCGTCGGTATCGTGGAGGAAAAGCAAAACAACTTACCATTGGCCTGGCGCGCACCTCCCTCGCAACAATCTACATATCCAGATGTTATCTACTAATTTGAGAACTAGACATAACATATCAACTGTCTATAACCGTGAGGGTCCACGGCGGATAATGGCCCATGACAATCCTAATGGCGAAGATAATTATTGTCGTATTTTACGAGGCGTCGCAGGAATTTATTGTTCGCCATTACTATTAATAGACGCACGAATCACTAGATAATCCTTTATTTCCGACAAGGCAAATTATTTGCAGAAATATCGATATGTTATGTGAAACGAATAGTCGATTTATATAGGTTTAACCTTCACATTTCACCCCGTGGCAGACGATTGTATTTCAATACCGCGACCTCTCTGGGAATCATTCAACAACCTTGCGATTAGTTAATTAGGCTATCCGCTTATATATAACCTCTACTGGCCATAACCAGTTACACATTTCTACAGACGAGTGAACTGATGCAATATGGAGTGAGCAAAAGTGCCCAAGTCATGAAACGGCAGTCAATGGATTCGAATCCCTGTCATATCGGTGGGAATCCGGCGTTCTAAGTACGAATGAGGCTTTTAAAAGCTCCCCCTCCCCCCGGAATATATTTAGCCCATCGCGCACCAAGTGTATTGATATTCATATACATCCCTGCATGGAGCGTGTGAAAAGTTACCGTAAAATGCGCAGTTGTTTTAATAAACCAATGCGTATAAAGATCATCGAAAAAATTCACGTTAATCGTTAGATCGGGTAACTGGCGAAACTGTGAATAGCCGTATGTCGCAGCATAGCACGGGACTATATTTGTCCTCTCATCGGATCCGGTCGAAAACAATGTCACAGTTTGTCCGATGGTTTCAACGAAGCTAAATAACACATTTGCACAAACGGCTAACATGTCGTGGTGGACACACTTGGTATAGATTCGCTAATTCGCGGAATGAGACGAGCGAAAAATTCGGATTCAGAAAGGACCATTAAATGTCGTGTTTGACGATTCGCCGTCAACGGCAACGCCGCGTGTAGCATTAAACCACGTCGCAACGGTTTATGTCCTCGCCTCGTTGCCCCGAGATACGGAAGCGATAACAATATACATTTTCAGGTTCAGCCAAGCGTTCTATGCTCCGGACGTACATCAAAATATCGACCCTTAGCGAATAGCCTATAAATTTAGCGTACCTCGCGCGTAGTTGCATTGCAGTTTCAGCTATACGTTCGAATCAGTAACACTGCCCATTAAGCGCAGTGTATATTTTGTCCTTCAACTATGCCAAGCGTAAAACGTAAGCACGTATTCTCTGAGATAATGTATAAAAATGTATTTAATAATGGAGGCCATTCTATCCGTATTTACGTATACCTATATCGTATTTACGTATACCTATATCGTATTTACGTATACCTATATAGTATTTACGTATATCTATATCGTATTTACGTATACCTATATCGTATTTACGCATACCTATATCGTATTTACGTATACCTATATCGTATTTACGCATACCTGTATCGTATTTACGTATACCTATATCGTATTTACGTATACCTATATCGTAATTACGCATACCTATATCGTATTTACGTATACCTATATCGTATTTACGCATACCTATATCGGCGCGAAAAGTAGAGAGAACATGTAACCGACAAATCCAGCTGATGGCAGTGCGTATAAGTTACGGAACAAACGATACGCAGAGCGAACAACTTATGGCTAAAACTGTCAAATAACTCAAGGGTCATCGCCGTAATGTAATAACACATTCGCTGTAACATACACCGCCATAGCAGTCAGTGTAACTGCTGGTGATTTTACGACCTCACAGCTATACATAATGTGTTCATGGTCGTCGCGAAACACCTGTGAACGCATTAAAAAAAGCCCGCGGCTGGAGTTACGGCATTGTCGCAGCTCTATGTCCGTCACTACTGGACACTCTACGTCTGTGGTGATGACGTAGCCACGACAATCAATTCGTGCCGACACCTTCAACCAGCGCACCAGGTGCCGACCTCTCGCGCGGAGCCCGGACAAGGCTAAAGGGTTCAGCCTACAGTTACATTTCCCATTGGTGGTCATGTTAACGTTTTGCAAAATTATAAGAAAACGTGACCATCAAAAATTCTAAAAGTTTTCACCAGCCGCTGTCATCATCCCACTGACAGGTCGAGTTTTGTCACAATTAGACATTTCTAACTCTTGTAATATGCCTGTATGTGCGACACCCCTCACTGTTCACCAATATTGGCAGGAATTACGACGCACACGTGTCTAATCGCAAAAAAATCACAAATATCCTTCCGCCTATTATAATCATCTAAAAATCCACCATTTCACTCTCAACAGCTTCCGCCAGCAAACCTGGTAATGTCCGTGCACAAATGCACTTATGTCAGATCGTATGAATTTTTTAAAACGTCCTATATCCAAACTTACTATGTCCTATATTCGTGTGTAACACACCAAGAAGTCTGAGGCATGATCCTTAAAACCGTCTACGGTCTGGCGTTGAGAGGTTCGGCGCCTCCATGCTATGCTGGGGCCTGACCCAAACTGACCGCTGTGACTGTGGGACAGTCCAAACGGCCGACCACGTCATCGACGGGGACTGCCCTGTCTAGGGCAGGCGAGGACACAAGATTTAGATTTAGCAAAACTGAAATTTCCATACGGCAAGTGGACAAGGAAGCCATTGGCTTATCGAGAGTCCAACAATGTTACTATCTATGCATAGTCCGCCCTAACAGGTATATGTCAATTTTATTGTTAAACATATTCACACTACTAGCATTAACACAGACATATGACAGTTTGTTCCATTCATTCATTCATTCATTCATTAATTCATTCATTCATTCATTCATTCATTCATCACCCTCAATGAAAATGAGCACTTTCTGAATAGCTCCAAACAAATCTGATTTTTTTTATGGAATTTGCCCCTTGTCTACCTGCTTGTCTGCCCCTTGTCTACCTGCTTGTCTGCCCTTGTCTACCTGCTTGTCTGCCCCTTGTCTGCCTGCTTGTCTGCCCCTTGTCTGCCTGCTTGTCTGCCCCTTGTCTGCCTGCTTGTCTGCCCCTTGTCTGCCTGCTTGTCTGCCCCTTGTCTGCCTGCTTGTCTGCCCCTTGTCTGCCTGCTTGTCTGCCCCTTGTCTGCCTGCTTGTCTGCCTGCTTGTCTGCCCCTTGTCTGCCTGCTTGTCTGCCCCTTGTCTGCCTGCTTGTCTGCCCCTTGTCTGCCTGCTTGTCTGCCCATTGTCTGCCCCTTGTCTGCCTGCTTGTCTGCCCCTTGTCTGCCTGCTTGTCTGCCTGCTTGTCTGCCCCTTGTCTGCCCCTTGTCTGCCTGCTTGCATTGTAATTGGGACCACAGCCACATAAACATGCACAATGAAAGTGTAATTGTGATCGTACTCATGATTGTGATTATTTTATGTAATTGAGCACGATTACTCGACAGTTGTCGACGTTTACACACGACTGCGATTAATGAGTACGATTATTCCATTTATGGAGAGGGGTTTTCTCAAAACATGGATGATTTAACTTCAAATCTCTCCACACGCTATGTCAAACTTCTATTTACATCGACCCATGTCCTCGTCCGCCAGGCTGTGACCATCATACACCGTTCATATCCAGCTGTCATAACGCAAAATCTGCTTTCAAAGTCAGCACCCTTATGAGTTGTGATCGAAAAATAAGCGTATAATATAATATAATGATGACACCATCCACGTGAAACCGATTTCGTGTCATTACGTCGACATTTGCGTTTTGGTAAATCATCCGGAATATAATGGTGTACATGAGGCCTCATTCAACTAGCCAGGTTTTTAAAACACTACACCGAGCTGACCTTTCTATTCTTGCATGTTTTACGACCCCAGTTAACGAGATGGACCAACTAGTGACCTTAACGAGATGGACCAACTAGTGACCTTAACGAGATGGACCAACTAGTGACCTTAACGAGATGGACCAACTAGTGACTTTAACGAGATGGACCAACTAGTGACCTTAACGAGATGGACCAACTAGTGACCTTAACGAGATGGACCAACTAGTGACCTTAACGAGATGGACCAACTAGTCACCTTAACGAGATGGACCAACTAGTCACCTTAACGAGATGGACCAACTAGTCACCTTAACGAGATGGACCAACTAGTCACCTTAACGAGATGGACCAACTAGTCACCTTAACGAGATGGACCAACTAGTCACCTAAACGAGATGGACCAACTAGTCACCTTAACGAGATGGACCAACTAGTCATCTTAACGAGATGGACCAACTAGTGACCTTAACGAGATGGACCAACTAGTCACCTTAACGAGATGGACCAACCAGTCACCTTAACGAGATGGACCAACTAGTCACCTTAACGAGATGGACCAACTAGTCACCTTAACGATATGGACCAACTAGTCACCTTAATGAGATGGACCAACTAGTCACCTTAACGAGATGGACCAACTAGTCACCTTAACGAGATGGACCAACTAGTCACCTTAACGAGATGGACCAACTAGTGACCTTAACGAGATGGACCAACTAGTCACCTTAACGAGATGGACCAACTAGTCACCTTAACGAGATGGACCAACTAGTCACCTTAACGAGATGGACCAACTAGTCACCTTAACGAGATGGACCAACTATTCACCTTAACGAGATGGACCAACCAGTCACCTTAACGAGATGGACCAACTAGTCACCTTAACGAGATGGACCAACTAGTCACCTTAACGAGATGGACCAACTAGTCACCTTAACGAGATGGACCAACTAGTCACCTTAACGAGATGGACCAACTAGTCACCTTAACGAGATGGACCAACTAGTCACCTTAACGAGATGGACCAACTAGTCACCTTAACGAGATGGACCAACTAGTGACCTTAACGAGATGGACCAACTAGTGACCTTAACGAGATGGACCAACTAGTCACCTAAACGAGATGGACCAACTAGTCACCTTAACGAGATGGACCAACTAGTCATCTTAATGAGATGGACCAACTAGTCACCTTAACGAGATGGACCAACTAGTCACCTTAACGAGATGGACCAACTAGTCACCTTAACGATATGGACCAACTAGTCACCTTAATGAGATGGACCAACCAGTCACCTTAACGAGATGGACCAACTAGTCACCTTAACGAGATGGACCAACTAGTCACCTTAACGATATGGACCAACTAGTCACCTTAATGAGATGGACCAACCAGTCACCTTAACGAGATGGACCAACTAGTCACCTTAACGAGATGGACCAACTAGTCACCTTAACGATATGGACCAACTAGTCACCTTAATGAGATGGACCAACCAGTCACCTTAACGAGATCACCCGTGCCACGGGTAAACGTGGGTGCTCATTGTCGAGAGCCAGGGTTTTTGAATGTAGGACAAAGCCCCTCGCGGACACAACCCCTCTGGACATAATACATCAAGGGGTAGGACAAACACACTCGATTATATATGTACCCAGGTTTATGAGATTGATAAAATTTTATATCACTTGATAGTCTGTTAAACATACTATACTAATTAAGACGATGCGGTCAGTGAAGTTCAAACCGCCGGTTGAAAACAGCCATTTGAAATCCTAATTAGTATGTATCCAGTCTGAAACGTGGATTCGAAAATCAACTTGTAAAAGCCACGTCAAAGCAAGTACGTTTGCTTTGAAACGTACTTGTAACCTCCTAAGCTAACTCCCCAATATGAACTCACGTGATAAGCTCAAACTGCCATTTTAAAGCCCATGTACCACTCTCTTATCTCGACTAACTCTCGATCAACCAAGTCATTTCAAGGCAAAGGTGACGGGTTTTGTCCTACCCCAATAAAAAGGTGAGGTGTTTTGTCCATGGGGATAATACCCGTGAGGGTCTATATTCGTTTCCCAGGTTTGTCATTTCAAACGTACCATGCCTGGCCCAGGACGCAAACCAAAATTTCTCCTGGCATTAAAGTTACAAAGAATGTTTGTTTTATCGCAAAATCATATTTATTATATGGCATAAACTACATCTAATGTAGCATTGTGACCACCCAAATGTGTTTCGATGAACGACAATTTATTAAAATATGTTTTTATCGGTGTTAATTTAATTTGAAAGTTTCGACCCGAATACCGTTTTTACATTGCACATTGCACGCTAAAACGCAAGGTCGATATTCATAAACATATAAATAAAAATAAAAAATTGGTTCATTAAAACAATCTGTGGCAGTCAAAATTGTACAATACAATTATGTAGTGAGCTTAATGCAAAAACAAATTACATCATTTTACGAAAACATAACTAGACTGTGTACCTTTAAAACTTGACTGCACTACGGCGCCTCACTTCCGCCGGTTTGCGGACTATTCATGCTATATCGTCCATCGGATACGGTTCGGTAACTCGTAGATCGTACAGCTATTATTCATGTGTGACCCGCCCTGTAACAGTACGGAGGAGCGCCACGCGGTGTCATTGTATCAATGGGGCGAGGGAGGACAACGTGACACACAGCGCTAAGGAAATCGTCAGAGCCTCGTAAACCAGCGGCGTTATGGGGTCAGATCACTATTTACTTTCCCATTGGCCACAACGTTAGCATTTGTTAATGCTGTTCGCAAATCTATATTTTGAATATCTGAAAATCAACCATGTCCATATGTATTGTTTCATCAACCTGCTGAACAAAACTCGTCAACTTCTGTTTCTTTTCTCTCTCCAGAAAATCAACATACCAGATGCTCCCTGTGAAATGGCGTCCAAAACAACATGACGTGTTCATGCGCGAGGGATCCTACAGTCATTGACACGTGCATATGTTGACAGCCGTCCACGGGACATTTTTAACTAGTCACAGCATAAATGTCGTAGTCCTCGAATATGGCCATATGTGCCAAATGTGGTCATATGTGCCAAATGTGGTCATATGTGCCAAATGTGGCCACATGTGCCAAATGTGGCCCTGTTAAAACATTATTTTACAGACAGCACAGAACTGCCAAAAGGACGTGCCTTCCCGCAACTACTGGCACTATATTTCTAGGTCATGAACCCAGAAGTGAAAGAATGGTCCGTCTCCTATTACTATCGTGTGTAGAGGGATTATGCCTCAGTTAGACTTCCTTGTGTGTTACACATGAATGTAGGGCACAGTAATTTTAGTTATGTGTAATTTAAAAAAAATCATATAATCTGACATAACTGCATTTGAGCAGACACATTGGCCAGTTTGCTGGTAGAACATGTTGACAGTGTAACTGTGGATTTGTAGATGATTTCAATAGGCGGAAGGATTTTTGGCAATTTTTTCACCATAATGCGCGTGTGCGTAGTAATTTATGCAGAAATTGGTTAACATTGACGGATATGGCACGTTCAGGCATTTTATAAAAGTTAGAAAGATGTGATTTTGACTAAACTCGACCAGCATATCAATGAGATGATGACAACGGCAGGTAAGAAGTTTGAGAATTTATGATGGTCTCGTCTCCAGCCCAACAAACCTGGTAGTGAACATTGTCTCAGTTGTGTCAATTAATGGGACGTGTCGCAAAGAATTCGAGCGGTTGTATCCGGGCAAGTAAAGTTTAAATGGTATCCAGTGGGTGTGACCTTAATATAATAGTGCAAAATGTTGTCTCATTCACATAAAGTATGTCTATAGAGGACAGTTATCAATCTTACTTTAGGGGTGATCTAAAAATAAAAAATGGTTTCCACGGGGGTTGGTGTGGGGTAAGCAGCTGTACTTCCCCCAAAAGTGGTTTATTTTCCGATCATAGTTCATAAAACAAACTTATGGGCGCTGACTTGGCGTGCATCCAGGCAGTTTTGGCAATGCCGGATGAATCCGGACAATATGTCCTGGTTACAGCATGGATGACGCGGACATGTTCACGGACAGCCACAGGTCGATGACATCACGGTTTCATGTAGAGGGAGTATGTGGTTAAATGGCATCGGTTACGTGCAGAGCCCAATATTGGTGTTTTGAAATCACCCCTTACACATTCCGGATGTTCAAACAATGCAAGCGAATAGGAGCGGCTTCTGCAACTTAGCCCGAGGAAACAGAACTCGTTCGAGTCAGCATTAATTGGTAGACAGACAACATGGTGTACAGCATAGGCCTGTTTGATTTAATAACTAATTGTATTAAGTCATTAGGACGCATTTAATCGCTATATTAAACACCTAGATTAACAACAGAAAAGCAGAGTTCGAAAAGGTTGTAGCTAAACCACCCAAGTGTATATAATAATGTATGTTACGTGCCACGGTGTATGTCACGTGCTACGGCGTATGGCACATAGAATGTATTGATGAGATGGGACGTTGAGGCGACACACTTTGATATGAACTACAAATTGTTCGCGTAGACTTTCCGAAAGGGTTAAACCGATAGTTGCGTCTACCCGAAACCTCGGGGACAAAGGTCAGACATGCTACCCGCGGGCCATGCGGTGCACCACGTTCACCTGTCTGTAACCCTCGAATGGTTGCCATGGCGAGCCGGTCGTCTAGGAGAAGCAGAAATCTGTCAGCTGATAAAAAAATCAACTGGTGTATAATCATTACATAGACGTCGGCTCTAGTAAGGTTACACCAAACTGAGCTACGGCTGCACACTGTCTAGGCGCACTGGGCTAGAAGCAGAACATTTCAGACAGCTGGTTCAGTTTATATAAAATACATAGAAAAAAATTAAAGGTGCCTCCTCAATTTGATTTGTTTGCTAGTCTCATTTCAAATTAATTTTTGGAAAAACCAAACCAACCTAGTATCCACTGCAACATGTTCATGCGTTTGCGCAACGTTTGTATTTACTTTTTGTGAAATTTAAATTGCTTAATGCTTGAACAAGCATTAACTGAAGGGACCATCGAAATGCTGAAAAATCACGATTTTCACCCTTGGTGAAACATCGTAACTTTGTCATGTGCTCGGCTACGGCGATGGAGGTCACGCCCATGATCGGCCTTGACTCGCACAGTGTTGTCGCATTGTTTTATTAAACAGACTGCGCACATTACTTAAACTAGTCACATGCTACACGTCTGGACTTACATGAACCGTATTCGCGATGGGCTGAACCATTTGAGGAAGCAGTTTTAAGCATTACGCGCCTCGAATAATTACTAGGTGAAGATTTTTATATTTTAGGTGAATGGTCTATTAAAAGACTACCGAGTGATGTAGTGAGATTACCATCATTATGTACAATAGCCTCTCGCTGTCAGAAACATTCGCACGGAACGAGTAAGAACTAACCGTTCTTGCCTGCGCAGGGTTTTGTACCCACGGATATTACAAACATCGGATGTGTGGAAGACTTTTACCCAGTCTCAACATCTTCCTTATAGCCACTGTGTTTCCAATGACAACATTACAGGATTACGTGCGCCTGAGCCTAAATCTTTACATAGCCCTAACCACTTGAGCGTATCGTTACAAACTACACTAGGCGGTGACTCGGATGACAAACCATCAGCCCAACTGTCAATGTCTCCAGAAATTGACTCACGATTTCACAACATTCAAACCATTAAGCCTATTCATACGCCCCTTTGTAAAATAAACCTACTCAATGCACAACTCTCGACATCTGAACCTTAGATAAACATCAGCAGCACCGACCAAAAGGACCAAATAACCCGAAGGCAGGTCTCCGAAGACACGACTCTAATCATAGCGCGAAGCCTACCTGTGTTACAAGGTGTTACAAGGTGTTACAACAGACATAAACCCTTTAGTGGGGGTTGGGCCGCCACATGCACACAGGTGGGGCCGGTGGGGGGGTTTATCCCCCACTTGTGTGTATATCATTGTAATTACTCTAGCTAGCACTATATACATATAATTATGTATGCTTGTCTGCACATCTTTTCCGTTTTTGTATGCTGTCGCTTTGTATAAGAGCAACATGTTTTTGTATAAGAGCAACATGGTGTCTTTTTGTATGCTGTCGCTTTGTATAAGAGCAACATGGTGTCTTTGGAAAAGACTGTCCTTGACAGTTTGTTAGCTACAGTGGAAAATATCACTAATGTTAATTTTATCTGGCATTGTATACTAATTAGTCATAAATATCAGCTTAATCAGTATTGTACCAGGCATAATGTATAATGTGTGACATACATTGTCAAACACTATTATTATGTGCACAGCGGCAATCATTGTTGGATATGAATAAAATTGGATTGCCCATTACCAACCTACCAAGTAGTTGGTGTATTTATACAAACAGAGAAAGGGCTGCATGAGCGTGTCCCCATTTCGTTATTAACACAAATACAAAGGAAGTCAACGGGGCATCGAGATGCGAAAACACACCAAATAAATAAAACACCCGTTAGTAAAACCGGTGCTGTTCACAAATTATTGTCTGTAAAATACATGTTATCTTATTCAGTACTAATATAAAATAATATTAATGTTTATCCATAAATTCCCTAGCATACATGTATATATTAATGTAAAACTAGTACTCTACATCTATAAACCCCTAATGGCATAAACTCAACAGTCACCAATGTTGTCTATTTCACATGTGTATTGCCTAAGGCATTGCCTGACTAGCCTAGCTGTCCTTGCACTGTTGTTTACAAACAAGTCTTGGACACTGGTCAATGCACAGGTCTCTGGGGAATGGTCAAGATCAGCCATCTCCCAGCCACCTCCTAGAGCAATTAATTATTGCAACTTCAAAGGGAGAGAGGGCACCCATCTGATGCTGGCTTAACTATAGGGACAGCTACATAATACCTTAGTACATAATACCTTAGTACATAATACCTTATACATGCACAATCTATCCATGCACATTGTATATCAAATCGCATAACATATGTATTATTAACTATAACAGTAGCATCACTAAAGATGATCGAAACTGAACTTTCTAAAGGGTTCTAAACATGTAGGGGAAGAAAGTGTTAGATAAGCCATTTTTCATTCTTTTTGATGTCTAAGGCGCAATCATATTCATAAGTCAAAATTGTTTCTACTCACATAAACTATGATTATTAATAGATTATTTTATGCCAAGATAATATATCTAGCATGTATAGGTAATTATATCTAGCTGAATCAAATAGGGTTGGTAAGCTGGCTCAACTAACACTTGGTGTGGGGTAAGTTGAGCCACAGTGTAGCGTAAGTTGAGCCACAGTGTAGCGTAAGTTGAGCCACAGTGTAGCGTAAGTTGAGCCACAGTGTAGCGTAAGTTGCGTAAATGCTTCATTCCTATAATTTACGTAGGCCTTGTACAAAAATTGTAAATTGTAACAACTCAGCCAACACATCTACCCAATGGGTACAACACGGCTCTGACAAGTCTACACGCTTAATTAATAAGTCAACACACTTAATTAATATAGACGTATAGGTAAATCGCAACCAGTGTAACTAACTGCTATTGTGTTGGCTTGTAGCTATCTGATGTGTCCCTGTGACACATGCATGCATGCATACAGACCACCAGGTGAGTTACCCATCTAGGCTTAAGCCAGGGGATAATGACAGATGTTCAAGTTAAATACGTTCACATGCTAGACTTTTATTTGTCAAGTATTTTCACATTTTAAACATCACTACCCTATGTTATGGCAGTGGATGGACCTGTTTCTGCCACGCACTGAAATGCCGGCCTGCTTCCCGTCACCTAGCTGGCTTATCGCTCTAGTCTAAAGGGGGATGGTTAATGATGTAACTCCATGGGTATTACAAATGTATATACTACAGATCTGACCAGGGCGCGTCATAGCACGTGTAGGAAGACTGTGTACACCACACGTACAGTGTCGTACACCATGTCAACCAACAGCGATGCCTATCATTTCAACTCTTAGAAGTAATCAAATAACGTGTTATTTACTTATTTGACTTACTGTGGCGTAAATGATGTTACGTTATGGTTTCGTTTCAAATGCGGCAGTCGCCACTGCCAGATGCAGCTTGGTGTACACTCTACAGCTTGGTGTACACTCTACAGCTTGGAGTACATTCTACAGCTTGGTGTACGCTCTACAGCTTGGTGTACGCTCTACAGCTTGGTGTACGCTCTACATCTTGGTGTACAATCTACATCTTGGTGTACATTCTACAGCTTGGTGTACACGCTACAGCTTGGTGTACACGCTACAGCTTGGTGTACACTCTACAGCTTGGTGTACACTCTACAGCTTGTCTCCATAAATATCTATAAATAACGTTTAAGATGTATCCGTGCTTGACACGCGGTCACACCAGCGCTACACAATGTGGGAACCCAAAACAGTGCTCGCGTGATCAACAGTCAATCAAGCGTAACAAATGTAAAAATATGCGTGACTCGTGTAAGTATAAACAGCGCCACAATACTAACATTTCATAACGCCATGCTTTCAATTAATCAAAACCACTTAAGATTTGAAGCATGTTGCTTACAAAACAACGCGTGGTAGTTTTAAAGAACACACTTATAATTTTTTTTATATAGCATATTATGTACAATCAGGTGCGGTTAAGCGTTGATTACGAAACGGACAACGCTACAGTCAAACTGGTACGGTAGCAGTAACGCCTAAAGATACTTTCGCTCAGGCTAGGTAGGCCTACTTGACCGTATCACTTACCTTTGTGCCAGTGTTTGTCTTTGAACTTAACGATATCTCGCGGTCCCGGCAGAGCGTCCAGCGCTTCGTGGCTGAGCACAGCGTGATCTGTAGCGTAGCTCTCACGGCCACCGCTGCTGTGCAGGTCGAGCGAGACATTCGATATGTAGTGGTAGTTGGACAGGAAACGCATGACGGTAAACCCTGTTACTACCCCGAAGACGTATAGGAAGACGCCTCGGCGAGTACTCATGTTGAAGCGACCTTTCCCCCGACCAACCACGTGCGATAACAACGCGCACACCGAGTTGCCACGGCGTAGCGAAAACACTACGGCACGCAGCGACGCATGTAACGGACTGTTTCACGCCAGCCGGCTGTCCCCCGAGTCACCGGCGGCGGCGACAATACGGCCTGCTTGTCGCCGATCGAGGGACGCTCTCAAAACCGACCGATTCTCGCACATGCGGCGTCGGCTTGGCTCTAGTCCTGCAAAAAATGGTCTGCGTTAGCTTAGCATACGCAGTGCGCTGCCCGTGGAAAAAACAACATGAAGGTAGATTTGTAGCTTCGTAGACACCAGAAACGTTATGGAGAAATAACATATTATAGCGACCAGAATACGTATTTGTATAGGCTGATGTAGGGTAGGCCCCTATTTGTAATTGTAGTTTACTTCATCCTGAATCACGTATTTGTAGAAGGTGATGTAGGGTAGGCCCCTATTTGTAATTTGCTTAATCTTGAATCACGTATTTGTAGAAGGTGATGTAGGGTAGGCCCCTATTTGTAATTGTAGTTTACTTCATCCTGAATCACGTATTTATAATTATTGTATTTGATGTTCATATTTGGTGTGTACATACATATGCAAATACTGACTACTGACCAAAAATGGCACATACGAAAGGCACATACACACCCACAAATGACACAAACGGAGGTTAGGAGGAAAGTCTCCCGTAACGGCACATTTGGGATGTTATTTTTTCTCAAAAATTCCCAGTTTTGGAGGGAACAATGTGTTTCATCACCTGCAGCAAAATCTCTTTCTTCCAAATTCTTTAAATTGGCACCTCTGACTCGTAACTAATAAGTGTGAAGGTTGTAATTTCAGTAACAAATCTATGCGACATCTAAATGTCGTAATTTATTCATTCCACTCCGATCCGACCACAGAATAATATTCCAACAAAAACGATCGAAAATACCCAGATAAATTTCAAGAAACCAATGCAACGCTTGCTTTTGTCGGGACTTATTCGCACCGACCGTATAACTTAAGTGAAACATCACAATTATAGTTAATTCGCCAGTTTTCGTTTGCACAGTTACTCATCAATAATTCAATATGTGCTGTTTTGAATCCACGTGCGAGCATTTCTGCATTATTAATGTTCAATAAGCAACAATACACGACGGCATCGTTTTAGGGAGCATCAGCAAGTTCTGGATTTTAATATTATATTTTTTTGGTGTATTTATTGATGACGATCTGAACTGGAAACCTCATTTTATTACCGTTAGAACAAAACTGTCGAAAGTTGCGGCGCCCATCTACAAAGCAAATTGTCTAATTAATCTTGATGGAATATACATAATACATTATTGCATTGCTGCTTGTTTTGTCATGTATTAGTTATTATAGTGCAACATGGAAGAACACCTGTGCTACAGAAACGAATAGTTCGTCTGGTTTGTGGTGCACAACGTATAACGACACTACAGAAACGAGTACTTCGTCTGGTTTGTGGTGCACAACGTATAACGGCACTACAGAAACGAGTAGTTCGTCTGGTTTGTGGTGCACAATGTATAACGACACTACAGAAACGAGTAGTTCGTCTGGTTTGTGGTGCATAACGTATAACGGCACTACAGAAACGAGTAGTTCGTCTGGTTTGTGGTGCACAACGTATAATGGCACTACAGAAACGAGTAGTTCGTCTAGTTTGTGGTGCACAACGTATAACGGCACTACAGAAACGAGTAGTTCGTCTGGTTTGTGTTGCACAACGTATAACGGCACTACAGAAACGAGTAGTTCGTCTGGTTTGTGGTGCACAACGTATAACGGCACTACAGAAACGAGTAGTTCGATTCAGGCAGGCGTAAAAGTCCAAGGCAGCTACCGTTCTGTTCATCGCTACTGGGTAGTGCAAGGAGTCACAAGGCAGTGCAAGGAGTCACAAGGCAGTGCAAGGAGTCACAAGGTAGTGCAAGGTGTCACAAGGCAGTGCAAGGAGTCACAATGCAGTGCAAGGAGTCACAAGGCAGTGCAAGGTGTCACAAGGCAGTGCAAGGTGTCACAAGGCAGTGCAAGGAGTCACAAGGCAGTGCAAGGAGTCACAATGCAGTGCAAGGAGTCACAAGGCAGTGCAAGGTGTCACAAGGCAGTGCAAGGAGTCACAAGGCAGTGCAAGGAGTCACAAGGCAGTGCAAGGTGTCACAAGGCAGTGCAAGGAGTCACAAGGCAGTGCAAGGTGTCACAAGGCAGTGCAAGGAGTCACAAGGCAGTGCAAGGTGTCACAAGGCAGTGCAAGGAGTCACAAGGCAGTGCAAGGAGTCACAAGGCAGTGCAAGGTGTCACAAGGCAGTGCAAGGAGTCACAAGGCAGTGCAAGGAGTCACAAGGCAGTGCAAGGTGTCACAAGGCAGTGCAAGGAGTCACAAGGCAGTGCAAGGAGTCACAAGCTCTTGCAGGGGCTGCCTTTCTCGCCGTACAACGCCGGGTAACTCGGCTAGTAATTAATACATAAATGGGAGTTATGCACATTGGTGGAATCACACGAATAAACTGTTTCGCGCAATTGTTCTGCGGTGAGATGCTTCCTAATGAAAACAGAGTTAGTGTTTGATCTACGGCCCCCGTTTTTTTTTGCGGTATCACTTTTCGCTGGACGTGTCGTTATTCTTGACTGGATATCCTGATGGCGAAACTGCCGTCTCTTTAGCTGTTGTTGTTGTTGTTGTTGTTGTTGTTGTTGTTGGTGTCGTAACATTGTAGTGATACTGTAGTTGATCCGGTCTGGAAGCGTTCACGTGCACGTTGAGATCCTGTAGTCCACTGATTATACCGTAAGGCGCCAAGTGGTATACGTAGAACTCAAGTTCGTACATCATGTCGGGTGGAATGTAATGGAAGGTGATGGCGTAGTCGCTGCTCAAGCCCTACAACGAAACGTTCAAAGAAGTGCAAGAATTAACGTATTATACTTTGTGAAAATAACTGGGTAAGAAGAAATGCGCGATTGAAAGAGTAGACAAGGGAAGAATGGAGGAGCTGAGGGAGGAGGTTGGTGTGAGAGAGGGTTCAAGAGGAAGCTGGCGAGGGGCAGTTAAAGTGGACTGGACACGTGGACAGATTGGACGGAGATTGTTGACGAAGAGAGTGGATGCAGTGGAGGCAAGAGGAAGACCGAGATTGAAATGGGAGGACAATTGGTGGGACTGGCAGGAGAACCAGAGCGAGAGGTGGGGAGGGGGGAGAGACGGGTGGTGGAAACGGCAAATTCCCGTTTTATGAAATGTCTGACAGTAAATATAACGCAGCTGTAAAGCTAAAGCATGAAGTATGACATCATAACTTTAGATTAACTGTGAGGGCGAACAATTCAGAGATAACTTTCTGTTTACTATTATAAGCGTTATTATTGTTATGCTGTATTCTTTGCTGACGCTAAATCTTTCCGACTTTTTATTTTGTGGTACAGGTTATCCTTCCGTCAACAATCGATCTCGCTTAGCATTCTGTCAAACTCATCGACGTGATTATACATTCAAAATGGTTAGTGCGAAGTGGTACGTTGGATGAGCAATGCGATTGTTGTTTACGATGTGTATTTGAGTATATGTAACATAGGGAAAAAAACCGAGCGTTATTTTGTTCCTGTAAACATTTTCAAAGCAAACACTATCCACAATTGAAATCGAGAGATTATACAGAACATAGGAGTTCACAAAATAAAAATGATTAATGACGATGTGCAGAATCTGTGTATGTTGTGGCAGTGGTGAAATCGTGAGACTTACATTCCATTCACTGTGTGGCGCCACTGGTGGGAGTTTGGCATTCCGTTTATAAACATGCGCCGTCAAAACCATTACATTTCGGGTAGCGACTATTGTTTGTCTGCCATTGTTTCATATCGTAAAGTTTGCACGCAATGACCGCGGCAAAACGTAAACAATACTTTCGTCGTTATCGCCGTCACCATGACGTAAATAATTTGTAATTAGTTCCGTCCTAGCAAGAGCGTCCAATATGACAAAAAAGAACTACACCCTGTCTTGTGTAGAGCACATTAAATGCGTATGTAGTAACATCCCTAATACAGACATACACAGTTAACATTTAACGAACATTTTTGGCGCCGTATGCGTCACACCATGAATACCAGTTGGGAAAATGGCCGTGTAGGTGTACGCTAGTGGGGAACCAGTGAAACCGATTCCGGGAGGACTGCGTGAAGATAGATTTGTTGGGAGTGGGAGGGAGTGGATAGCGAGAGATGGGAAAACGGTAATTTCCTGTTTTTATACCATTTCTGACAGTAAATACAGTATAGCAATGAAGGTGAAGACATGAAGTGTAACACTGTCATGACGTACATAACTAGTAATTAATTCCGCCCATATCACGAGCGTCCGATACGACAAACAATATGGCACCCCCCCCCCCCGTGTATCGCATAGAGAATTTGGAATGCATTTGTAATAACATCGTTAATTCAGACAAATACAGTGATGATCTAACGAACCTTACTGGCGCCATACGCGTCATACGTGTAATACCAGTCGGGATAATTGCCGTGAATGTGTGTGGTAGGATCGAAACAGTGAAACCGACTCCGACTCAACGCATCCCTCGTGTCGGAGGTTTTCACTCCCAACTTGTGCATGCACCTGCCCACCTCGACGTCTTCAGCCCCTTGGTCCTTAGCGCACATACCCTCTGTCCGGTTACCGAACCTGCGCAGAGCTTCCCGACTAAACACGTAGCCTCCGCCTCCGCTGTAGTAGCCCTGGGCCACGAAAGGCTTGAAACGGTGGCCGAAATAGATCGGCTCCGACGTATTTTTCGACGACAAGAAATAACGGAGATTCTCAACGATGACGTACGTATCATCATCGACCTTCATAAACCAATCGGCGTCGTCGTAGTGGTGCTGATAGATGTAATCGAACGCCCTCATCGTCTTCGCTGTTAGGTGGTCTCTACCCTCCTGTACGTCAATGTCAATAGTTGGAAATGTGTCGTCTTTGTGATCGCTCACGAACAGCAACTTATTGCAGCGACGTGCCCACGTGGCTCGCACGTGACGCGCCTTCTTCTGCAGATTGTCTGCTGACGTCATCACCCAGCAGAGCACACGGACCTCGTTGTAGAGCTTCCTCGCGAGCGTGTCGTTATCTGGAACAAAATGCAGAATAATGCTATTGTTAGATGCTGCGTTTGTGATGCTGTTCTGTGTGGTGTCAATGGTGCTGCTGTTACTGCTGCTGCTGCTGCTGCTGCTGCTGCTGCTGCTGCTGCTGCTGCTGCTGCTGCTGCTGCTGCTGCTGCTGCTGCTGCCACACAGTGTCGTACACAATGGCGGACAACTGCGGATAGCGATAATTTCTACTATTAGACTTAGTAAAACATCTACTGTGGCGTAAATTATGTTACTTTATAGTTTCATTTCAAATGCGGTATTTGTCTCTGCAAGTTCCTCTTTGTACGGAGCTTGTCACCACATATATCTATATAAATACGCTAACGTTGGGGGCAGTCTGGCAGTCTGGCAGTCTCTCCTCCCAGGCGCCGATGTCCAGTCGTCTCATTCGCCTCCTTGCACCAGTGGCCGCTGATCTAACAATTGGCGATGATAAAAGTTCACTCATTAATTCACTGATAATGCGCAATCGTCACTTTTCTAGGGATTGTATAACTATGGGTAATGGCGGACGGATCCTAATTGTGGTCTGTGGCCAATAGAAGCCAGAGTGGAGCCCCCCTGTACAGTGGCTTAACTAGTATTACATCGTAAGTAAATACGTCGAAGTAACTGCCTTAGTGCTTTTTAATGAATGTTTTTTTGAAAACTTCTGATACGTTAGTAAAGTTAATGTTTTCTGTGCTATTGCATTAAATCTTTGAGTCAGTGTCAACAATCACCAGGCCGGGTCGACAGTCGGTGTCAACAATCACCAGGCCGGGTCGACAGTCAGTGTCAACAATCACCAGGCCGGGTCGACAGTCAGTGTCAACAATCACCAGGCCGGGTCGACAGTCAGTGTCAACAATCACCAGGCCGGGTCGACAGTCAGTGTCAACAATCACCAGGCCGGGTCGACAGTCAGTGTCAATAATCACCAGGCCGGGTCGACAGTCAGTGTCAACAATCACCAGGCCGGGTCGACAGTCAGTGTCAACAATCACCAGGCCGGGTCGACAGTCGGTGTCAACAATCACCAGGCCGGGTCGACAGTCGGTGTCAACAATCACCAGGCCGGGTCCACAGTCAGTGTCAACAATCACCAGGCCGGGTCGACAGTCAGTGTCAACAATCACCAGGCCGGGTCGACAGTCAGTGTCAACAATCACCAGGCCGGGTCGACAGTCAGTGTCAACAATCACCAGGCCGGGTCGACAGTCTGTGTCAACAATCACCAGGCCGGGTCGACAGTCAGTGTCAACAATCACCAGGCCGGGTCGACAGTCGGTGTCAACAATCACCAGGCCGGGTCGACAGTCAGTGTCAACAATCACCCGGCCGGGTCGACAGTCGGTGTCAACAATCACCAGGCCGGGTCGACAGTCGGTGTCAACAATCACCAGGCCGGGTCGACAGTCGGTGTCAACAATCACCAGGCCGGGTCGACAGTCGGTGTCAACAATCACCAGGCCGGGTCGACAGTCGGTGTCAACAATCACCAGGCCGGGTCGACAGTCGGTGTCAACAATCACCAGGCCGGGTCGACAGTCGGTGTCAACAATCACCAGGCCGGGTCGACAGTCGGTGTCAACAATCACCAGGCCGGGTCGACAGTCGGTGTCAACAATCACCAGGCCGGGTCGACAGTCAGTGTCAACAACATTTCCAGGAATCCTAACACTATAATGACGGCCTGTTGGAAAATCAGATGTGGTTTCATCCGCGTTGTTCTATGGATTGTGTACGCATCTTTCTATGTCCTTTCATCTCCTTGGGCCATTGGCCTCTGATCTATCGATTGGCGTTGTATTAAACACAAAGATGGGCGAATTAAGTGGTGAGCCACTCACCAGAGGACGACACTAGCAGTAGCCGATTTACAGGAACAATTAATTTTCACGCTTTCGCGGAAAAACGTCAGTTAAACAACGGTCAATTCAATATTTTATAATGTATTACATGTATCAGTGCTTGGCACCCTGTCATGCCAATGCTAAATACATGTATACAATGCAGGTGCCCATACAATGCGGGTACCTATACAATGAATCCCTGGCCGACGGTCGATGAAGCGTAATACGTAACCGCAAAAGGATGATTCCAAGCCACTTAATATTTTAACGCCTGGTAAAATGGTACGTTCTTATGTAGCGCAGTACCCAGTCCTCGGGATTGTCCAGAGCGCTTTACACTTCACCCTCTGGCAGACATGTTCATTCTAACTCCATTTCGACTTCTCTGGGAAGAATTCAGCCATGCTGCAATTACTGTGCGAAGACTATTGCCAAAGCATCGAAAGGGCGGCAAGATGAGTCGAACCCGAGTTATCACGATTGAGAGCCCAACGTTCTAACCGCTACGCTACCGCGCCCCACTGCTACGTTACCGCGCCCCACTGCTACGTTACCGCGCCCCACTGCTACGTTACGGCGCCCCACTGCTACGTTACCGCGCCCCACTGCTACGTTACCGCGCCCCACTGCTACGTTACCGCGCCCCACTGCTACGCTACCGCGCCCCACTGCTACGTTACCGCGCCCCACTGCTACGTTACCGCGCCCCACTGCTACGCTACCGCGCCCCACTGCTACGCTACTGCGCCCCACTGCTACGCTACTGCGCCCCACTGCTACGCTACTGCGCCCCACTGCTACGTTACTGCGCCCCACTGCTACGCTACTGCGCCCCACTGCTACGCTACTGCGCCCCACTGCTACGCTACTGCGCCCCACTGCTACGCTACCGCGCCCCATTGCTACGCTGCCGCGTCCCACTGCTACGCTACCGCGCCCCACTGCTACGCTACCGCGCCCCACTGCTACGCTGCCGCGCCCCACTGCTACGCAACCGCGCCCCACTGCTACGCTACCGCGCCCCACTGCTACGCTACTGCGCCCCACTGCTACGCTGCCGCGCCCCACTGCTACGCTGCCGCGCCCCACTGCTACGCTACCGCGCCCCACTGCTACGCTACCGCGCCCCACTGCTACGCTACCGCGCCCCACTGCTACGCTGCCGCTGCCGCGCCCCACTGCTACGCTGCCGCGCCCCACTGCTACGCTGCCGCGCCCCACTGCTACGCTGCCGCGCCCCACAAAGGTACTAAACAAAACGTGGCATTTTAAAATAACATAATAACATCGGTTTGTCTGTAGCACAGTGTGCGTTTGTAAATCCAAGAATCATGTGTTGTTGATTACAAAACGGCCAACTCCACAATTAAACTTTGTCTTGTGTAACAAAGCACATCTGAAACCGGCCTAAGTTAGTGGTCCAGACCTTTAAAATGTAAATGTTAAAAAATTGCTTATATTTCGATATTCCTCTAGCCTATATATTTAATAAATCCACACAAACAAGCCAAATACCACAGGATTGTAGGGATGCATCGTAACACCAATCTTCAAAAAAGGTCCACGAAACAAGTGCAACAATTACAGACCAGTGTCACTCACCAGCCAAGTGGCTAAAATACTAGAAAGAATAATACAAAAGAGTTTGCTTCAAATAGCTGACACAAACAATATTATCAGCTTCACCAACATGGTGTTCAAAAAACGCATTACTCAACTATTAGAATGTCTATAAGACTGGACAATAAATACAGATAACAGTGCTGAAACGGATGTAATTTACTTAGATTTTTCCAAAGGCCTTTGATACTATAACTCATAAACGATTGATATAGAAATTAAGACAATATGGTATTAAAGGCAAAGTGCTACTATGGATCCAATCTTTCCTAGCAGGTAGAAGGCAGAGGGCAGTCTTAAGAAATGGTAATTCATAAGGGAAACATTTTAGAAGTGGGGTTCCACAAGACTCAATTGTAGGTCCATTGCTATTTTTTTTATATGTAAACGATCTACCCGACTCAGTCAAGGCAACGGCCAAAATATTTGCTGGTGATACAAAACTCTACTGAAATATTTCTACATTAGCTGACTGTGGAGCTCTCCAAGATGATCTTAGCAAACTTGCAGTTTGGTCAAAAACTTGGCTATTGAACTTCAATGCCTCTAAACATGTAGTACTCAAAATAAGACAAAGCCTTAACTATGCACACACAATAAATGGAGAAATATTAGAAGTTGTAGAAGAACAAAAGGAATCACTATATGCAAAAATCTAAAACCAAGCACCCACATAAAATATATTACAACAAAGACAAATCAACGCATAGGACTAATTAAAGGATGCTTTGAAAGTAGATCGGAAAAGATAATAAAGACCTTATATGAATCAACGAAACGACCAGTGCTGGAATATGCATCACCACATGGAATCCTTTATGGAACCCTGTCTATAGAAAGGATATAGATGAATTAGAGAAAGTCCAGAAGAGAGCGCTGAATCTCGGCAGAACACATATCGAATCAGTTCCTTTGGAACACTGAGAGACGACTTGAGGAGGACCTCTGTGAGGTATATAAATACCTCAGTGGCCTAAATAGGAATAACCCAGAGCATTTTTGTCTATCAATGTAGCAGCAATCTTAGGGGCCTTAGCGTATAGCTACAGAAGACGCACTCCCGTACAGTGATCCGTAAACACTTCTTCATAAATCGTATAATCGATTAATGGAACAAACTTCCTGAAGAAGTCGTGTCAGCTTCTACTCTGAATACCTTTAAGAAGAAATTGAGGTCTGTAGCCACCGGCCTAAAGAGACTATACAACCATGTATACCAAGTATGTAAGTGTAGAATACTGGCCAACACTCCCAAGCAGTAAAACAGTTAAGGTGGTGTGCCCTTGGAGCGATTGCCGCTGCTTTGTCTGAGTGGGTTAGGGCTTGCTTAAGTTGTTGGGGTTCTGTGATGCTGGCAGTGTGTCGGTAGTGAGTTACATTTCTTTAATGTCCTGGGAACATAGGGACACGCATAACAGTTATTGCTGGTGTGGCTTTGCTATGGAGATGCCTTGATTGCCGGCGATGGAGTAATAGAGACACTGTCATTAAGGCTACGGCTAAGCAGGTCTACTTGGGCGGAACAATTACCTTTGTGCCAGCGTTTGTCTTTGAACTTAACGGTATGTCGCGGCCCGGGCAGAGCGTCCAGCGCTTCGTGGCTGAGTGTAGCGTCATCTGCGGCGTTGCCTTTGGCTTTACGGGCACCGATTTTGTGTAGGTCGAGCGAGTAGTTGTAATCCGATATGTAGTGGTAATTGGACAAGAAACGCACGAGGGTAAACCCGTTTACTACCCCGAAGACGTACAGGAAGACACCTCGATGAATACTCATGTTGAAGCGACCTTGACCCCGACCAACCACAAGTGACGTCTATCCACACACCGAGCTGCCACGCCGTAGCGGAGAATGTTACACGCGACGGTTTCGTTAACCGACTGTTTCAGTCTGCAAAAAATCACACCATAGCCATCGTCTCGTGTTAACATGTTAACTGTCGTGTGGTGATAAATACGCCTGTTCAGTTTCGCAGGTTCAGTTTCACGTAGCAAATAATGGCAGCGGCGTCTTTTCGTAAAACGTCATGATCGTGATGTAAGTATTTATCATATATTACCTTTTTTACCACAAGTTAGCATCCAATATTGCAATAAATAAAATAATTGTTGCCGATATAACATGTCGACCTCTTGGCAAATATGTGGCCAGATGTACGTTAATATCGTTATTTTCTATATCGTCTAACAAAATTTAACTGAATCTAGATTAACCTGGCCCTGGGGCTGGGCCCTGGCCTAGGCTATGCTAGGGCTAGGCTACATCCTGCAGGCACTAAAGCTGTGATGGGTGTCACCGCCGATGTGTTGCTGTTGTTGTTCAAAACCGAGTTTTTTCATCAAATAGCAATTTAAGACTATGCTAGGCTAAAGTAAACATACATGATAATAATATTATTAAATTAATTATATGTTTTCGAGCAGGTCATATTCTTATTGTTACGTACAAAAAAGCGGCATAACCGTGAAGTTAGGGGAACCAGTACATACCAGCGACCTTTGTAAACAAAATAATTCGTGCACTTCAGTCTTCAGTGTTTAGTTACCCTACTTTTGCACAAAGATCCGTTTTAAAAAAGTGACACACGCCTCCATACCGAATACTCCCGCAGCAAAATATACTCTCGCTTCTCATTGGTTAATTTATTTATTTGAATTACAGTTTCCAATATTTATTTGTAGTTTGTGTTACATTGTGTATATATCTATCAGCCTTGGCCAAAGTACTTGGTAACCGTGGAAACTCGAGAGCCTTCGATGTCGCACTTTTTGACGAAGATGCGCAGAAGGTAACCAGCGCCAAACCGAGATAAACACAAACTCGATTCAGTCACAAGCAGGTGAAAGTCTCAGAAACAACCGAGGAGGGAATAAAGTAATCGTACCTAATTAAGCTAGGCTAAGGATAAGGCTGAAAAATAAGTGCCCCAACGACAACAACGTGCCGGTAGCAAAATCCAAACATGTACCTATATGTGCATGAAAACATATAATTGTGTAGTCTATCTGATCAATACACATTTTTTATTCTGAATTCAGTTTTAGGGAAAATTAACTAGTGAGAGAGAACTCATATTACCGCTGATCACGCAAAATGAACATTGTTACACCGGTCATATGCCCACGATGGCTACTTGCAATAGAAAACTGATAGCATTATCTATCTGAAAAGACGCCACTGCATGAAATTGCTACGCACGCTTGCAAACCTCACTGTACAGCAAAACGTAACTCATTAAATGTGGGAGTATCAGTGATAGTTAATGTCACGGCCCCGGGGCCTGTGTTGTTTATTGATAACTTCCCTGGGGTGATTTATTATAGATAGTTGCCTACATTTTCGTCCACTAAAGTTAAATATGTTGTATGTGATGCAACGTCTCATTTGGTTTGTTTATTTTATAATAATTCAGAACATTTTCAATTGATTCTACACTGGGATGCAAAGTCTCAAAAGGGCATTTCCTGGGTCTTTTTTATAGAAATAAAATAATTTAGCACAAACGCACACAGTTGCACAGAAATGTGTGTAAATGTTAATAATATATTATATATACGAGATGGTTTAATGTTTTCCTAAAACAAGGACATTTCTTTAAAGTCAGTGCCACTGGTGATCAGAGCCAGTAGTCATCGAATGATATTTGTTCCAAGTTAACAACTTCATCAGAAGTTTGGTCGTGGGTCGTTCCACAACCTGAATCAGTAGGAGCATTTCCCTTCATTCGTCCTCAGCCCAGGCGTGACTTGTTTGCATGATGAATGTTGACCGACTTGAATCGGTATTCTACACAGGGAATGAAATCGAATCTACATCATATGCAAGCATTGCATTTATATACATAGTGTGACCCTTCGTTTGCCTATCTAAGTCTTCCAGGCTAGCTTATTGGTTGGGAAAAGGAGTTTTGCCCAGAACACACCGTTTAAAATAAAATATGACCCCACGCCATGACCATGCCATGGGGGCATAGACTAAGCTGCTTAGTAAAGTCTTAAGTCTTAAGACAAGCAACATGAAATATGGCACTTTCCAAAGATGAAAGCTTTTATATTTAAACACATACAATATATGCAAGTTACATCCCACCACACAATGATTTGGGTTAATCACACCTTATGCCATAGTATGTACATTAGAGGCATTAATTATTATATTATGTAATTATTATCAATGAAAATAGTCAATACCAAGCCAAGGTGTAATCTGTAAAAAAATCATATTTCAAAAAAGTACTGTTTTAACATTTAAACTTCCCATAGCTGCTACCGTATCATAAAAATATTAAAAGCAAACGTCTGCATTTTGAAATGTTTTGTTGACATCCTAGACCTAGTCACAACACATACTCGGCTGATATTCTTAATAATGCTAAGAATATCACAAGCACATTTTGTTTTTTTACCAAATTGTGTTGCAGATATAACTTCATTTGATTTCTAGAATACAATTGATCGCTGCATAATACGGTCTGGTTATCTCTGCGTAAATATGCTGTTTTTAACGACAAGTCACTCGCACTGTTGACCCACCGTTTACGTGTTTTACTCACAAATGGGTCACATCCGGTGCTTGAAACGGCCCAATTATTCTTCTTCTTCATCCCTTGACCGGGACAGTCGTGGGGGAGGGACCATTTACACAAGTCCTCGCCAGCGTTGTCTGTCCTCTAGCAACGCTGGCGAGTGTCGTGACATTGCCAAAACTTCCCTATCATTCTAAACTGCAACATCGTGTATTATAAAAACAAAATGTCGTCGGATTTGTCACTGAAATAGACAAACACCCTTTTAATTATTAACAACGGTTTTAGGATGATTTTGGTGTGCTGAATACCACACGTGATGTTGGCAAACTGTAGGAAGGATCCGTGGACATGGAATCCATTACCTTATGATCTAGAGTCAATTGTTCATCTATACAGGCCTACGTGTAAGCCGCGCCTCTGAGATATTTGTCGATTTTTTGCTGGCATTTACACAATCTGTAGATAATGTGTTCCATTTATTGTCTTCTGTGAGAATGAGTATTTTCTTATATCAACTGTGTGCTGTACGTTACAGTTACTGTGACAACGTATAAATCATGAATTAACTAAACTAACTTTTATCGTAGAGCATTTCTGAAACCAACCCATGATAGGGTTGATTTGGTATGTTTAACAGTGAAGTTGAGGAATTATTGTGATATGTTTAGTTGTAGCAAATGTCGAACACTCATTTATTGCCATTGATTTTCTGTTGGACTTGAATGTTGAACTTATTTAGCATATTGTCACCCTAATAAAATAATTGCCCAAGTCACTTTTAGATCAATCTTAGATTTTTGTCTAAATCGACTCTTCACGATGGTGGACACCCGTGGTAAAACTGTAAGTCATTTATTGACTAGATCGTGTTGTCTACCTAGTGTGCATAATTTGCCTAAGTCAAGCATGTGACTTAGACAGTTTCTTCATGTTTGCTGAAGTCAAGTATTGTGACTTGGGCATTTTACCTGCTTCCAAGATGGCCGCCCGTGACTTGAGATTCAAGAAAAACATCCCTACAAATGAAGTTGTTTCTATGATAGGAGGATCAACCTCTAGGGGTAAGCTATAAAAGTGTATTCTCTTGATGTTGCCTTGTCTTAATTTAGTTACTCTCTTAGATTTGAGAGAAAAGATGCCTAAGGAGGTGACCTAGTATGACCACATTACTGTGTAGTGTGTTTAATGCATTGTGTATACTGGTCATTGGAATGTCTGCCTCACTAACATAATATGCCGTTTTCACAAAAAAACCTGAAGAAACTTTTGGACAAGAGATCGATATTCTAAATCACTTATTTAATCAATTCTATTCAAACAAATTGTTGGAAAAGTAATTTTAGTGAAATACTTACGATTATCAAACGAAAGGTAACACGTTCCGCGAAAAGAAGGCTCTCTGCCAATTCTGCCTCATCGGCGTGGCAGGCCTCACTGTACGGTCAGGCGCAACGCATCAACTATTTAAACACCACAGGGCTAATGCTTTTTCTACTTTTTCTTCGGAGTAGAGATGGGGTTTTATTTGTCATATATCATCATTATTTTCAAATAATAGTTTTTTTTATTCGATAATGATTATCAAACAATGTAATATAAATTAATTGGCATGTCTAAAGCAATGCTACATATCATGTCATGGCAAGCGTACTAACAATACAATAATCACCGGGAACACGTGCTTGGCAGTGCCTCCAAACCAAATGGCTAAGCGGTCTCAAATATGTTTCTAGTATGAAATCATTGATAACTTGCTATATTAGGTTTAATGTGGTATGGCGTATCTGGCACAGCTCTGAGTTGGTTTTCATCATACTTAACTGTCAGATACCAAAGAGTGAAGATAACTAATTTTCAGCAGCACTACCCACTTCGTGTGGTGTTCCCCGGGGTTCTGCTCTTGGACCATTACTTCTTTTCACTCTTTACTCCACTCAGCTTACTTATTCAAACTCACAACATGGACCACCGCCTATATGTAGATGATACACAGATTTACCTTTCCTTGACTACCACGGATACAAATTGCTGCTTAAGCCAACTCAGGGATTAATTCCAGGATATATTCCACAGGATGACTGACAGCAAATTAAAGCTAAATGTAAATAAAACAGTTTGTTATTAGTGGTACAAAAAAGGCGCGAGGTAAACTTTATTGTTTTCCCCGACGCCTATCCTAAGCCAGAATTTCACAACGGCCGTCTCACCACGGAGTTAGGAGTCACCATTGATAATAATTAAAATTTTAGACAGCATATTTCACAAACTTGTATTAAATGCGTAAACTTCGTCGTATACATCGGGATGTGTCTTTCGCTGTCGTCAAGACTACTGCAACTGCTCGTGTTAGCAGTAGACTTGATTATTGTAATTCCCTTTATCATAATATTGCTCTCAGTTATATCTTGAGACTTCAACATGTGTAAAATTGTTTGACAAGGGTAGTTACACGGTCTCCTCGTTTTTCTCACTCAGTACTTCTTAAATCATTGCATTGGCTCCCTGTCCGATAATGCATTATTTTAAAGATCTGTGCAATTACCTATCAAGCCCTTTCATCCAAGCAACCAGCATATTTACATTCACTGCTCACACCTACAAGACAGCCTAGATAGCTTCGATCATCTAATTCTAATAAACTTTTTGTTCCCAGTGTTTAGACACGTGTCGAAACTAGAGCTTTTTCAGTTGATACACCGACTCTGTGGAACTCATTCTCTGTTAGTGTTAAGTATGTAAAAAATATAACAACATTTCGCCGTAAACTGAAAACCCACCTGTTTAAAATTGCTGATCCTCCATAGCTCCCCAGCGTACCAATCCAACTGTTTACAACTGGAACTGCTTATCGATTATGAACTGCTTAACCCCTTTTGTTTTGGTGCGCTGCCGAGCTTGGGTCTCCCGAGGTTCATAGCGCAATATAAGTATTATATATATATATATATATATATATATATATATATATATATATATATATATATATATATATATATATATATATATATATGATACAGTATTAATATAATATATATTATATTAATTTAGGCGATACAGTATTAATATAATATATATTAATACAGTATTAATATATATATATATATATATATATATATATATACAGAAGTGAATGATACAGTATTAATATAATATATATATTATATTAATTTAGGCGATACAGTATTAATATAATATATATTAATACAGTATTAATATATATATATATATATATATATATATATATATACAGAAGTGAAGTGATGATTTTATTTTGTATATACAATATTCGGAGCAAATTGCAATACAATATTTAATCGTAATTAATTGGAACAATGTCTTACAAATTATTACTCAACATTTCTTAATGCAGTCAAATATCCAACATGGAAATTTATACAACGACTCTAGAATAGCTTTTCCTTGTGACCAAATTCAATCGTTTCGTGTTCTTTGTGCCCCATATCAGTTGTGTTCTGCTTTGGTGTGACTCCCTTCAGTCGTGCTATGTTCTAAGTAATCCACTTTAGTCGTGTTCTATTCTTTGTGACCCACTTCAGTCGTGTTCCATTCTTTTTGACCCACTTCAGTCGTGTTCTATTCTTTGTGACTCACTTCAGTCGTGTTCTGCTCTTTGTGACTCACAGTCATAATAGTATTCAGTTCTTATCCAGTTTGATAGTATCATTTTATACAGTCGGGGTGTTGCCGGCAGGGTTCAGTTGCTGTAGTCCATGGATGATTCCATACGGTTTTAAATGGTAGACAAAATATTCGAGGGTGTGCATTCTTTCGGGACCGACATCGTCGAACGAAATTACGTAGTCGCTGACGTTCTCGGTTTCCTGGAAACAAACCATAATAAAACTGAACCGTCTCAACCAAGCGGTCCAAACAATACAGGCTACACTGAATATCGTTTCTGCGATTAGATCGACTCGTTTTAGAATAATTTTGAGGACAAAAAAAACTATTTAGTATACACTACTATATGTTAGCCCTTTAATTAAATGCGCTATTTAGTTGTTAAGAAATCGTCGCACCAAATATTAAAGTATGTTTTAAATACGGCGAAAAAGGACGAATTTGGTCCGGCTCTTACAATGACATAGGCCTAACGCTATTTAGATTTTCGCGAGTCACCTGATCTAACGATCAAGGTAAATTCTTTCGATGATTTTAACACAAGTATGCTCTCTTTTACTAAACCAACTGCGAAGATTACGTCTACTATTTACGCCCTACAGGACCGAACATCAACCAATATGATCATCGAAGGGTTAAATGGAGGAGGGTGTTTTTAAACAGTTGTAGTTAGAACACAATTGCCATATTTTTTACATTAAATGTACTATTAAAAATGCCCATCCGCCGGGCGGGATCAAACTTGGTAGTTCGCATTTACGAATGTTCAGGATACAAAAAAAATCACAGAAGTATCCAACTATTCCTTGTAATATCTCTTAATTTCGACGTAATATTGGCAGTTATAATAACGTGCGCCTTGTCCTTGTATGACTTCTGACAATCGAATGAAAGTCGCATGACGTTGTCAACAATTGTACGTAATTGTTAGTACAGTGGTGGTGCGGACAATTGTACGTAATAAATGCAAGGGGTAATTCGATTGTTCGCAGAAAGATTAATATTTGGGTGAATTTCGAGAAAAAAAAATACAACTCAGACGACCCGACCGTGAGTCGTAGACGAACCCCTGAAAGTCTGGCCCCCGAGATGACCCGACCGTGGGTCGTAGATGAACCCCTGAAAGTCTGGCCCCCGAGATGCAGAGTGTCTAGAAAGAGTAGCATAACATGCATGCAAACATGCAAACATACTTACATATATACGTACTCACGATGGATTATAATACGATATAAACACGTACTCTAAAGGCGGCGTAGTTGTGAAGCCGGTGAACGTGGTGCACGTACACCTCCATCTGGACGGCGTGGAAGCGCTTACGTCCGAGCGCGTCCCTAGAGTCTGCACTTGTCACGCCCAGCACGTCCAGACATCGTGACACCTTCATTGCCTTGATGACACAAGTACCTCGGCGACGACGGCTAAACCGACTCAGCGCGCGCGCACTGAGCACATACGTGTCGTGGTCATTGAGGTAATAGAACTTTGGCGGAACTTTGCTGAAATTGAAGACGTTCGTGTATCAGAATTGTTAAATGCTGCCTGCTGAAAGAGATGGATCGGCCACGTTTTGTGACAGGAGGATACTAACAGAAACAGGTTGGAAGTTAGTAAGAATGTATGTAAGTAATTAAGTCGCCAGTGCACAAGGGCCTGGGTTCAGGGTTTAAACTTTTCATACGATATTTGGCACCAATACAGCCATTCTCCGGAATAAGTAAGTCGGTGGGTGGGTTGGTGGGTGGTCGGTCGGTCGGTCGGTAATTTCGGAGAATTGGGTTACTAGGTCC
The DNA here is from genome assembly GCA_963662155.1 of Lamellibrachia columna. Lineage (NCBI taxonomy): Eukaryota > Metazoa > Annelida > Polychaeta > Sabellida > Siboglinidae > Lamellibrachia > Lamellibrachia columna. The sequence continues at coordinate 69,895,462 of OY759261.1, forward strand.
AGGTATCATTTAAAGAATTTAAAAGCCTAAACCTTGACCCGAATGCACTGGCAACGGATCATTAATGGCAATTAATAACTCCTGATCCCCGAGATTGGAATCATTTTAGTCCCCGTTACTTAACGTCCGCCGGATCGATGATCGGGTGTCCTGGGAAGGGTTGGACGTGGCGGACCACTATGACCGCATTGAGATGAGGCGTGTCAGAGGAATGCGGGTATCGGAGGAATGCGGGTGTCGGGGGAACGCGGGTGTCGGGAGAATGCGGGTATCGGGGGCCTTCCGGCATTTGCCTTTCGTCCGGAGGAGAGAATGCAGTCAACACGCGTCGCTAGTAACATTGTGGACGTGGTGGAGACTGTCAGTAAAGTCAAAGGTGTCCGACACGTGATCATGTCCAAAGCGATGCGTCGAGCGACCCGAATTCAACGGTGCCAAATTCACCTTCAATTACGAAGGTAGGTAGATAGGCAGGCATGTAGGTTAGTAGGGAGTATATTAAAACAAAATTCAGCACTGGTCATGTAAATGATACAGCGAGGCAATCGATCGTGTTCATCATCATCTTTCAAAGTGGCTTTTCTTTGAGTGGACAGATATAAAGGCTGCACGAATGAACAACCCCCTCTATAACATAAAGTAGTTTTTGACTCTGTCTGTCTGTAAGTATGTTCCTCGTATCTCCTTGAGTTTCGCATGTGTGTACCTGGGGTCCCATGGGAATGATTCGTACATTAAAAAATAAATATATATATTCTCAGGGGGTGGAGACATTACGAAGGAAACTATGTGGAGTTTTGACTTACATTACGCAGATTACGTAACTCAGAGTAATAAACAATAAGACTTCGTAGTTACGTACAACTGCTAGCAACGCTAAGCGCAGGCTTCGACATTAACACCGGCCCGGTTCTGGCCACACGTTTTCGTATTTTACTGGCCCGGTTGGCCACCATAGTTTCAAAACTATTTTCAATCATTTGACCTTGCCATCCACCCCAGTGCGACAATTAAACAAAGTCTTCATATCATCTGACTTCGTGTTGTCGCGTTGCATATTTGCCATCTTGTCTTGATATATTCGAGCTTCACAAAAAAGTCCGCATGGCGTCATCTACGTGCGGACTTCATATAAACCGACTGGTTCACACATTGTCTGCTAGGTATCACGACAGCGCCTAACATACATTCCAGGACCAAGATAGCTAAGTTCACATAACTTTGTACTTCAGTCCAAAAGTTTATATTCGAAAGAAATAAAACCCAATTGTAACAGTCAAAGTAATACAGTGTCAGGTCCGGCTCGCCGCACGTCTTATTTTTGAGTATAGCGACGACGGTACACACGGCGACTTCACCAGCCGTTCTCAAAACGCGACCTGCTTCGGCTTCGACTTCGACATCTAAATCTCAAACGATTCCAGCAGCAACATTGTGTGGCATGTGGTATACTAACAGAAAACCTAAAACATAAATCACCAACGGCAACATAACTAACAGCCAAACATTCTTCGACTTATAATGCGATGTATTGCATAAATTGTGCTTTTTAAAATAAATGTATAAACCAAAAAATTCGGGTCAGTCAGATTTGAGGGGGGGGGCAGTTACTTTTAAAATCTACTGAATTGACGGGCCACTGGGTACAAAAGCTTAATGTCAAGTTCTGTATGTGTGTTGAGGGAGGGAGGGAGGGAGGGAGGGAGGGAGGGAAGGAGGGAGGGACCCCTATCTATTGTCGGCCCGAATGAAGATTATGCTGAAGGAGAGAGGGATAAAGCACCAGGAAAGATACAACGTGGATGTCCTACAGGACATTCCGACTCACAATCAGCAACAAATATGAGGCCCTACAATACCTTATCGAGGAAGAAAATATGGACATCGACACCCAGTGGCAACATATTAAGGAGACATGGTCCAGCACATGTAAGGAAATCCTGGGAAAGAAAAAATGCCAAGAAAAGGAGTGGGTCTCTGCTGACAATATCAACAATGTGCAAGCGAGGAAGGAAAATAAACCCGTAATTAACAACAGCCGAACTAGAACAACAAAAGCAAAAGCACCAGCCCAGAAACAGTATGCAGAGGCAAACAAGGCAGTCAAGAAAAGCGTAAAAACAGACAAATGCATAGCCTTGCCAAAGAAGCAGAGGATGCCGCAGCCCACGGAAACACGCTAAGAATGTATGACATAAAAGAAAGCTAGAGGGCTTCTTAGCGATGGAGATTAGTTGAAGTGATGGAGAGAACATTTTGTAGAACTGCTGAACCGACCAGCACCAGAGAACCCACCAGCAGAAGAAGTACTTCAGGTCAACTGCGAAAGACCAAGCAAGGCAGAGATCGAGAAAGCCATTCACCACCTGATGAGAGAGGGAAAGCTGCCAACTCGGACGAAATTCCTGTCGAGGCAATCAAGGCGGACGTGGAGACCTCCACAGAAATGCTGCATGATTTGATTGGGAAGATATGGGATAAAGAAATACCGACGGCATGGAAAGAAGGGTACATTGTCAAGCTCCCAAAGAAAGGAGATCTGCAGGAATGTAAGAACTACAGAGGGATAATGCTCCTATCAGAGTCCCAAAAAATCCTCAACAGACTAATCTTGGACAGACTGAAAACAGTGGTGGACGCGAGACTCAGAGACCAGCAGGCAGGCTCACGTAAAGATAGATCATGCACCAAGTAGCTACGTTCCGAATCATAGTTGAAGAATACATTGAATGGGACTCATCCTTGTACCTCAACTTTGTAGTCTACGAGAAGGCACTCGATAGCCTCGACAGGGAGACACTATTGAAAGCTGTTATGACACTATCGGATATCGAATATTGGACAATGACAAGGCCCACAGAAAATAGAAAAAAATGGTATCCAGTGGACGCCTTGGAGACAGTTGGAAGACTTGGATTTTGCAGATGACCTGGCCCTCCTGTCCCACAGTCACCAACAGATGCAGGAAAAACAGAGCTTCTAAACACAGTGTCAACACAGACAGGACTCAACGTCAACAGAAGCAAAACAAAGATCACGAGAGCCAACACGAAGAACAACAACCCAGTCACCACTGGAAGAAACCGACCCCTTCACGTACCCGGACAGCATATTTAATAAGAGTGGAGGTGCAGAAGAAGACGTCAAAGCAAGGATACAAAAACCAGAGTTGCATTCCTCATTTTGAAAAAAATTGGGAAGGCAAAACAAATAAGGCTTAAAACCAAATTGAAGATCTTTAACTCAAATGTCAAGTCGGTGTTATTCTACAGCTCGGAGACATGGCAAATTACACAAAACATAGTAAAAAGAATACAGACCTTCATCAACAAATACCTGCGCAGAATCTTACACCTAAAATGGTCAGAAAAGGTATCCAACACTACGCTATGGGAAAGGACTAAACAACTGCCAGTAGAAAACGAAAGAAAGAAGAGAAAGTGGAGGTGGACACACATTGAGGAAACCAGCAACACACATCACACGACAATCACTTACATGAAACTTCCAAGGGAAGAGAAGAAGAGGAAGGCCGAGAAACACTTGGCAGACACCGAATACGAAAAAACGAAAAGATGGGATACACCATTTTTTTTTAAACCGTATGTGTCTGTATATGGTACTAGACAGAACGATTCATTCTGCATAACTCGCTTTCGTATTAATGCAAAATCAATGTGCATCTCCATATATGGAGCGAGATTATGGAACTCCCTTAATGAAAGCATTACCACTTGTAGAACCATACAAGCATTTTAAAAGTGCTACAAGTTAGATATTATTGCAACGTATTAGTCACAATTTATTTAGCAACGATTTTCAATTGTTACATGTCGTAAGTAATGCAACTATGTGATTACGTATCAATTGAGTTAACGGCTTAGCACGCCCGGGGTGAACCATAGATAAGTATTACACTTCTGTTCACCCCATTTCCAACTCACCCTTGTGTAGTCTTCACCAACTCACATTTGTTGCACATTTTGTTAGTGACTTCTTGTCATTTATTGTATTGTAACTGTGTGTTGGAATAATGGATTGATTGATTTTTTGTTGTTGGGGGGAGGGTGGAATGAAGTTGTCATTGCCATTGTCAGTACAGTACCAAAACTTGATTAGGTTATGCATGGAGTTAGGATGGATTGCAGTCGCGACCTTTTCTCCTTGCAACAACAGTAACTCGGATAGTACATCTATAACATTATAAAAAAGTAGGTTATGACTCTCTTTGTCTGTCTGTCTATATGTATGTCTGTCTGTTCCCTGACATCTCCATCAGTTTCACGTGCACGGGGTTGACATTTTGTAGGCGTAAAATATTGATTGCGTGCAGAATAAATTAAGTGACGCGTACCCGAAATAGACCGGTTCGGAGTGATTCTGTGACGCCAAGAAGTACACCAGGTTCTCGACGATGACGTATGTGTGATCACTGACAACGAGGAACCAATCAGCGTCCTTGTAGTGATGTTTGTATATGTAATCGAACGTCTCCACTGCACTCCCTCGGCCCTTGTTCACGTCCCTCTCAATCATGAACATAGAGTTGTTACAGTGACCTGCCCAGGTTTCAGTAATGACCCGCCCACTTCTTCTGAGACTGTCTTCTGATATCATCACCACGCAGAACAGACGCACCTCTTGGCAGAGCTTGTCAGCAGTCGTTCTGTTGTCTGAGAGTGAAACCATAATTATTATTATAATTAGCAACAATTCCCATCCTCCGGACGTGACAACTTGGTAGTTCGTTTGTGACTGTAAAATGTCAGGGTACACGACATTATCACAGAAATATCCATCTATACCTTGGTACTGGGTGCTGCCAGTTAATATATTGATGGCTTCTAGGATTTTTTAGTAACGTCTAACGACGCAAAACGTCTATGAGAAGTAGCACAACACACATACAAACACACATACAAACACACATACAAACACACATACAAACATATATACTCACAATATAGCATAATAAGAATTGGAGGTGATTTAGAAAATGTTTGTATAAAAAAATCAAACGACACACTTCTTCGTTCTATAACTACGATTGTCGTGATTCTAATGTCCTTGATAAAATATGACGTATCTTTTATTAAAATTGGTTAATAAAATTGTACCGTGACGATTAACGTTCTCTGTTATGCATTAAACATAATTACCATTGTTTTTTTCTGTTTTTTTAAATAAACGTCACGAAAGCGTACTTTTCTGATGTCTACGAATAATTTACATTTTGTCATGTAACATATTGTATATATTAAAAAGTTTAGTAGTGCCATGCAGTATATCTACAAAATGAAGTGATGGCATAATTTAAATTTGGTTCACAGGTCATATAAACTCGTGTATCTTCGGATATCGATATGTGATGATAGCCAGTTACCACATAAGCGAGTATTTGACGCAGGATCAGTGCTATATACAATTGTTCGTATTTGCATTCTTTCTCTAAATAATAGCGACTATTAGTTTTTCATTCACAGAAGACAGTATCCACCGTAAGCAAAACATCACCATATTGAATATAATTGAATTTACTGCACTGCGGGCGATGACGTCACGTGACGGTTCAACATATGCACGTGACACACGCAGGAAGACATACCTTTGTGAATCTGGAAGTCATACAACTGCATAGTTTCGACTGAAGCCGTTGGTCCGTTGTTGGTAACGCAGAACATGATGCTGCCAGTCGCAAAGCCAAATATGAACAACATAGCCGACTTGACGCGTGCCACATCTACGGTTAACCAACACAGCCTTTTTTAAGACTCGGTCCCAAACAAACACGACTGTGCAGCAGGCCAGTATCCTGCACAAGATTCTACGAGACAAGACGTTACAAAGACTAGGCTGGGAAATGCATTTAAAAGGAGGCTATAAAATAGTCAAGCAATACAACATATTTTCCTCAAAATATTCCACTACATGTTGTTAAAAATAAAATAACATCTATTCTATTTCAGCACACGTCCCTCTTTCGAGTATTTCGAGACATTCCAATCTAAAAATCTTAACTGATGTCTCTCGATCGTCTACATGCACACCACTCTTCGCTCAGCAGAAATCAAACATACATTAATGTTATTAAATCTGTTAAATCAGTATTTTTTTACTGTAAAACATAATTATTTATTTCCTATATTCTTAGATATATTTCCTTTAAAATTAAAAGAAAACAAGTTCAGTATTTGACGTTTTTCTCCACAGTTTATAAACAATTCGTCTTCTTAACAGAAATGTAATTTTTTTTAGAGATATACTGTTAGTCCGTGGGCCAGGTATAACCCCACATCCCCTCTAGGGAACTTTCAAGACAATATCTTTTGATGACCTTATATAATAGCAATTTGAAGTCTAGTTGTTTGTCACTTGGCAATTGCTGCCTGTTCGACAGGGAGTGTCTGGAAGTATGACAAATGGGCTAAAAAACGTAACATGGGGTAGGAATAGATATTTCCGCATAATACGTTAAATGTCATATCAAACCATACGAAATGTGGTATTTATGGAAAGGTATATACATTGTCTATACGAATATCGTCATACTATAACGTATAAATGTTCCGTGCTAATAGCACGTCACAATCAGCTTTCATAGTTGAAAGCAGGGAATCATAATTTATGAAGTTGGATATTATTGAAAAAAGGTATACTTTTTACGTATGTTGGAGTACAATTAGTTCGCACGGGTGGATATATATATATATATATATATATATATATATATATATATATTATATATATATATATATATATATATATATATATATATATATATATATATATATATATATATATATATATATATAATAACACGCATAAACAGACTGTTTCATTTTGCATTAAATACTACTTATAATAAGTTGTTTCGGTCAACATGGTGGAAGCATTGGTCAACAGTTGGCTAGTGCAGTTGAGTTGTCTTCAAAGTCATCATATCTGTCATCATAGATGTTGTCCAATAGGCTGGCCACACGTATGTTCTCCTCATCGTCGTCACTGTCAGTGTCAAGGGCATTCTCAGACAGACATCTTTGTATGATGGTTTACCATACACACAACAAACAAACTTCTCCAGCTCGGTCTGACTATCTTCAGGAACGCCGACTTTTTTGCCAAATGTCCCGAAAACATTCACAAACACGGGATGCTTTACCAAAGTCTTTCTGGCTGTGATTTTCCCGTCGCGAATGAATGCGCTGGTAGAGTTGCACCCAGAAAATGCACGCAGTGCAAGCATTGCTAAACACATCAGTTCACCGTGTTTACGGTTGACGCATTTCATATTCATCAGTCGTCTTTTGTTTGCAAAACCAGTGTCAAAGTACAATTTCTGCTCTATTCAGTTACCATAATACAGAAGCAACATGAACACATCGGTATGGGGCGATCGGATGATGAGGTCAGATGTACATGATGTAGCTACATGGATACAGTGTAATATGCTTCGTGTGTCAGCGTCTTCCTTTCTACTGTGATGCCGTCAGCTGATGACAATGAGATACAGCTGTCCCCGAAGACAAAGAAGAATTGACGACCCTGGAGTTGCGCAGTATTTTTTCCCTATTGCCACTCTGAAAACAGAAGCCTGATCAAATTTGTCTTGTCGTCATTGTTTGATAGGAGTGATTTCCAGTATGCATCCGAAATTCTTCTTCCTTTCGTCGTCTTCTTGCAGCTGTCTTCTTCCTTCCGTCGTCTTCTTGCAGCTGTCTTCTTCCTTCCGTCGTCTTCTTCCAGCTCTCTTCTTCCTTCCGTCGTCTTCTTCCAGCTGTCTTCTTCCTTCCGTCGTCTTCTTCCAGCTGTCTTCTTCCTTCCGTCGTCTTCTTGCAGCTGTCTTCTTCCTTCTGTCGTCTTCTTCCAGCTCTCTTCTTCCTTCCGTCGTCTTCTTCCAGCTGTCTTCTTCATTCCGTCGTCTTCTTCCAGTCGTCTTCTTCCAGCTGTCTTCTTCCTTCCGTCGTCTTCTTCCAGCCGTTTTCTTCCTTCCGTCGTCGTCTTGCAGCTGTCTTCTTCATTCCGTCGTCTTCTTCCAGCTGTATTCTTCCTTCCGTCGTCTTCTTCCAGCCGTCTTCTTCCTTCCGTCGTCTTCTTGCAGCTGTCTTCTTCCTTCCGTCGTCTTCTTGCAGCTGTCTTCTTCCTTCCGTCGTCTTCTTCCAGCTGTATTTTTCCTTCCGTCTTCTTCTTCCAGCTGTATTCTTCCTTCCGTCGTCTTCTTCCAGCTGTCTTCTTCCTTCCGTCGTCTTCTTCCAGCTGTCTTCTTCCTTCCGTCGTCTTCTTCCTTCCGTCGTCTTCTTCCAGCTGTCTTCTTCCTTCCGTCGTCTTCTTCCAGCTGTCTTCTTCCTTCCGTCGTCTTCTTCCAGCTGTCTTCTTCCTTCCGTCGTCTTCTTCCAGCTGTCTTCTTCCTTCCGTCGTCTTCTTCCAGCTGTCTTCTTCCTTCCGTCGTCTTCTTCCAGCTGTCTTCTTCCTCCGTCGTCTTCTTCCAGCTGTCTTCTTCCTTACGTCGTCTTCTTCCTTCCGTCGTCTTCTTCCAGCTGTCTTCTTCCTTCCGTCGTCTTCTTCCAGCTGTCTTCTTTCTTCTTCCTTCCGTCGTCTTCTTCCAGCTGTCTTCTTTCTTCTTCCTTCCGTCGTCTTCTTCCAGCTGTCTTGATTGAGTTGTCCTTGTAGGCGTCTGTCACAAAGTCCACCCTCCTCACATTGGGCAGATGAACAGTTTCTTAGACAACTCTCCTAATGTCTGAGACAGAGCAGTGAGTGCCTGCACTAGGGCGTTCCCGTCAACTACGTGTGCACCCAAGTCATCCAGGCAAGGATGGTGAACCAGCGCGGCATCATCTTCAAGCTGGTGCATCAGTTTGGCCTTGTCTGTCTTTACTAAAAGCCCACCAGGTGTAGCTAAAGAGGAATCAAGTGGATAGTGCAATACATTCTGTAGACTAAGGTTGTTGTCTTCAGAGAGAATGAGCAGCTGTCCAAAGAGATTCCGTTGAGCTGATATTTGGACTAACTTCGAGGACTTTAGTTTCTTGGTCTTTTTAAGAGAACCAAACGTCTTTAAGGACTGCCTTGGAAGAGATGCGTGGAATTTGAGTTTTGTCAACATCCCTCTTCTGGATAAAGGTTTTAAATGCTGCTTTGCAACTGCTTCAGCATTCAAGATATCATTCACAACTTCAGCATTCAAGATATCATTCACAACTTCAGCATTCAATATATCATTCACAACTTCAGCATTCAAGATATCATTCACAACTTCAGCATTCAAGATATCATTCACAACTTCAGCATTCAAGATATCATTCACAACTTCAGCATTCAAGATATCATTCACAACTTCAGCTTGGGCTCTTGCGCCAGAAGAAATGCAAACAGATCTTCCTTGACCTCAACTTCAAATGGATTTACGAAATTGTGGAAAGCAGTTATCAGTGTCTGAAGATCTTTCTCGCCACGTCTAATCTCTGGTGACCAAAGGTCTTTGTGTGCCGTGTCTTCGGAACATGTCATTCCTGCCATCTCCAATGTGGTTTCTACGTAGCTGCTCTGGCATGTCTGGTCATACATCATCGGTAGTCGGCTGGATGGTTTCTGCTGAATATTTGATTATGGAATTAAACCAAGCTATTCAACATCATAATATGCAATACGTTTATATGAGTCTCGAAACAGTCGGTTTATTTTGTGCAGCCCGCCGTACGGAAATGGAAATCGAGGCTAAGCCTAAGATGACGTCTTGTATAGTTCACTTCTTGGCATTATCTAGAATCCTGGTCCACCCAGAGTTTGCCAAATGGGTCAGTCCGTGTCAAATCAACCGATGGTCAAAAAGTTTATGTCTCAGAATTTCCTTAGATTTTACCCAATTAGTATTTGGCACTTTTGTAAAAAGGCAAAGCATTTACATGCACATTTGTTTTGTGTTTTGTTTTTTTGCCCTAGTAAATGTCCAAAATAATTCGGGCCCGTCATTAGGACCTTTTTCGTGTAATTCTAACTTGAGACTTTTACAAGCTATGTACAGACCGATTCATTTAATTCTGAAGACATTGATTCATTTAATTCTGAAGACATATCGGCATGTATTATGCATGCAAAATTAAATTAAGATAGGAAGAAGGACAATGGGTATAATGGGTGTAAGAAAATGGAAAAAATTAAATTAAGATAGGAAGAACGACAATGAGTATAATGGGTGTAAGAAAATGGAAAAAAATTAAATTAAGATAGGAAGAAGGACAATGGGTATAATGGGTGTATGAAAATGGAAAACATTAAATTAAGATAGGAAGAAGGACAATGAGTATAATGGGTGTAAGAAAATGGAAAAAATTAAATTAAGATAGGAAGAAGGACAATGGGTATAATGGGTGTAAGAAAATGGAAAAAAATAAATTAAGATAGGAAGAAGGACAATGAGTATAATGGGTGTAAGAAAATGGAAAAAATTAAATTAAGATAGGAAGAAGGACAATGGGTATAATGGGTGTAAGAAAATGGAAAAAATTAAATTAAGATAGGAAGAAGGACAATGGGTATAATGGGTGTAAGAAAATGGAAAAAATTAAATTAAGATAGGAAGAAGGACAATGGGTATAATGGGTGTAAGAAAATGGAAAAAATTAAATTAAGATAGGAAGAAGGACAATGGGTATAATGGGTGTAAGAAAATGGAAAAAATTAAATTAAGATAGGAAGAAGGACAATGGGTATAATGGGTGTAAGAAAATGGAAAAAATTAAATTAAGATAGGAAGAAGGACAATGGGTATAATGGGTGTAAGAAAATGGAAAAAATTAAATTAAGATAGGAAGAAGGACAATGGGTATAATGGGTGTAAGAAAATGGAAAAAATTAAATTAAGATAGGAAGAAGGACAATGGGTATAATGGGTGTAAGAAAATGGAAAAAAATTAAATTAAGATAGGAAGAAGGACAATGGGTATAATGGGTGCACGAAAATGGAAAAAATTAAATTAAGATAGGAAGGACAATGGGTATAATGGGTGTACGAAAATGGAAAAAAATTAAATCAAGATAGGAAGAAGGGCAATGGGTATAATGGGTGTAAGAAAATGGGAAAAATTAAATTAAGATAGGAAGAAGGACAATGGGTATAATGGGTGTAAGAAAATGGAAAAAATTAAATTAAGATAGGAAGAAGGACAATGGGTATAATGGGTATAAGAAAATGGAAAAAAATTAAATTAAGATAGGAAGAAGGACAATGAGTATAATGGGTGTAAGAAAATGGAAAAAATTAAATTAAGATAGGAAGAAGGACAATGGGTATAATGGGTGTAAGAAAATGGAAAAAAATTAAATTAAGATAGGAAGAAGGACAATGAGTATAATGGGTGTAAGAAAATGGAAAAAATTAAATTAAGATAGGAAGAAGGACAATGGGTATAATGGGTGTAAGAAAATGGAAAAAATTAAATTAAGATAGGAAGAAGGACAATGAGTATAATGGGTGTAAGAAAATGGAAAAAATTAAATTAAGATAGGAAGAAGGACAATGGGTATAATGGGTGTAAGAAAATGGAAAAAATTAAATTAAGATAGGAAGAAGGACAATGGGTATAATGGGTGTAAGAAAATGGAAAAAATTAAATTAAGATAGGAAGAAGGACAATGGGTATAATGGGTGTAAGAAAATGGAAAAAATTAAATTAAGATAGGAAGAAGGACAATGGGTATAATGGGTGTAAGAAAATGGAAAAAAATTAAATTAAGATAGGAAGAAGGACAATGGGTATAATGGGTGTACGAAAATGGAAAAAATTAAATTAAGATAGGAAGGACAATGGGTATAATGGGTGTACGAAAATGGAAAAAATTAAATCAAGATAGGAAGAAGGACAATGGGTATAATGGGTGTAAGAAAATGGGAAAAATTAAATTAAGATAGGAAGAAGGACAATGGGTATAATGGGTGTAAGAAAATGGAAAAAATTAAATTAAGATAGGAAGAAGGACAATGGGTATAATGGGTGTAAGAAAATGGAAAAAAATTAAATTAAGATAGGAAGAAGGACAATGGGTATAATGGGTGTATGAAAATGGAAAACATTAAATTAAGATAGGAAGAAGGACAATGAGTATAATGGGTGTAAGAAAATGGAAAAAATTAAATTAAGATAGGAAGAAGGACAATGGGTATAATGGGTGTAAGAAAATGGAAAAAATTAAATTAAGATAGGAAGAAGGACAATAAGTATAATGGGTGTAAGAAAATGGAAAAAATTAAATTAAGATAGGAAGAAGGACAATGGGTATAATGGGTGTAAGAAAATGGAAAAAATTAAATTAAGATAGGAAGAAAGACAATGGGTATAATGGGTGTAAGAAAATGGAAAAAATTAAATTAAGATAGGAAGAAGGACAATGGGTATAATGGGTGTAAGAAAATGGAAAAAATTAAATTAAGATAGGAAGAAGGACAATGGGTATAATGGGTGTAAGAAAATGGAAAAAATTAAATTAAGATAGGAAGAAGGACAATGAGTATAATGGGTGTAAGAAAATGGAAAAAATTAAATTAAGATAGGAAGAAGGACAATGGGTATAATGGGTGTAAGAAAATGGAAAAAATTAAATTAAGATAGGAAGAAGGACAATGGGTATAATGGGTGTAAGAAAATGGAAAAAATTAAATTAAGATAGGAAGAAGGACAATGGGTATAATGGGTGTAAGAAAATGGAAAAAATTAAATTAAGATAGGAAGAAGGACAATGGGTATAATGGGTGTAAGAAAATGGAAAAAATTAAATTAAGATAGGAAGAAGGACAATGGGTATAATGGGTGTAAGAAAATGGAAAAAATTAAATTAAGATAGGAAGAAGGACAATGGGTATAATGGGTGTAAGAAAATGGAAAAAATTAAATTAAGATAGGAAGAAGGACAATGGGTATAATGGGTGTAAGAAAATGGAAAAAATTAAATTAAGATAGGAAGAAGGACAATGGGTATAATGGGTGTAAGAAAATGGAAAAAAATTAAATTAAGATAGGAAGAAGGACAATGAGTATAATGGGTGTACGAAAATGGAAAAAATTAAATTAAGATAGGAAGGACAATGGGTATAATGGGTGTACGAAAATGGAAAAAAATTAAATCAAGATAGGAAGAAGGACAATGGGTATAATGGGTGTAAGAAAATGGGAAAAATTAAATTAAGATAGGAAGAAGGACAATGGGTATAATGGGTGTACGAAAAAAGGTGCAAGTAAACGAATGGGTGGATTGCGGATGTTTAAATCTTGTTCACCTGTCATAATACTATTAATAGGGCACTACAGTAAGACTTTGCATGTAAATGCTTAGTTTATAGCAGGAGTACTGACAAACATAGCCAATTAGTCATTGATTAAAATTATCAGTCATTAACATTTAAAATGTCCTGAAAATTGGTCGATTTGACACGGAACAACCTCATTAATTATATAAAGTCATTGAAAATATCTCATATACAAAGATTCATTCACATCTTAGTCTGTCGAAATTGGTAATTTTGCATAATATGTGGTCCTTATTATTACGACTTTATCTATCATGTTTGTTAATTAGTTTTAGTAATTAGTTATATTAGTTAGTTAGCATTGAATAATGTTATTTAATGCTCATGAATTACTAATTAGATAATGTTTATTACAATAATTATTGTTAAATTTGTATTAAAATTATCCATTAACCAACAGGGTCAGGGTGGCTCTTATGAAGTTATGTTAGCGGCATACGTCATGCCTTAAAGGCTTAATAAGAGTCTCCCTGATCATACATTCATTTATATATATTTGCTGTATTTAATATGATCGTATGGTCAAATAAATGATTCTGATTCTATAATTTTTACCTCGTTTTATATATCCTAAAAGCTTTGCTTTTGGTGTCGCAGATATCAGTAATTCGTTAGTACCACGAAAACCTGCATGACCAATACAGTAAAAAAATTATCAAATTAAATAAATGCTTACCTGTTATACGGCCAGTACGAACAGCCGTCATTTTGTGTCTGTTTTGAATTTCCGTGAACTGGGTGTTCTAGTAGAAGCTAGAACCGTTTCAACTGTCACTTCAACACCACCAGGCACCACCACGTCAACTCCGAAATCGTACAGTGGCAAACGTTTTGATCACACGGATTATGTCTGCTACATATTGAAATTTGGCGTTCATTAGCTCTGTCAATACAATAGACGTTCGTTCGATGCATCCTATGATTTAAAGCCACAATTCTAGAAATAGTCCGGCCTTGCTTAGGAGCACGTAGCTGATGCATCGTTACTGTTACTATGTATCAAAGCCAAAGTCGTTCCACAAATAGTGGCGAAACTAAAGATATTAGAATAAACAAGATGGATTACTTAAGCAGAAACCTGTTCAGCGAGATGACGCACGCGCTGGAACGGCGCATTTTAGTCAGCAACGTCGCACAAGCAAGTATGTACCGATGTACAAGTATACTCACGTTGGCAGAAAAGGCTGCGCTGATAAATCTGCTACCGTTGATTTTTAAGTTGATTTTTAAATAAGTGCTGTCGTTACGGTTTTGTTCGGGTGAGACCATCTAGTCGTTGATTGGATCATACGCGCATGACTATTTTCGCAGCCAGCGTCTCCTTCTTGGTTCGTGTATTCAGTTTTCAATAAATTTTTTCACTAAAAACAACCTTTCTAATAATGTTTTGTACTGCACTGAAATAACTGATAGGCACAACAAATGTAATATCATTATATAACATTGGCGATTGATTTAGATTAATGGTGACATGTAAAGCCTAAAGTAAAGAAAATATAAATTTTATTAATATAGCTTTATTAGATCCGGAGATATTGCAATTTTAATATGAAAGAAATTCGGAAATGTTTTGTATCTTGTATAAAGACAAAATACTTTCATTGTTGTGTTTTCTTTCAATAAATGTAGGCCTATAATTAAAATGGCATAACTTTTTTATTTGTAAATATATTAATATTTTTTTCAGGATTTGCAAACATATTAATTGGAGTCATAAATGTACCTCACATATGCATGAATCATCAATATATAATACAAAGAACACCAAAATATTCTTACATGCTGACTTTGGTGAAATAACTGTTGGAGAAATGTACAGAAAAAAGACAATGTCATTGCATAAATATCACACAATTTATGATATATTCTGAGATTTTGTAATTTCCTGCATGTACACTACACTGAAGGCTAGTGTTTGTGTCGGAATCACAGGATTTCACTGCTGAACCCGACATTTCTCGTGTCGAATGGATGTCTGATGCGAGATTCTACATTATTCCATCTGGGAGCCAAGTGCTTGACGATTATTCATTAAATGCTGAATGTTGCAATGTTCACAGCTCACTGTTTCGTAAATCCATGCCGGTGAAGTGTGTCACTGTTCACAGTACACTGTATGCTGAGGGTAGCAATATTTACAATTAACTGTCTTATAAATCCTGGAATAAAAAGCAGTCCTATACCATATATGTTCAACCTATATACATGCTAATATATATATATATATATATATATATATATATATATATACATACATACATACATACATACATACATACATACATACATACATACATACATACATACATACATACATACATACATACATACATACATATATATATATATCGGGCGGATCCAGGGTTTAGAAAAAGGGGGGTCCAAGGTAATAATTATCTGAAGCGCCGAAGGCGCGAAACGAGGCGTGAAGCGCCTCGGGGTGTGTGTGGTAGGGAGTATCCCCAGTCCTACCTCGCGCTGTGTGGTAGGAGAGTATCCCCCGTCCTACATCGGAGTGTGTGTGGTAGGGGAGTATCCCCCGTCCTACCTCGGGGTGTGTGTGTGTGTGGTAGGGGAGTATCCCCCGTCCTACCTCGGGGTGTGTGTGGTAGGGGAGTATCCCCCGTCCTACATCGAGGTGTGTGTGGTTAGGGGAGTATCCCCCGTCCTACCTCGGGGTGTGTGTGGTTAGGGGAGTATCCCCCGTCCTACATCGGGGTGTGTGTGGTAGGGGAGTATCCATCGTCCTACCTGTGTGTGTGGTAGGGGAGTATCCCACGTCCTACATCGGGGTGTGTGTGGTAGGGGAGTATCCCCCGTCCTACCTCGGGTTTGTGTGGTAGGGGAGTATCCTCCGTCCTACCTCGGGGTGTGTGTGGTAGGGGAGTATCCCCCGTCCTACCTCGGGGTGTGTGTGGTAGGAGAGTATCCCCCGTCCTACCTCGGGGTGTGTGTGGTAGGGGAGTATCCCCCGTCCTACCTCGGGGTGTGTGTGGGAGGGGAGTATCCCCGTCCTACCCATTTGACGTTTTTTAGACAAAACACTTGAAATTGTGTAATTTGGGACACCAATAATCTGGTTTTAATCGAGTTAGGGCCTAATGTAATTAACAGAAAATTCAGACATGCCACATTGTACGTGTATAATGCGGATGTTTGGGAGGAATACGACCTTGGGCCGTGTCCCGTTTTAATACGGATTTGCTGAAAATATAAAAATCGTGATAAAGTAGTCATATGTATTTTCTTGTATTCGTCACATAAGTATAACTTCAAATGTCAAATTTACAGTAGAAGAGGTGCAACTACTTTTGAGTCTATAGTTTCGGCAAAACGCAGTGGATTTTGTTTCATTTACACCTGTAGGTAGGCCTATTCTAAACGAGTATACTACAATTGACTAAACCAGCACGTAATCGTCTTAACTCTGTATCGGCATTATTGCAAACTAGAGGCACGGTAGTGTAGTAATAGTAAAAAAATATATTTATTCGTACGACAATGTGTACAGTTCAATTACAAGTGAAGTATCTTTGCACACAAAGAGACTAACACGTCTTTGACTCAAACAGTGCTACACGCATTCTCTGTATTATTCAGCACTTCCTTTGCCAAGGAAACTGTGTTTAATAGTTTCTCATCCCCTTCTGATAGTGGTTCTGAATGACACAATAAAAGTAGCTAGGAAAGACGTGGCATCAAGTTTGAACTGAGACAAAGGGTAATTGAAACTTTTAGACATATATCAATACCCCGAAGGGCAAGATTACCCTCTCAAGAGAGTATATCCAAACTGTTGTTGCATTTTAAACTTCTCTAGATAAAAGCGCACCCTTCGATTCATGATCGGAATTTGACTCGGGAGACATTCTGCTAAAAGTAGTAGTAGTAGTAGTAGTAGTAGTAGTAGTAGTAGTAGTAGTAGTAGTAGTAGTAGTAGTAGTAGTAGTAGTAGTAGTAGTAGTAGTAGTAGTAGTAGTAGTACCATATAATAACAGTGAGTGCAAACTGGTAGATTAAAACGTTTCCTGATACCTTTGAGCCATGTAAATTAAAATGCATCATAGAAACATACACCATAGAAAGAGAAACAGTATGACATTACTAATTGACGTTGTGTACTTATATTACAAAACCCAAAAATGTAAATGTAGTGCTTAGTATATGCGCCTTTCATGCCATAGTTCTGAATTCAAGACGCAAACCGGACACGGTACATCTGGTGCTTGGCGATAAAGTTCTGAAAAGGTTAACTAGTTGAATGAGACCTCAACAGGACGTAACATTCTAACCACAATATAATTATGAAGTCTATAGTCAGTTAATAGAACGTTGCTGGTGCTGGAAACAACTAGATACTAGAAACTCTGTTTATATCAGCTGTGTTTTAATAACTGTTGTTCAACTGTGTGTGCGCGTTTGCGTGTACATATGTGCGTACGTGTGCGTACGTGTGCGCGGATGCACGGGTGTTGTACGTGTAATTTTTTTAAACATTTACAACATAAAGATACAAAATCAAGTGAAAATTGTTTTTTTTAAACATTCTGCACGATAGGATTTCTGGCCATTCCTTGGACGGCAACCGCATCAACCCGGAATACCTGGCTGCAATGAGAAAGAGGGCTTACTCATTGCAGCCAGGTATTTTTTTTCGCGGGGAGACATGGTCATACATGAGGTGGGCGTGTGTGTGCGTGCGTGCTTGGGTGCGTGTGTATACGTCACCGTTAATGCTAAGAATAACTTTGGGGATACGCTGGAAGCCAAGTATAATATCGCCTGTGCTAGATCAGTGTCTGAAAACGTCGGCCTGCTACTAAAGTATTCGTACGTAGTAGAATTTTTACCTTGTGTTGTTTCTTGGCAATGCCTTTGTCCCCCGTTGACATGCAATTGCAATGGATTTTTGGAACTCAAAAAAGGGGGGTCCGGACCCCCTGGACCCCCATGTGTGTGTGTGTGTGTGTGTGTGTGTGTGTGTGTGTGTGTGTGTGTGTGTGTGTGTGTGTGTGTGTGTGTGTGTGTGTGTGTGTGTGTGTGTGTGTGTGTGTGTGTGTGTGTGTGTGTGTGTGTGTGTGTGTGTGTGTGTGTGTGTGTGTGTGTGTGTGTGTGTGTGTGTGTGTGTGTGTGTGTGTGTGTGTGTGTGTGTGTGTGTGTGTGTGTGTGTGTGTGTGTGTGTGTGATTATATTAATATGTATATATACATAATATATAAAATGTATATGTTTTATTGTTGCATCAATTGCACTATGATGTCTACTTTAAATTCGTACGTGCAGAATGATGTATTCGTACGTGCAAACCTATGTATTCGTACTTGCAAACCTATGTATTCGTACGTGCAAACCTACATAATCGTACGTGCAAACCTTTCTTTCTTCCCTTTTCCACACAGATGCGTGTAGGCTGATGGCCATTGTAGGGATTGGATTGATATACTAAGGATTCTCTGTTGTTGTTCATGTGTTGTTTTAGAAGTGAGGACTGGCTTGTGTTGTGGTCGTTTATAAATATACTTCACTGTAAATCATTGTTACAGGGTCTTTGTTAAGACTTGAATAAACTGTTCAAGAGGCATCAGTGTGTTCTCCTTCCGTGACCTTGCTAATAACAAAGGAACCCCTCCTACGTGTCGAGTCGTCTCGTGACAAAAAAGGGGGGTCCGGACCCCCTGGACCCCCATCTGGATCCGCCTATGTGTGTGTGTGTGTGTGTGTGTGTGTGTGTGTGTGTGTGTGTGTGTGTGTGTGTGTGTGTGTGTGTGTGTGTGTGTGTGTGTGTGTGTGTGTGTGTGTGTATATACATATATATATATATATACCATATCGACAATGGATAGTTTAACTATATATTACTGATGAATATTATGTGAATAACAGAGCAAGAGAGGCTTAATGAGTATAATTATTGCTATTATACCTCGTTTTTGATAGAACATGCTGTAATGGGGAGCATCGCAGATACCTTGCAGATACACACACACACACACACACACACACACACACACACACACACACACACACACACACACACACACACACACACACACACACACACACACACACACACACACACACACATATATATATATACACACACACACACACACACACACACACACACACACACACACACACACACACACACACACACACACACACACACACACTCGCTATCTGAATGTTCTCTCTCTTTTTTCCAATCTGTGCTTTTCTCACACTCTCATTCAAATCCAAGATTACTACACGATGACTTATTTAGTATGGCGGTGAAAGTGTGTACACAGTGAGCTAAACTGACATTCGTATAACCGTATCCACTGCTTAACTGACACACACACACACACACACACACACACACACACACACACACACACACACACACACACACACACACACACACACACACACACACACACACACACACACACACACACACACACACACACACACACACAGACACACACACACACACACACACACACACACACACACACACACACACACACACACACACATACACACACACACACACACACACACACACACACACACACACACACACAGATATATATATATATATATATATATATATATATATATATATATATTTATATATATATATTTATATATAGACACTAAAGTTCAAACAGTTAGAAGAAAATATTTATGTTAAAGAATGGGATTACATCTGCTGCGTAGTATTTAGAGTAAAGCGGTTACCAAGCATATCACCACCTATTGGCTGGTGCCAAATACCACTAATGCCAGCAATGGTCACTCGGGGGAGCCACCACATTGACCAACCATGACATCGTTCCCCAGATTTCTTTGAATCCGTCCACGGATTGCACTAAGACAACAAAAGTTGTTTCCTCACGGTATCACACAAAAATGGCCACTAAACCTCAACCCTCCAGCCAAACCAATTAAGATAATACAAATATAGTAACAACACGTAATGCAGGCATTTTCAGTTAATCTATACATCGGCCCAATTAATCCAAATACAACAATATAATTTACAGCATCCGTCCACCTGATGCTACTATAAGGTGCCATAACTAGTCTGATGCGGGCTAATGCCCTGTCTCCACATGGAGCAAACATCATTGTAACCTAACTACACAAATACTACTACACCCCGGAGTACATGAGCCTGTAGATTACTCTGATGTGGGCTAACACCCTGTCTCCATAAGTAGCAAGCATCATTGTAACCTAACTACACAAATACTACTACACCCTGGACTACATGAACCTTAAGATTACTCTGATGTGGGCTAACACCCTGTCTCCATAAGTAGCAAGCATCATTGTAACCTAACTACACAAATACTACTACACCCTGGACTACATGAACCTTTAGATTACTCTGATGTGGGCTAACGCCCTGTCTCCATAAGTAGCAAGCATCATTGTAACCTAACTACACAAATACTACTACACCCCGGAGTACATGAGCCTGTAGATTACTCTGATGTGGGCTAACACCCTGTCTCCACAAGGAGCAGACATCAATGTAACCTGCCTACAGAACGGTTATTAATATGGCAGTCGTTCTGATATGGGCCAACAAGGAGCAAACATCATCATTGCGTTTCTAGCAGAGAGGGAGAAACTTCAACACTGCCTGTCGCAGGCCCCGGTCATACCTTAGCTGGCCCTCCTCCGTAAGATGACACCCGTTCTCACAAATGTATTTTGGTAAATTTACCCGAGTCTGGGAAAACATGCGGACATTAACTTGTTGGAGGATCCTAGTGTTCAGAGACACCCCACCATGATTCCCTATGGATGTCCGCTGAACTACTGACAGAAAAACAACCACTTTGGGAAACACGTTATAACAATCCAACACCCCTAAAAACCTCAGGGCATTGTCCACCACCTCGGCGACAGATGTGTCAACTGGGCCAAGGTCGTTGGACCCGACATCCACAACCAAAAGGTCAGGCTGACGGCCACACGCCAAGATATGCTTCATGTACCCACCGGGGTTGGTTAGAATTCTGCGATATGACAGACCGCCCTGACCATAGCTAAACAGCTCGCACTTGGCCTCCAGGCCGATGGTCTGCGAGAGTGACTCGACTCGGTGCTTGGACCGACTGGACAGTCGCTTGACAAACGAATGTCAAAACAAACATACCATTGGCTTGTCATCCGCCATCACCCACTCTACACGTCCGGTGACAGTGATCTCATGTATTGGCGACCATCCAAGTCCCGCTGCTGCAGGCAACTACCTTAACACTGTCTCCACCTGAAAACGGAAACTAGCGTAAGCATAACGCTAGATTGTAGTGGCAAATGCCATGTCCCGCCCGCGCAGGCAACTACCTCGGCACCTTATCTGCACCTATAAAAAAAAAATACAATGCTAAATGTTAGTGGCGTAAGCCATGTCCCGCAACTGGCAGGCAACTACATACGGCCCCAATTTATGGACCAATCGACGGAAACGATGAGATAGTGCAATGGTTTTATACATATATGTACATACAAAGGTACATACAGAGGTTTCATTCAGAGGTACATTCCAAGGTACGTTTAGAGAGTGACAGACAAAGAGTGGCACAGGTAAATATAGATACATAGAAAAACAGAGAGTGACAACGTGACAGGGAGACAGAGAGTGACAATGTGACAGGGAGACAGAGAGTGACAATGTGACAGGGAGACAGAGAGTGACAACGTGACAGGGAGACAGAGAGTGACAATGTGACAGGGAGACAGAGAGTGACAACGTGACAGGGAGACAGAGAGTGACAACGTGACAGGGATACAGAGAGTGACAACGTGACAGGGATACAGAGAGTGACAACGTGACAGGGATACAGAGAGTGACAACGTGACAGGGATACAGAGAGTGACAACGTGACAGGGATACAGAGAGTGACAATGTGACAGGGAGACAGAGAGTGACAACGTGACAGGGAGTGACAACGTGACAGGGAGACAGAAAGTGACAACGTGATAGGGAGAAAGAGAGTGACAACGTGACAGGGAGACAGAGAGTGACAGTGTGACAGGGATACAGAGAGTGACAACGTGACAGGGAGACAGAGAGTGACAACGTGACAGGGATACAGAGAGTGACAACGTGACAGGGATACAGAGAGTGACAACGTGACAGGGAGACAGAGAGTGACAACGTGACAGGGAGACAGAGAGTGACAGGGAGACAGAGAGTGACAATGTGACAGGGAGACAGAGAGTGACAACGTGACAGGGAGACAGAGAGTGACAACGTGACAGGGATACAGAGAGTGACAACGTGACAGGGATACAGAGAGTGACAACGTGACAGGGAGACAGAGAGTGACAACGTGACAGGGAGACAGAGAGTGACAACGTGACAGGGAGACAGAGAGTGACAACGTGACAGGGATACAGAGAGTGACAACGTGACAGGGAGACAGACAGAGCGTGAAAGAGAGACATACAGAATGACAGCACAGACAATAGGAATTCCTGCATTGGTCTGTGTGGGCTGCAGGCACAACAAAGCACCCGGAGTTATTGCTAGTGCTGACATGCTCAGAGACACACGTGACTCAATGTGCACCGATGTAGATTTACCCTGTTACGGTTGACTCCAACGCCACCGTTAGGACTTCACTGTGTACACTGTGGTAAACACTATTTTAGGAATATATAGAATGTTAATCATTGTGATATCAATTAATTATTAATATATATATATATATATATATATATATATATATATATATATATATAAATATAGTATTTATTGATTATTTTAATTAATTAAGTTATTTGTTTATTTAGTATATTTAATAAATAAATTAATTAAACTAAATATATATATATATATATATATATATATATATATATATATATATATATATATGTATATATATATATATATATATATATATATATATATATATATAATTATATAATTATATATATATATATATATATATATATATATATATATATATATATAATTATATATATATATATAATATATATATATATATATATATATATAGTTTAATTAATTAAATTATTTATTTATTATATATAATAGTAACATATTATAGTTTCGTTTTCATTAATTTTAACTATTTACACATACAAGATATTTTACTAGTAAAATTTTTTAATTTTTACAAATTAGAAGTTATAATGAGTATGATTTTATTTATAATGTATGCACCAGTGTGCAACGCCCCAGAACAATTATTTGGATGGGACGCTATAAAAACAAATATTAGTATTGTCATTACCGCATGTATGACTAAGATGCGTCCGGGTTTAAAGTTTGCCCGAGTTCGATGTCAACGCGGCGTAGCAGGCGTCTCACATCCGGCCTCACAGCGCGGTTCTCGCACAATGGTTGATTTGTCACTGTACGGCTCTGAGCCTTTTTTCTGAGCCGTCTGCGCGTCACATCACCACCGGGTCTTTTACTATGTTGGAAGCCGCACTGTAAACAATTGGACAGTGTAGCATTGTCTTGACAGGCCCACGAATGTCGAACGACCCTTTGCAGAAAAATATCTTTTAGTTAGAATTATTATAGAATAGTTCATAGGATTTTTTGGACGCAACTGCGTATAATTCAGAAAATATTTTATAGAATTTTTCTAGAATTTCTGTAGAATATTTTATAGAACATTATATAGCATATTTGCGGTCGTAGCTATATAATTGATTTGTTTCAATAGTCTTATATACAATATTCTGCTGTGCTGACATAAACTATTTCTGTTGAATTTGTAGTATTCTATACGTTTTCCATAAAAAAATTATACCATACTTTGCAGAAGTATATGGATTCCTATATATTTCTATGTATATTTTTTATTTAATTCTATATATTTTTGCAAAGGGGTTTGCCTAAAAGTTCTCGCTCGGTTGTAACCTTAACGGCATTTCGAAAACAAATAAAAATTTATTTAGTTTATTTACCAGTTGTAATATATACAGAGATATGCCAAATGGCTAATAACGACCAATAGTAATGTCAATGGGTGCCACACTAGGACAAAACACCTAATGTTATAATATGGATAAAGGGTTAGAATGTTATCGTAATAATTTTGTTCACAAAAGGCTCTCGCGAGCCTACAGGGTGGAGTAGTGTTTTAGCCAGGAAATCAATACCTGCATCTACAGAAAAATGCCACGCGTAATGTCAGTTAGTGTAGCAGTAACAAAAGAAAACAATTTAATATGGTTAAATGAGTACAACTATGTGAGGCAGGTGTATTCATATGGGCCACATCCGTGGGCTGAATGGGATAAAACTAAAGCGCCATAAAAAGTGGGCGAAGCTACTACGTTGGAATGTCTGTCATTCCAGAATTACCTTTTGGTAGTAAAACAAAGTGGTACTTATGGCAATTTGTCTCCCCCCCCAATAAATAAAAATATTTCGATCAACCTACATGGCTCGCATTAATTTGTTCGTCTCCACCGGAGGTCCAACTTGGGGAAACACACCTGATCGTTAGTTGTCCACTTGTTCGCCTGACCACGACCTAGGTCACTGTCCTGTCACACTGGTCACATTACTTCCTTCGTCCTTTCATATTGACCACATCGACATGCAAACATTGGTCAGTAGGCACGCATGAATGCAGGCAGGAACTCACAGACGCACGCACGCACGCACGCACGCACACAGGCACGCACGCACGCACGCACACACACACACACACACACACACACACACATATTATGTCTGTTATGATGACACACTAGGGTTCAGCCTACTGTTACGTTTCCCATTGGTGACCATGTTAACGTTTTGCACGATTATAAGAAAACGGGACCATCACAAATTCTGAAACTTCTTTCCTGCCGTTATCATCATTTCATTGACATGCTGGTCGAGTTTTGTCAAAATCACATATTTCTAACTAATTTAAAACGGCTGAACGTGCCATACCCGTAAATATTTACCAATTTCTGCATAAATTACTACGCACACGTGCCTTGTGGCGAAAAAATTGCCAAAAATCCTTCCGCCTATTTAAATCATCTAAAAATCCACGGTTACACTGCTAACATGTTCTACCAGCAAACTTGCCAATGTGTCTGCTCAAATGCAGTTATGTCAGATGATATGATTTTTTTTTATTACACATATCTAAAATTACTGTGCCCTACATTCTAACTGAGGCATGATCCCACTACTGCACAAAGAATTGGTACAGCAAATCCCAGAAAGAGGCTACTATCTATAACGTGAACCAACCCCATAAGAACCCATGGCCAGTGCACCTCTAATGACTGTCCTGCGTGTCAAAGTACACCGAGGTCACAGGGATCATGCCTCAATGTAGGGCACAGTAATTTTGGATATGTGTTATTTAAAATAAATCATATCATCTGACTTAACTGTATTTGAGCCAGGAACATTGGCAAGTTTGCCGGTAGAACATGTTGGCAATGTAACTGTGGATTTTTAGATGATTTCAAAAGGCGGAAGGATTTTTGGCAATTTTTTCGCAACAAGGCACGTGTGCGTAGTAATTCATGCAGAAATTGGTAAAAATTGACGGGTATGGCACGTTCAGGCATTTTAAATGAGTTACAAGTACGAGACTTTGACTAAACTCGATCAGCATGTCAATGAGATGATAGCAATAGCAGGTAAGAAGTTTCAGAATTTGTGATGGTCCCGTTTTCTTATAATCGTGCAAAACGTTAACATGGTCGCCAATGGGAAACGTAACAGGAGGCTGAACCCCACAGTGACCGTTTAGACTTCACTCGCGGCTCTTGCGTATGACTCACACCCGTGCCGTTCGTGCGATAGCCATTGTGCACGGTGGTACCAGGAAATTAGATTTGAGTCGCGTATCCGGAATTCCGGGTTGCACACTCATATGTTGACTAAGTGTGACATATCGTGAACTTACTTCCGGGTTAATGTCATACAAATAAAGTGTCAGTGAGTTTGAGACGGTACCCATTTTCAATGATATGTTGCACCATGGAAAAAGACTTAATTTGGCGAGCGAATTTTGCTAGACTACCTGCACTCGTGACATAGTCATAGGGTTATCTAACAGTTCACGTGGCCCATGAAATTAAAATGCGGTGTGTTCAACAAGGTTTTCCTAGTAAACAACTGGCGTGATATTCTTACGTGTAGTTGCACATGCGTATGATTTAGTAACTCTTACAGTGAGTAGGTCCAAACAATTACTTATGTTTCCCTTAGAATTTCTAGTTGCTGGTAGGCATTTTTCTTCGTCCTGTGAAGGACTGGGCTCCTATGTGTTTTGTGTGAAAAAAAAACGGTATAAAATTAGCTGTGATATATCCGTATTGCCGGTAAAGGCAATGAAAACTGTCAACGCCAGGCACAGAGACGAGACGCCAATGTATTGTCGCGGAACCTTGCGTGCTCTTTCTTATGTAATGTGATATTGAGTTTGACACGACCCCTAAACCACCGGTTTGCTCCACGGCGCTGCGAAGTACGCTTCAAGGATGCGTGCTCGTCAACAAACACAGGAAAGGAGTGTTTTTCAAAGGGTGAAAGAGGCATCTCGAGACCTTTGTTTTTGTGTGAAAGGGGTCTGAACATCCCCGTGTAGCCTCGTGTTACTAATAAAAGGAGCTAATTTGGTTTATCTTTGTACAAACATGTGTACGAGTAGATCGTGGGGTGACTCTCGTGGACTATTACCCGGGTTTTCCCCGGTAGGATGGGCAGCAATGACGAAACGTGTTTGTGTATTTTTACGGTCCAATCGGCGCTCACAACGAGACGTTTATTAACTGTGGTTCTTTCCTAGTCGAGTCAGTCACAACGTGCGGAAGATTTCTGCGTGGACGTTATCAGCGTTTTGGCGAATACACATTATTTTGTTGTACATCCTGTCGTCAACTTGTTAGGTAAGTTCTCATTCACCGTATATTGTATTCTCAAAACGCAACGATAAAACTGAGAAACTGGGTGGTTTTCACTTCGTCGTTAGACTGACCAGTAGCTTGAAGGTTCGAGGTGTATAGCACCAGTTGTTTATTATCGGTTCTCGTATGATTTTCTGTTCGAACGTCTTTAACATATCTATATAGCATAACAGCCGTCAACGCGAGGCTGCTTACGCTGGATGGGCGGCAGTGGCAGTGTAACGTTACATTTAGAAACAGGTGGATAGACTAAATATTGGAAGATTGGTCAATGTTTTGTCACTCCCGTGAAATGGATGAACATCGGGGTGCCTACTATTCTCATTATGCCAATATGAAGAGCTAGCTAAGTATGTAACATGCTCACGAGAAATACAACCAGGATGTAAGATGATTATGTTTGCTGGGGGAGGGTTTCAGCATAGGCATTCGAAAGTTTTAAACATGACAGTCACTTTTCATGGACGACTCATTTTCAGATACAACATTCGTCTGAATCCCCTACGAAGACAGGATGTTTTGGGTTCTTCTTACTGCTTCCTTGACACTGTTGATGACAACCCAGGCCCTGTCTGGTTTGGAAACGTGGGAACGTAGGAACGAGCCTTCGACGAAAAGAGGCAGTTGCTACAGGTGCGACAGGCATTTTATCACCTCGAGTTTCTGTATTCTGTTGATATAAGATAATTGACACATATATTCCTTCGTACGTTTCATTGAACTCCTGGCTCAAACATTTTGTAGAAGAAACTATTATTTTGAACTTCTCCCCCCTCCAAACACGCACGCACGCACGCACGTGCATTTGTTTGTTTGTGTGCATGTGCGCGCGCGCGCGCGCGCGCGCGCGCGCGTGTACGTGAGTGTATGGGGATGTGTGTGGGATGTGTTCGTGTGTGTATCATTTTTAATATTTAGTGCGAGTTAAAGGCTTATGACTAATGGAACATATTACACCTGTTGTGTTCCTGCTATTCAGTGTCTGCAATCGCGACCCGTGGGGGGCGTGGGACCCGTGCGACTCATCATGCGGGGGCAAACGTATGAGGATCCGCACACTCTGCTGCCGACCGCACTGGGACGCTGCCACATGTCTGTCAACGTGTCATTTCTCAGTGTCTGATCTCATCCAAGTAGAACCTTGCAGAAAGGAGTGTGTCTTCGGATTCTACTCCAGAGGCAGTTGTCACTGCGACGATAAAGGCTATGGTGACTGCTGCCAATTCAGTAAGTACCATTTATCACTGCACAGTGGGATCATTAGTATTGTGTAACGATTGTAATGATTGTAATCATTATAATAAGTGTAATTATCGTAACGATTGTAATGATTGTATTAATTGTAATGATTGCGGTGATTGTAACGACTGCGATGATTGTGTTGATTGTAATTAATGTAACAATTGTAACAGGTGTAACGGTGTAATTATTGTAATGACTGTAGTGATTGTAGTAAGTGTTACAGTAATTATATTTAAATACGTTAAATAGTTGGCTTTTTGTTGGAAATATAGGTTATTAAGGTGCAATAAAAGGCACAGACACAGAATATTTATTGTTGAGAATGAATTATAATAAAGGCGATGACAGTTAGAAACAGTTATACGTAGAACGTTAATTCAGCTAAATATGAGGAATATATTTGATATATATATATATATATATATATATATATATATATATATATATATATATATATATATATATATATATATATATATATATATATATATATATATATATATATATATATATATTGTATTTATCATGCATGTGAAACATACCAAGTCGTTTCCATATGACATTTTAACCATTTCTCTGATTTAATATGATATGCCTTACAAGGAAACAGAAGTCGTGGTTTTGAGCCTACCATTTGCAACTACAGTTAAGAATATCCCGGCAGTGGTTTAAAAGGAAAACCTTATTGAACACACATTATCTTAATTTCATGGCCGCGTCATACTGTTAGATAACCCTACGTAACTAGTGTCAAAGTCTAGCAAAATTCACTCGCCAAATGAAAATATATTTGTATACGCTTATTCCTATATTTGCCAACACGATATCGCTATGGTGTTTGCGTCCAAACTCAACCTATGAAACTTATGTTGGCCTGTGTTTCTGAACTAGTCCTGTTTGTGGCAAAATAACATGTATGTTTGAGACTTTGCGTTGGTTCTGTGTATGCCGGCCTCCCTTAATACGTCACAATAGTCTACGTTATCCGATTTTCATAGCACAGCGCATGCGTTTATCGATCTCTCTGGCACACATGTCAGTGCTTAATCAACTGGAGAAATGACCGCAATCTACCACTTTTAGTATACATTCTGACTAAACCAATGGCGTGATATTCTTGATTTTAGTTGCACATGATTATTTTGTATTATCTCTTTTACGTGCATAGCCCACAAACCATGACATTTGGTTCGCTTTAAGCAATGGCACTCATAAATCCGGTGTACATGGGGTACATATACAAACGAAAGGAAAGAA